>WBNH01006076.1:85437-477851 GCA_013401255.1 Urocolius indicus
TAAAAAAAAAAAAAAAAGAGAGATCAAAATCTGGTCATGGCACAATGCAGAAAGTATGAGCTTCTCAGACGTTAACAAACCAAACAGTGTGCAGCTCCCATCTCCCCCAGGAGCAGGCCAGCACTTTAACTGCGTTAAAGCATTGCCTGCTAACACAGGATATAAAAGAGAATGTTGCACAATATTCCCACAAGGACAAAGTAATTTCAGGAATCAAATTTTACTATAGCAAAGATTTTCACAGCAGGTTGAATTATCAAATAACAGTATATGCAGTGATAACAGGGGATTTCAGGTAATTCTTGACTCTAGTGTTCCATTTGTCTCCAGCAGCACACAAACCCAGCTGATTTATTTTGTTTTCCCAACCACTCCGTAGCACTACCATCACTCACTCCTCCCAGCTGGAGGGTGAGACAACCTCCAGGGACAAAACCCTTCCCTAACAGGTCTTCACCCAGAAGCCTGTGTGTGTTCTTCAGCAGACCTACACCTTTCTGTGTTGGAGGGCTGAGTTCATCGTCAGACCGACTGGCAGGCTGCTGGTGCCAAACTGAAACCACAGCAACTCTGTGCCACAAAGCACAGTCATACAGACTTTCTGCTCCATTCACCTTGGACTTTAAGATATAGCCTCATGATTTCCCTTTTCATTAGCAAACTTCATGATGAATGGTATCTGTGCCATTGTTGCTTTGTGCTAGCTCGGTTATCACCTGTCCTGTATGTCCTTTGCTGGGATGGGCACATTGTGCCCATGGTCGGTCTGCTATGAATTCACAGAGCTTGGCAACTGTGCTCAGATTCCATATTTATAGCTTCACGTTATAGTTTCACATTAATAGTTTCCCAACTGTGGCCTCGGGCATTAAATACCCTCAAACCTGGGGAAGGCTCACAAGCAGAAATTGAGCGTAGCAGTTGAATTACAAACAACTTGTGTCAATTGCACTGGGAGATCTCACCTGAGCTGGGGAGCCACATGAAAGTAATTCTCACAGTATCAGATTTATCCCCTACCTAATTATTCAAATTCCTAAGCACAGCGAATTAACACTTCACTTGGCCAGTATAGCTGGCTGACACTGTCACTATTTTCTTTTGTTCAGTTTCATCAGGGCAATTCTGAAAAACAAGGCATCTTGGCCTGAACAAAAGATTACATTTCCACTTCCTGGTGGCTAAGCCTCTTCATGCATAACACTGGAAGAATTCAGCACAACATGTTATGCTAGGCAGTAATCAAACCCAAGATGTGATCTTACATGGCACGACTGATGAGTTCCTGTTCTTCTCTTTGTTGCAGTCTTTCTGAGCGCTGAAGCATTCCACGTATTTTGCATTACACTGTGTAACCAGCTGAAAGAGAATAAAGTAAGCAAGTCAGTCCTCACAGCGCACTAAATGAAGAGGTTTCTTTGCCAACTCCTGCGAAGATGCTAGAAGAATAAACTGCATTGTTAAAACTTGTTTAAAGTACTCAAGATGCCAATGGAAATAATCTTTTTCATACAACATGTTTAATGGATAAAAAGATCTCTGCAGCACTCAGCTCTGAAACATCTTGAAAATGAAGTTCCATCAAAACGTATTTTCACAGAACACTGGGTTTAGTTATCTTTGAGAATAGACTTGCAGATATGTTCAGTCAGAAGCAAGTCTCAAGGAAGAAAAGCTAGTAAAATAAAACAACAACAAAACTTTTCGTTTTCTTATAAAATAAAAGCCAGATCATCCCTGCAAGGTGTCTCTTTTTTTTTTTGGTCAGGCCTTTGGAGAACCCACCACACTGGTATCTGAGATGAGAGGCCATGAGTTACATTCTCTGGTCGGCCAAGCTCATTCTGGGCTGCTTATGAGGCACAAAGAAAAGTCAGGGAGGCAGATCTGTATTTGAATATTCCCTCTGAATATTCTACCAGAGCAAAGGTGATTTTTTTCATCTCCTCTACTAGCAACTCCTTACTTAGCATACTTTTACTCTGAGATGGTTCAATGTAAACTACTGTACCAGGGCATGAGCACGAGTTATTTTCTGCTGGCCCTGCGGTAGCAGCAGAAATAAGAAATTTAATAATTGCTGCTGGTCATGTCCCAGTTTCAAATGCACTCTAAACAAGATAACGCTCGACTCATCTACACACTTGCATAAGCCCCATTAGAAGTTACAGGGTTTCTCAATACCTGTGCAACGTTGGCAGAGAAAATACTTTCTGAAAATGGCACTTAAAGTTGTTGAAATTTGGCTGCAAGTAATTAGAAAAAGTCCTGAAACATCTAATTTAGTGGTTGCTTGTGAAAGTGCCACACTTTTTTTTTAACAAGAAATCTTTTTCTCCTGCTACCTTTTGTGTGTGTATGCATGCACTTGCTTCTGTAATTTAGTAATTAGGCATCTGGAATGTCTTGACTGATGGAGAAGTGCTGAGATTTCTACAAGTGAATTCAGAGAAGAGCCTGTTCATTTTTTGAATAGCTTGGCACCTGGTGTAATTTAACAGTTTCAGTTCCTTAGGTAGTTATTAACTAAGTTTAACTGTGAAAACAGATGTTACATATAATCTTCTTATGATGCACGGTCTCACAAAATATTTTAAACGCATTCAGATAAAATGCAATCAGAAAATCTTAGGTTTCAAAAAGGAGAAAATTTGCTTTGACCAGGATGAAAGCAGCTCTGAAAGCAGGGAAAAGCAGCAAGCATAGTTATTATTGATGAAAAACAGTGATGTGTTTCCTAGTCTTAAAACATTTTCAATTCTTTACCTACAGTGCTGACATAGTAAGGTGGTGCTACAAAACTCATGCCTTTCTCGATATACATTTGCATGAGCACCACAGTTTGGAGGAAGACTTCCAGCCAAGCTAACCACAGGCTCAGGAACATCACAGGCTCCTTGGGAACAGGGAGACCAGCAGCTCATCCAAAACAGTGTTCACATCCCTCTTCTCACCTCTGACTTCAAGAGCATTGGTGCTGTGCACATGCTGCTACATACAGCATTGTTCTGTTCAAGTGTTCTGGTTTGGTTCCTTATCTATGATAACTTACAGTGAAGACAGGCCATACAAAAGAGAGTAGAGAAATGAAATGCCTCTGGATGGCAGTGATAAGCCTCACCTTGAACTGTTTTTCTAGCCTTGTCTTCCCTCCTATGCCAGGTATGAGGATGCTGTTAACATAACTATGCAACTGGTTTGCAGACACTTCAGTCTCCTTCCCAAGGATGGCTTCCAACAAGGCATCATGAATAAAAATGTACTGCTCCTAGAAAAACAACAACATGTCACGTAGGCGCTTGGAATAAACTAAAGAGCTGGCTTGAACCGAGGAGTAGGGCACACTGAAGGAAGGAGTGTGCAAAGCAAGCCACCCGTGCAAATACTGCCAAATGCAGAGGAAACATTTACAAGTGTAGCATGGACTACTCTTAGCAAGTCAAAAGCAAAATCTGGAGTTTCTGGTCTAGATCAAGAGAGACATTCCAGAGCAAAAAATGCCAAGAGATATGTTCAATTTTTACAGGGATGTAAGTGAAAAATCCATTTTCTCTTTGATTACAACATAAAAATGATCAAGGCTTTAAATTCAAGCCCATTGTAACCCTTACCTCTGTCTGGACGAGGTAGTTGCGCTGTGTCCTGATGTGTTTCAGGAAACCCAGGACATTAACTGTGCTTTTGTCTTTGATCTGTTGCAGCATACTGTCTATCACAATGTAGGTACCAGTTCTGCCAACACCAGCACTGCAGAGGACATAAGAAAAACTCATGTTCCCAGACTTTCATTTCCCTGCTAGCCCCAACCATGAAAGTTTCCAAACAAATATTTTGGTTTTCTGAGGATTTTACCAGGTATACATTTCAATATTTGACGCTCACCTGTCCTGTCTCCACTGTTGCTATTACTGGTGTTGGCTAGAGAAGGACACTTCTCTACAGACCTCTCTATAGAGATCCATCCTATACCAAACTGTAGCTATCTCACACCACCAAGGTTGCTACGGGCTGTGGGGATGCCCTGGTTGGTATCAGTCTTGAAGTAAGGCTTAAGCTTCACAGTGGAGTTGTACTCCTGCTCTAGAAATGCAAGTGGTACCAGCACAATGGAAAGGCATAAGAGCGGCTAATCCTGTGGATGCAGGTCTCCTTGAAGGGGAGGAGGGTGGTCCTGGGCCCAACAGAGAGGGGAACTCTTCAGAGCTTCTCAATTTTTGCTCAGAAAGGAGCTCTAACTCCCATCCTTCTCTCATCTTCACTACAGTGCTGTACAGCCTCCTTATTTGCAGTGATGAAGACCGAATCCCTTAACTCATTTAAGGGAAATGCTCTTCTGACTGCCAGTGCTGGTGAATGTGAGTTGTTTCAGTGGGAAGCACACACCCAGGCGTCTGTGTGTTCATAGGGCTGGTAGCCAGCAGAGGCGATCCTGTCCTGCTCATGGTCTGAGTGGCTACAAACAAGCTTTCATCAAGGAATTGCACAAGCACAGTTGCTCAGCAACTCAGTATCATGACATGGGATTTTGCTAAAGCAATTGGGAAGCTTTTATATTGGAGCTGCCTTGAGACACAGGCAAAGCAAGCTCATGTCTACCTGCACTGCATGAGGCTGGCACTCCCCTGTGTTAATAACTTAGGGTGTCTGTCTTAGCTGACAGGTGCACAGGCCTTGTGCACAGGCTGTGCACAAGGTAGGTTTGCTGTCAGGCTGTTCTCACTCCTCCATACCTGCAGTGGACCACTACTGGTCCCGTGTCCGGGGTCCTGGCTGCGGAGGATCTCCTCACAAAGGTCAGCACGGGCAGAGCATACTCTGGCACACCCATGTCAGGCCACTGAGTGTAGTGGTACTGAATCACCGTCCTCTCGTTCTGCCGCCCTTTGGGGTTCCCCTTCTGGCCCTGTGTGCAAAGTACGTACAGAAAGGAGTGAGAGTTTAGGGAAGAGAAGCATGGAAAGATGCTCAATCCTAGTGGCTTTCTCAGCTGAAAAAGTACTGGTGTCTATGAGAAGAAATCTTCTGCAGCTCTGCCTCCTGCTAGGTGGAGACAGAGTTCAAGGAAAAACATATGTGGGAGCAGCTAAGAACTGTGACACCAAAGCAGCAGTGAACTTGAGAAAAAGAAACCCAGACTAAACCTTTCCCCAGGTTCCTTGTAATCCTGACTCGCTTACTCATTTCCCACCCACCTGCGACTTCAAGTTGCCTACGCAAACGCTGAGTTCTGCTCCTGTGTGCCTTGCATCCTCCCCAGAACAGAAGGCACCAGGGTGAGAACGGTGAAGGCTTTACTCACCTTCTTCATCTTCGTGTTCCTGACTGTGAAGCGGCGCACGGTGTAGCAGGCGTGAACGTTTGTGCTCTTGAGCGTGACGATGATGTTGCCGTACTCTTCGCTGTTCTCTGATGGCCAGTACTGGTCGCATTTTCTCTGAACAAAGACACAATTGGATGGGTTGGCTGAGGGTTTGAGTATCTGCTTGGTGTTTGTGTTTACAGCTTCTTTTTAAAAAGCAAAATCGTGGCTGGCTATGATCCCTCTGTGATGACAGTTATATATTAAACATCAGTATGTATCACCCAAAAACATTTAAAACCAAGTTCTGCCCACGTGATTCAGGGAGGTGACAAAGAGCCAACTGCTAACAAACTAGAAAATATCTTACTCTTCCTTTTTCAACGAGGTTTGTGATCATGACAATGATTCCAGTATTTTGTTCCCAAATCATCCTCCAGAAATCTTCAAAGGTAGACTTTAAAGGTCCCTGGGTAGCAATGTAGGCTTTTGCTTTGTTGTAACCCTTCAAAGAAAACCACAATGCCAAATGAGATGAAAGCAGCATCATGGCAGACATATTAATATTTTAAAGACAATAAAGGTGCCTTTCTCATTCAGAACAGTGAGGAATTTGTAGCAAAATTATCAGGTGAAGTTAGAAAACATGACCACTTCACAGGTGGCAATAATTCCTCCTTGTGGAAGGATTCAGAGTCAGAAGAGAAAAACACAATTTGAACAACTTACATCAACGTAATTAGCATTAATGTAGTCACTGTGCTTAGAATCTTTTCCTGGTAAAGGCCTCAGCTTCACCCTGCTGTGATCATCTGCAGCATGAAAAACAGAGCAGAGAAGCATTAAGGAAATACAGTGCAGAACTGAGGGTAAACATCCCATTTCCTACGTATTGGAGTATTGGAAGCAATCGGCCTTGGATTGGAGTCAAGGGAGAGGTGAGAGTACCTGCTCTTGGTCATCTGCTCATGGTCTCCTCAGGCTTCACATCCCTTAACAGTTTGTGCTGGGAGAGCTTCTGTTTAAAGGACACTGGAGCTTTAGGACCATGATATCTAGGCTCATGCACACCACAGAGCATTGTGTGATCCCAAGAGCCAGGACACTCCACGGGGCTGTGTCATACCACGCTGGGACACTGGCTCAGCTCTGCCAGGCCTGAGCTCAGACAGCTCTGCTGGCTCTGGGACCTGGGTCAGTGTCCTCGCTCCTTTACCACCCTCATCATATCAGGAGGACAGACTTTAAGTCACACTCTTTAGCTCTTTGTTTCACTCAAATGCTTGACTTTGGCTTAAACCAGACAAAACCTGCAGCCTTTCTCCTGCTCGCAAGGAGCAGCATTGGGCTGGACGGTGCTTCCAACACACACAGAGATGAGATGTGGGCTAACTGTAAGCATGAAGAATCTGGTTTCTGCTGTCTTCCTTGAACACCAATAGAGTGAAGTTCCTTGGGGGGCAATCTGGAGGACTGGAGTGCCTGCTCTCATTCTCTCTATGTGCCTAGAGGGACCAGACATTAATGTCTAAAATCAGGGCAGGCCAACTGCAGTGAATTCCTTTGCCCAAGACACAACAAGTCTTTTACAGGTCTAGGAACTGATCTTGTGCTGGGACCTTGATTACTTCTGAGAATCTGTCAGAGACGTGTGTTTCTTTCCTATGCCATCAAATGCACTCAAGATTTACTGCAATGTTTATGAACTTTGTGAACTTATCAGCAGCTCTCCATCTTTGTTCCTAAACCACAGTTACTGCTGCATCTGCCATTCTTTCCACACCAGAGAACGATATGGACAAAGTTACTGCATTTCCATCCCAAACCTGCAGTAATCTGCATTCTAGAGCAGAGTCCAGATTTGCAGTTCTCAGAGGAATACAGGCAAAGCCTGCCTTGTGCTACAAAGATCACTATTTGTCCAAGATGTGCACACAGCTGAAGCAGCTTGAAATACAGCAGATACACTCCGTAAGATTTAGCACCTTTGGGATGACAGAGGAATCCCAGGGATCATCAATAAAACTCTTTGCATCACCCACCATGCCTTTCTCTTAGGCCAGTTTTCAGACATTAGAGTGCAGAAATGCTCTGTTCACCAGTTTATCCCAGTTATTCCTCCACAAAATTTCACATCAAACTCCAAAATAATTCCAAACAAAATCTGGAGTGAAATCCTGGCCCTAGAAATATCAAAACATCCACTGTCTTCAGCAGCGAAAGGACCTCCCAGCCACACCTTCACGTTGATTAATTACTGTGCAATAACGTAGCTTGAAGCTGCCTGCCTTTCCCAGTCACACACAGACATACAGTGAGAAGACAGTGCCTTTTGGAGTTGATTCATTGTGCTTACGTACAGGCCAGGATGTTGATGTATCTGTTCTTGTGCTTGTTGTCGGGATGGTTGGAATGCTCTGCAGTGATGTTCATGTCGGCCGTACAGCGCTGCACTTCCTAGGCATAAAAATTGCTCAAATGGAAAACGTGTCTGTACAGAAAAAATTCAGCTTGATCTCATTTTGTAAGAGCTTAGAGAGAGAACATGTTTAAAATATCGATATCTGAATCGCTGGACTGAACACAAAGTCCTTCAGTATTGTCCTGGAAGATGAGGTCTGCTATATTGAGCCGTGTCAGCTGCTCCCTGCTGAGTGGCTGTGCTCCCTCTGCAGAACTGGGGACAGATGCCCTTTGGGCGCCCTGAAGGGCTTTCTGTCCCTTCTGACCAGCAGTCCATCATCTCCTGGACTGCACCTCCTGTGATGCCCTACTCTTTCCCCTCTTGGGAAGGGACGACACAGTCACTCAAAGGCAAGTGCCCAGTGCAGCGTAAGAAATGAAGCACAAAGCTCACTTCAGCAGAAGCCTTTGACCGCTGGACAACTTATCTGCTTATAATCTCTCAAAACAAGGTTTCTGACATTTAAGTTTGGCACTGACCTTTTGTTAGTTTTCTGCAGAGAGATGCCTTTTATAAAATAT
This sequence comes from Urocolius indicus, assembly GCA_013401255.1. Lineage (NCBI taxonomy): Eukaryota > Metazoa > Chordata > Aves > Coliiformes > Coliidae > Urocolius > Urocolius indicus. The sequence continues at coordinate 93,722 of WBNH01006076.1, forward strand.
AAATACAATAGATCTTTGAAGATAACAGTGAGTGCTTTAAATACCACTGCTTGGACACTGATTAACAGCCTATGATATAGCACAAAAGACAAAAGGCTGTATCAATGTATATATCCATTTATAAAGCAGCAAGAGGCCAGGCTTGCCTAGGTGCTCCTGAAGCTAGAGCTGTAGGTTTCTGTCTAGTTGTGGCTGCAGGTTACATACTTAATTCCCATTGCTTTTCTTAGTTCTTAACCCATCCCTTCCTTATGCTGTCCAACAAGAGAACACAGAGCTACCGAAATGGGGCAATAGAGGGTGTTTTCTCAGATCCCCTCGGGATCATGTCCTAGAGAGTTACACACTTCAGAGACTGTCTTGCAGACTGAATCACTAAAACTCACGTGCAATACCACCTCCAAGATATACAGATATAGTTTTATTCTATTTAATCACAATCTTCCTGAAAAAGCTAAACTCCTTTTTGCCACTTGGTTTGAAAAACCCAGTTTGGAAATATCTATCAAATATTTGGAGTTTACAAAGTTGCCAAAGTAACTGTATTTATTAAAACCGTTTTGTGAGTCCCAGAAATTGCACCAAACAGAACCGACTCCCCCCAAGGATATCTGGAGAAGTGCCAAATTGCTTTGTACTCCGGGTTTTAAAAATAACAGTATAGAACCTGCCTAAGAGGGAAAGTCATTAGGAGCTCACAGCTGCTACAAAGATCACAAGCTAAGTGACAGAGAAAAATTATCAAGAGAAATGCTATACAAACAGCAGATGTAACAGAGTTCAGCATTATGCAGACATTTCACAAAGGACTTGCATAGCAATTTTGATATCTTCCCCAGCATTTACATTTTAAAAGTGCAAAGTATACTGAAACCTTGAACATTTTATAGCTTTTATATCCACATGTCACTCTCAAATACCAATTGCTGCTCTATCTCTCTCCTCCCGCCCTCCACAGGGAGAAACATACTACATTCAAGGAGATGAGCTGAGCAAAGACAAAGAAGAATCAAGCAAAACTCTCAGCTGGCCCTAATAGAATTTTCATAGCTCCATTTCTATCACAGAAATAAAAAAAAACACATTAAAGTGTGCGCTTCCCCTAATTCTGCCTGTCAGCTCCAGCAAGCAAGGGACTTCTGATTGCACAGTGAGCAGGATCAGTTCAGCTTAAGTCATACCTGGAAAAGCAGCATTACTTACACCTTAGGTTGATTTAATACAATTTTGTTTCACTTTTGGTTTTTTTGCACTTACAAATCATAGAACAACACTGCTGTACCATTGCAGCTCACCCCTGAAATAACGCCTCGCTTCTGAAAAGCCTCATGTCAAACTCCACATCCTTGCATCACTACAAAGCTCTTTTTAGTGATTATCAGCACTGAAACATTTATGCTAAATGCTGTGGAATTTAAGACAGATGAATCTAGTAAGGTTCTGTGGAGAATACTCTAAAAAGTTACAGAATTTAATAGGGAATTACCTCCCTGCTAAGGAATTTTCTCTGACAGTTTAAATACTACATAGTAAATGTATCACTTTCTATTAAATTCTATAGGATTTTTTCCATAAGGGAATTCTTGGGGAGGTTAATCATTTTAATTAACCTTTTTATGTTGATGCTGACTGTTTTCTCAACTGTACATGTTCCCAGTTGGCCAATATAAAGTTAATAGAAGAGGAAGATTAAGCTAAGAAGGTGAAAAACACAAATGGAAAAGGAGGTCTGACGCTGTGAGAGCTGATCATCTGAAAATGGCTTTTCTTAACGTGCTACATTCTAAATGACTTTTAATACTCTGGGAAGCTGCTGTAATGGTGGATTCCTATGTCTGCACACGGCAAAGCACAGCAAAATGAGACTACTCAAGAAAAGCTCCCTGTTGCCAATATACCTCAACTCTGTCTTTTTGAAAATCAATGTGGAACAATAAAGGACCATTTTGACTTCACCCCCATCAGTGCACAATACTATCAATGCTTTGGGACACTGAGGTTGTCCAGCCAGAAGGGGCTTGAGGACATCTTCCAGCTCAACACTGGTCACTGACAATGTTTGGCTGTGCTGCACAGAAAGATCAGGCTGAGAGCAGAGGGTGACTATCCATTCTCTAGTATCTTCCTAGGTTCATCTCTCCAAATTCTAACAGTAAATTGCTAACTCACAGGCTCACCCCATCAGACAGTAGGGCAGAAGTTAAGATGCCTTTGTTATTAAAGTCAAAGTAGTTGTCTTTCACCAATGCACAAAGTGCTACAAGAGGACAAGACTAGTTGCAAACCGTTATCTCTGCTCAGTATTATTCACGCTTTGGCAGAAATGGCAGCCTGATGTTAACAAATAGCACTCTGGAGAAAGTTCCAAGAAGTCACCATCCTAAATATGCCATTTTACCACATTTTGTATATTACATGTTTCCTTTCCCAGTATTTTCTATTGTTTATGCAATGAAAATAGTGGGATTTCTAACTCTTACTGGCTGCCAAGTCTTTCTTTTGTATTTAAGCCATTACCATGATGATATAATAAGTTTGCAGACAGGCCACCAGGTCATGTCTGACCCCAGGCTGCTCATTGCAGCCTAAACAAACTCCTCTCCAATTAGCACCAAACTGCTGCTGGCATTGTGGAGTGGGATAGGTTGCATGCCTGTCACCATATCCGCAGTTCGTTCACAAAATTCTCAGCTCTAGAGCTTTTTCTTCAGCTCTCCTTAATCCTGCTTAGAGTCTTCCACTGATTTTAACGGCTTCTTGCTAGTACACTCCTGCTCTTAACGTTTAACTTCGCAGAACACATTACTGGCCAAAGATGAATAGATACAGGCTCTTATTCTGTCCTTTCAACTTATCATTGACAACCCAAGAAACCAAAGTACATGATTTCGATTGACCGTTAGTTACTGTAAAAAGTGTTCTAGTCTACACCATTATGGCTAATTTACCTTTTAATTATATTGTCCATGCTAATGCTAATTGGAATTTGATACACCCAGGCTTAACGACCCATTTTCATTGCCTTTCTGAAACAAGTTACAGATTAGTTTCTTCTAAACTTCAAAGAATTTCCATTTAAGTGTAAAATCAAACTGCTCCAGCGTCTTGCTGGCAATATAAGGTTCTGAGCAAGAGTTTTTGCTACAGTGACTGAGCAGGAACTCGGTCTCTTGATTTGGCCTTATGCAGTGCTGCTGTTGTTTCCCATTACTTCAGCCTGATGTCCTAGCAGGGGCTGAACTGTGAAAGCCTATGAATAGCAATGAGGAGGAAACATGAACAAAGAAAGGATCCTTATCTGAAGGACTAAATTAGAGAAGATCCATAGCTATGTTTTGATAGTACTTTGATAGCTTCCAGCACGAAAGCAGCTAGTTCTTCCATCTCTAAATAATTTTTGATTTATTATTTTAATCCTCAAATTACGGAATTCTGTGGTAATGCTCTTGCTGTTTTACCACAGCAAACATGAAGAAGATGACGTACTGACAGAGACAGCAGAGAGCATTTGAAAATATCCCACAGGAACAGTGTAGATTTTTGCAATAATTTAGCACTAGTATAAACTCTCCAATGGCACTCAAGAGAGAGGTGAGCTGGAGACAGCCTAGAACGATAGGGAAAATAAACAAAACAACTCAACACAGGCATTGCAGTGGAGGAGTCACGAAGAGATGGTTAAAAATTAATGTAAATGGACGAGGAGAGGATGGTGGAGGACTCTTTATCTGGGGTACCTTGCCTTTCATCAGGCAGGGAAGTGTCGGAGTCTGACTGAAACCTTGCATTGCCCATGCAGGGCCATGGCTCCTCTGAGCAGGGCTTCCAACTTTGGGTATGACTGCAATGCTATGGTTAGTAGCAGAAAGCTCAGGTATCTGAACTTCTTCTATTGCTTCTCTTCAACTTCATCTCTTTTAATTCACAGAGATAATGTCTTAGGGTAAGTGAAGCTGTGAGGTAAGAATTGAGTACTCCAGGAAGGCCCACTTCAGCAGCAATCCCTCCTCCAGCTTCACAGTGCTGCTTCCCTTTGGTTTTGGTAGAGCAATGAACAGGCTGAGAATACCTCTAATTATGGCAGTTTTGGGCCAGGGTTATAAAACATTTCCCAGTGCAGTAATGTCTGCTAGCAGCACGCTTTCGAAATGGCATCTTTCTACTGCCAAATTCCTTGGTGTAGATGTAGTTATAAGCATGTGTCTTATGTAAGCTGTGCCTAATCTGTAAGGGATGCTAGCATAACTACACAGTGTCTTTAGTGTCTCAATAAATGTGCAAAGTGCAGTGTTATCTGTCTTCGATGCAGCCCTTCGCTGGAGAATAACATTCTGAGGTCACTGGTTAAAAAGAGTTAGTGACCCCTGCCCTGAGCAGCAGCAACCATGAGAATAACGTGTGCAAATCCCTGCCAGATTGCTGCAGATACAGATTTATGTTATTTTCTTACATTTCAAGACATTTAGAAGAAGGTGTCACTGGAGTATAAAGATATTTTCAATTTATGTGATGAGGGAGCTAGACAGCCTGCCTCCAAGTTCAGCGAGCCTGTTCAGGCTCCAAATTGGCAATGAATCATTCTGCTCACAGGGCCACGGGCAGGAGAGGTCTGTGGAGATTGCAGTCACCCACTGTAATCGCTCCCACAGAGGCACTGACCAACCCACTCCAAAATTAGTGAGGACAGGAATCGAATTGTCACATCTCAAAAATCCAAATATTGCATTACACTACATGCAAAAAAAAATTCACAGCTTTGGGGATGGAGGGTTATTTCTTGGCACAGTGTTCCTTTCTTAGAGCAAAAGGACTTGACTACTCAAAAAACTTACTGTGTTATTCCAGTAACCATCCAGGGGGAGGGAGTGAAAAGCTTTACTGTGGGAGGTGGCACTTCACACTCTTTTTGGTACAAGAATTTGGAGGGCACATGCCCTATATAGTCAGTCTGTCAGGGGAATAGAAGATGACAAATGTGACATCAGTTTTTAAAACGAGATCCAGAAGGGATTTCAGGCACTACAGCCCACTAAATCTGACTTCTTTGTGGGGCAAACTGCTAGACGCTGTAATAAATAGCAGAGCTAGTGAATGCCTCTAACACACTGTGGAGAGGTCCCTGAAGAAGTCTATAGGTAAGAACAGTCTGCAAGAGAAGAGCATATGTGGATTTTCAAAATGTTCATGAAACAGACTCTCTGAAAACATGACTGAAAAATCCTGATCTGTCTTGGAGCAAAAGGAAAACTTGCCTTGTTTGCCAAGGGGTTAGAAGTGGGACTCAGCTGCCCCTCAGCTGTCAGTGCTCAGGTTTCAGCAGTGGGACCTTATGGGGACCTAATCTGTTCAGAAATGGACTGCAGAGCAGACAAAGTGTGTTTATCATACAAAATTATTCAGGATAATTAGAACAAAAGCTGTTTGTGAAAGGAAGCAGAACAATCTCACAGTACTGAGTGGCTGAGTGATAAAATGGCAAATGAAATTCAATGTTGGTAAATGCATAGTGATATACTTGGGAAAAACAACCCTAACTATGCATACATACTGACAGGTTCCAAATTTGCCATTGTCATTCAGTGATGAGACCTTGGGGTCACAGTTGATAGTTTTCTGGAGGTGTCAGCTGAGTGCTCAGCAGTTGTTAAGAAACAAATAGTATGTTAGGAAGAAGGAAACTAATAGAAAACCAAACAGAAAACATCACTGTGCTCCCGTAGAATGCTACACTAAACCCCCTCATTAAATACTGTGTGCAGTTTTGGCCTTCCCATCTTGAAATGGATATGGTAAAGGAAGGAAAAAAAGGTACAGAGGGAACAAGTCATAGTAAATCTTGAATAGCTTCCTGAAATAAGCACAGTAAATAGTTTAGACTTTCGATTTGAAAATAGATAGTGAAGGGGGAATATAGAGGAGGCAGAAGGAATCATGTGAGGCATTTAAGTGAACAGGGATGTACTTTGTAATGCAAAAACTAGGAGGCACCAAGAGATGTTATTAGGCCCGAGTCAAAAGCAAAAGGAAGTCCATCCTTGTGGGACAAATTGTAGAATTCATTGCCATGGGATGCTTCAGCCACAAGAAGTGTAAAAGGGTTTGAGAGGCAACTAAAAATTTATGGAAGACAGATCTGTCAAAGACTATTAAATGTAATGATGCCAAGAAAATCTTTGGCTAGACATGGAGAAGATACAATCTCTGGCTCAGGAAGCCTCCCAGTCTCTGTTCAGTCTTGCCACCAAGCCCTGCTCCACTGCTGCCCTGTAAAAATGTGGTACCTCACCCTAAATGCCACAGCAAGAGGGTGCTGGAGTTGCCTGGAGCAAGCCCAAAAAGCCCCTTGAAGTTTTTTCAGTATTAGGTCTAAAAAATTCCAGGGTACAATATAAAGAATTATATCAGAGACCAGAACTGGTGGATGCAGGATCTTGGACTTTATTTTAAAAAGCTATTTGTTGTTCAGTATTAAATTGGGCCCTATTTCTAGTTTATATAAAAAATTGAAAATTCATGGGACTCAAAGGAAATCTTAACAATTCAGTACACACAAGAAAGCCCAGCTATCAGCAGACAATAAAGCTGGATACTAGCACTATGATTACCCAAAGGGAATAAGGATTCATTTTAGATGTACTTTCCAAGGGAAGATTTGTGAGTTCAAAGTCTTTTTTTCCTCTGCACATAAAAAGCTTCCTAAGCACATTCACAAAATATTTAGCTGTAATTACAGTTCATTTTAAGAGAAGCAGGGAGTAGTCACACAATTTACTTTCAAAGGAATCTTCTTCATATAAAAAACAACTTGATACAACCCACAACACGCTTCCAAAAACACAGGAAGAGATTTACACCAAAAACTATCAGCAAACGAGTGGAGAATGTTTACCTTCTACATCGGGCAGGGTATGTGTCTGCCCAGTTTAGTCTTTCACAGGTTGCACCACACACCTCATGCCACAGAAATTTCTGAAGAGATTTTTGATCCTTTTCCTTTAAAAAAAAAATCTCACGCACTGGCTATCTTTGGGAAGATTTATTTATGCTGTAGTATTGATCACATTTTTTCCAGCATCTCCTGGCAATCCTTTTCTCTTTTCCTTTTAGATGTAAAAAAGTAGACCATATTACTGCAGAACCTAGTAACTCTTCTCAGGAGCTCTCCAGGCATGAAGGCATGGTATGCCTCTGGTACTTTCCACCCAAGGCTAGCAGTCCTTTAACACTGGATTTTCTGTTTGAGCTGGAATCTCATTGTTTCTCCATAAAACACTAGCTTAGTCCTCACTGTAGCTGGCAGACACAATTCCAGCACATACACCACGGCTGGGTCTGTCTAGATGCGAGAAGGCACACTGCTGGCCACTTCCAGTAGCTACTGTATAAAAATAACCTCAGGCTGCTCTAGTCCTAAACCACTTTCAAAACTGAGATTCTGACCTCTGAGTCAGTTTAGGCACTTGAGAAACATTTTACTGACAGGCTTTGTGAAAAAAAAAACCCAGGTTTCACTCTTCTGCCCCATAACTGTGAATCGTAAGGAAGAAAACCAGGCCCATGAGGCATCAGCAGGGCACAGCACAGCAATAAAAAGGAGCTGGATGTTTTATCCCAACAAAATGTTTTGTTCCTATTGCTTCTCCTTACTTTAGGAGGAGCTAGCAATAATTTCACTTAACTCTTTAAGAAGCTGAGATCTCAGCTATGGAGAAATACACTTGGAGTAGCTACACTGCCTTCCAAGTAGATGCTCCAGATTTTAAGCCAGCACAGAGAATAGAATTTGGCATGAGTAGTGCAGTTGGAGGAGTTTCACTTCCCTTCAGAGGGGACCCTGGACTCCCCAGAACAGTACTAATTGGCCAAAGTCATCTCTCAGACTGGCTGCCACGGCGTGGCAGTGACAACAGGGAGCTCCAGGAGGAAGGGGAAAATAAGGCTATTAGAGCAGTGTTTTTCTTTACAAAAACACAGGCGGAAGGTGTCCAACATTTGTTAATAGCAGTGATTTTGTGACAGCTGAAGCAAAGCCTGCTTAAAGCCAGACCAAGTTTACAGATGTGTTGCTGATTATTTTGAATAATTAAATGGTGTAAAACCCAGCTGTGATGAATAACACTGGGGTCACAATTCATAAATAATTGAGAAGAGTGAGTCGCATTTGATCATCCTGATCAAATTCTACTCTCTGGAGAATAAATGTTTGTCCTGAATACCATCAACATTGTTAAATGCCTCAATATTCCTGCTCAGCCATCCAGCCAGCAGTCAATTGAACTAAATCACTTTAACACCTTACACATTTGCCTTCCTCATGAATACAAAATGTTTCTAACTTACACAATGGTTTTTGGGCATCAGAGAAAGCAGCCACTCTTTATAGACAGTAACCAAACAGCAACAATAAATGTTTTAAATGATCCCATTAAAAACAATTCCTGCATATAGTCTTGTCTTTACTACAGTAAGCAAAGAAGTCGTAGATATTAGGCTACTTATTTTGGTTCATTGCCTTGTTTGTAAGCAGAACTGCCCCTCTGATGCACATATAGCACACAAACACACCTCCTTCTGACAGTAGGGAAGCCAGTGGCACAGCTCCATGCAATTTCCTTGAGTTCCTCCTGCTTCTCAGTACTTTCAAAAGTTGAACAGTGACTGTGATTACACTGAATGAATGAAAAGCCTAAAATCTAGCCAGAGAATACTAACTTGAGCTTATTAAGGCCTGACTCTGCAGCCTGTCCTTGTACTGTGTGATGTTTACCCTGCTTGTACGATATGAGTTTGGCAACCCAGAGGTGGAAAACTAATTTTACTTCATTGGAATTACCTCCAATTTATAGCAGATTTATAGGTCAGAGTCTGCCCTAAACAGGTAACAAGATGCAAGCTTTAAAATAGTCACATTAGGTAAATACCACCAAGAAAACCCTGAAGCCTTTCTCCTTGGTTTTACTGGAACAAAATAACTAATGACTTCAACAGCAATCTTTCCTGGCTGAACTGAGCATGGAAAAGGACTCCAGGTATCCACAGTTTGGATTTTCATAAAAGACCAAATCATAGTACACTTACTTGTAGTGAACACTATTATATTCCTTTTGGACTATGCAGAGGGTATGTGACTTCTCAGTGTGACTAAGAGGTGCAAATTCTGGATCAGCAAGAGTAAAATAAGCTGCAGATTGTAAGCAAAGCCTGCAGTAAGACATGACTGCTTCTGTCTTCACGTTGTTCCTGTGGGATTGCAAGCAGCCTTTCCCATTTAATAAAAACCTAGGAGGGTTTCCCTAAAGGCACCAAATTTGTCGTGGTTAAAAAGCATCTGTAAATGTCCAGTCCCACATTGCTCATACCTGGTGGCAAATTGGTATTTCCCTATTTCTTCAGATACATTTGAGCATTGCATTTATCTGACATGACAGCACCACACAGATGTCACACAGTCCCTAACTAATAATACCCCATTAACTTTAGGAAAACAACATTTTATCGGTGGATCATTAAGTCGTACCTCAAAGTCTTCCGAGAACCCATGCTGGTTATTAGAATACAGCTCACTGATGTGTTTAACAAACTGCTTGACTGGAATTGCTTCCATGTCATCTGTAGAAAGAAAGAGATATTCAGAGTTGCTATTTGTCTCACATATAAAACTTCAGGAGAGAAAATCTTCGCTCAATATCACTTAGATCCAAGTTCCCAGGGGCAGAGACAGTTCAATATGCAGTAATAAGAAATTTTGATGAATCTCACCAATCTTGAGTTAAACTCTTCATATTATATTTCTAATTCTGAGCACTACAATTATGAATATTGAGATTCTACTCCCTGAGATGCTAATTTACAAAGTCCAATTGATGTTCAAAGATTGTTTAGTTCTTGTTTGCAGTTTGAAGGTGGCTCTGGGTGGGATGAAGAGGCCTTCTTTCCTTCCACATTGTATAAAAAGAAGAGACTCAAAATATGAAAATACAGTTGACAATTGCTCCCAGTTAAGTTTTTACCAGACTGAGCAGACACACAGGTTTTTCTTCTGAAAATTATTCTTTCCTTTTTACACAATAATGTAGAATCTAAATGGACATGAAACTGTCTCTGAGCAAAAGAACAGGCAGCACAAAATCCACCCTGATTTCTCTCTCATGCCAGACACCATTCATAATATTGAATATGTATTCCATTGGACCATTTGTTCTCACTCAGCACAGTGCAAATTCCACCCAATACACCAATAAATCACGCACAGACATCTTCTTAAAAGAAAGAAGTCAAAGGCTTGAATTGAATTGAGGACAAACAAGACTGTTTCGAGCACCTGGTACTCTGGACAGATTCTAATAAAGCTGAGGTGTAGGATGGTTGCCTTATTTCTTGCTCTTTCTCTCTAAAAAAAGGCCTAGATGTTAAAACCACCACTGCAGTTGGTAGAAACGCTGTGCTTGCCAAGATTCATTAGTTAATATTTTCAGCCTGGCATTTAGAACACATAAATTGCTATACAACTGTGATTACTTTCAGCATGTGAAATAATCTATTGCCTCATGGCTACTATTGTCTGATGGCAGGATTTTATGGCAAAGCTCTGGTATTTATATATTCCATTTAATATTCTTCTGAAGATCGCATCTAGTTTATGTTTACTCCCAGTAATTCAGTGGTGTATTTTTGCTCTCATTTAGCAGCCATATGGTTTGGTGCTACAGCTGCATTATAAACTGGATTCTTTTCCTTTTAAACATCTACATTATGATAGAAAAAATCCAAATATTTCTACAGATACTTAGCAAAATTTAACGATAAATAAATAGATGTGACATTTACTGTATTCAGAGTGAAAGATCTTTGGCAGCTAAAACCTCTAAGCTGTCACATATGCTTTTCTTAGCAAAGGGTATAAAGATCTGTATGTGTAAATGAGGTTCTACTTTGGCAAGAATGTTATAGATCCCTGACAATCTGATTTCTTTCCAGCTGATGGCAGTTAATATTGACCATGTCATTACTCCTCTGCTCTTATTTTATCAGGTAACGCTCTAAGGTGACTTTTTTGCATTTATTGACATTGTCACATTTCCATGAGCTCTCTTCTATTTTATTTACAAGAGCCAATTGTTAAAGATATGTTTGCAATCTGATCACCTCCCAGTATAGTAGTGCTACTTTAATTAACCACATGCTCATTTACTGAATAATACAGAATTCAAAACATTTGACAAGTGTATGCTCATCTTAGCAAAAAGCTGCAGCATGCAGAAATGCTGGCACTTAAAAATATTTAAGTGATAACATTTATTCTATGTAATATTGAGAATATCATTATCTCATAACAACATTTGTATTAATATTTTTGCAGCCAAGACACTTGAATGGAATGATCTATAGGAAAAGCAGTCCATAGCAAGATTCTGTAAATCAATTTTTCCTCTCCTGAAAAGTCACCCATACATCCTAGATTTCCTTGCAAATAACTTGTGCTATGATAGCACTTCCACATACTCTCAGAAGAAAAGTTTGGTCATTATCATTTGGGGTTCTTTTTTTTAGTAGTCTAGTTCAACTGAGACCAACCAAGATCAAGGATTCGCTGCAGCACACCAGTATGTCCAATTTAATTTTGCAGAAGGCAGAATTTAATTTTAATTGTGATCTGTGAGCCAAAAAATACATTAGAGATAACACGCTCTCTGGTCCATTGAATTCCCACCAATTTCAAGGATGGGCCTGCACTAGAGATCCATGGCAAAATATGGTTAGTTTTCTTTTTTATCATGATCACTGCATGGTGGCAGTATGTCTCCACCTTTATAGCCACTGCTACTTCACTCCTCTGTTGTTCACTGTCTTCTATTGCTTCTCCTCTCTTTTTTCTCTTCTGCATTTTCACTTCTGATTGCCCTCAGAAGACTTAGCCCAATACAGTTTCTTACTCTATTAAAAAACGTGAGCAACAATTAAACATTAAATAAACTAAACACTGTTGAGGTATGAGCTCTCTGAATGAGAGGGACCTTCTTTCTCCTGCTGAAGCTGCCCACAAACTCAGGAAAATCACATTGCAGCACATGTAATTGTTTCATATTAGGAAGATTAAAATCAGAATCACTGACATTAGAAACTCAAAGAGTGCTTATGATTTCCAGCTTTCTAGCTGCTGGAATAACATGGCCTTGATGACCGTGTGAGGCCTCATGACTACTGCAAGAGCCAGGCCAAGGCCACTGCGAGGGTCACCTGCAGCCCTGAGGGGACAGGCTGCCACAGCCTCCTGGCTGCACAACCATCCCGCCCCTCACTGATACCCCCAAGAAAGCAGCTGTACATAACATGCAATCTACTTCCCTAACCAATGAAACAGAAAAGCGTTCAAGTCTATTTTTCTATTCATGACCTCCAAACTCCCACCTACAAATTACTTCAGCTGAGGTATATGCGTGTTTGGCCACAGGCAGCTTGCCAGAGCCTTGGTTAAATATGTACTAATGTCCTCAGCACTCCTAAATGATACCTGCGCTGATGTGCTCTGAAGATGGCTGTGACCTTCTCTAAGAAAGCCAACAGATATAGATAGATGCACAGAATATGCTTTTCCTTGCACTATTGTCAGTCCAAAGGCTTTGCCTAAGCCTTCTTTCCATCTTAAGACAAATAGACTTCAATGACTATAATTCTTTTAGTCGATTGAAGAGATTAATGGAATCCTATAATGGCTAATTAGGAGCTCTCATAGTTCTTCTGTACATATTCCCTTTTGCACCATATACTTTCTCCCATTCAAAGCTGGAGCGACATTTGATAGTCAGTATGATGCTTACGCATCGCTCAAAGAGAAGAGGAGAACGTTTTAATAACATACCTTCACCTCTAACACTGCAGATATAATTACAGTTCTGTCTAGCTTGGGTTTAGCCATCTGTTTTATCAGTGTCAATAAAGTGAGTCTGGATTTTCGTCACTATAAAATATGAGGTGAAGCTGGCATCGTACTAACCCTTTGTGTTATGCAGAGAAAGAAGTAATCTTAGATGGACAAAAAATCTTCAGAGCTTTAAAATAATCATATCTCTATTTGTTATTATTAATAAAACTCCCTCATAATAATACTCTTTATAGTCAGACACTATTGGTGATGGGTATTTTTAATCATTATGCTAGATATTTAACACATTGGTGGAGTTCCTGTCTGTGCTTGCTGGTCCAAGATGAGCGTCTGAGGGAAGTATCAAAACCACAAAACTGAAGTAGACCACAGCAGAGCTTATTTCCTGTCACAACGGGAGAATGGCAAGAAAGTCATGTTTGTTGAAAAAAATGATTGTAGAGGAAAACCTTCACTTGCCACCTCTTTTTTAGAGAAATGGCAATTGACAATGCAGAATACTTAATACATTGCTTCAGAAGACATTCACTGTCAAAAGAAGCCCAAAGTGTATAAAGCAATAAAGTTCAAGCAGGGTTACCTTTAAAGTTTGGATAATTAGTAATCCTACCAGGAAGGATTTTCCCCTATCTCATACTTAATAAGCTGCCTTTGTAGTGTTAAAGCAATAGGGGCCAATTTCAGAAGAAAAATGGGAAATCGTATCAGAGATGGCATTTCCACATAATAAGACCTCAGATTCATTTTGATTCATTTATAACCCTGAGAGCTCGCTGGATAGTTTAGTGGCACTGGATTGGAATAGATGGGTTTCGGTCAGGAATTAATCCAGAAGGTCAAAACCGAAGTGCTTCCTCATATTACCTTTTTCTAGTTTGGATTTTTGGTGTTTCTGAAGATCAGACATTTGACATATATGAAGAGGTCTCATGTCTTTCATTCTGTTTGCAAATGCTTTCTGAGTTTCAGCTATTATCTTCTCCAGTCTGCTAAATCCAATATACTCCCTGTGTCTTAAGCCTTGCTTTTAATGTGAAAGCTCATTCCATTTGTTTGTTAGTCACTGCACTTCAGTCTCATTTGCAAAGCCACCTGGATTCACGTGCCATAGCTGTCACGTGGCTTGGCCCATCTGCTCCAACAGCAGCCACTTACTGCACTGGCTCAGCAACTCTTTGCCATCCCTTACATCTCAGAAGCACCTCCATCAATTCTCAGGGTGCTCTTCACAGCTGGCTTCAGCCAAAGGATGAGGGGATTCTCCTACTCCTCTCTGCCTGTAGGGTTGAGGAATTAATTGAATTGTTCTGCTGATCTGGCTGATGAATATAAGAAAGGATTAACTGATTCGTGGGGAAGGGAAAGAAAGATTAGTTGTCAGTGGGGTAGATGGGTTGATCCTACTCATTACTGTGAGGAACAGTGAAGTGACAGGGAAACTGATCTCTCTGAAGGCAGCACAAACCTAACCTGTCTTATGACAATCATGAAACTAGTGACACCGTTACTGACATTAATCCCAGAGAATTCATTCAGAGTTCTCATCTCCAAAAAAAGTCTTCCTAGTTGGAAAGAAATATCTACTAATAGGCTCATAGTAGGGCTAGATTTGACCCTTAATTCACTGGAAAATAACCTGAGCAATGACGTTCCATATCCACAGCAAACAAGGACCTTTCTGTTCCCAGCAGCACTCAACTCTGCGATGACAATTCATCTCCCAGTCTTTTATTCTCCACTGCTGGAGAGAACATTGAATGCAATCCCAGAATATTTAAGTATTTATTTTTTTGTTAACTCCAGTCAGTGAGGTTCATGGATTTTATTTTTTTACAAAGAGATAAAAAATTCTGCAAGCAGTTGGAATACCTAGCATCAATATTTGGGATGCATATAGCTTCACAGCCACTCTGTAAGCTACAGTATGTCTCAGAGTGAAGGCTGCAGAGCTATAGCAAAAGCTTGCCTTCAGGTGCAGCACTGTAACTAAGTAACCATGTGGACTTCAATTCTACAGATTCATTTCCACCACCAGCAATGGAGCACTCGCAGCCCACATTTAAACAGGATCTACTGTACCATGCACTATTGGAAGTGCACACAACACACAGTACTAAATGGGGATGTAAAGCCCAAACATGTCTGGATTTGGTCTGTCTCTAGAAGAGTCATGAAGACTATTGCAAGGACTAATAGCATATCCTTGAGTAAAATTCTGCCCCAGTAGAGGTTATTGAAAACCACCTATCAACTCTATTAATGTCAGGTGTTCACCTCTACAAAGCAGCTTAGACAAAAATCTCTGAACCTACAGATGGAGTGTGTATTCCACAGTGCACACACTTAATGGAGTCAGAAACTTCACATGCAGCTCAAATTTTGGCACTGATTGAATTTGAAATGTTTGAGCCAGTAACTCCTGCCCTAATCCAGGCAAATACCGGACTCCACCAGCAATTCCACATGTAAAAACAGGAGCTGCCCAGCCTTCTTCAAACCATTTCAGACTTAATGCATTTGAATTATACACATTTCTGTAGTTAGAGCCTTTCACTCTGCAGCATATTGGCTCTCCTTGCACAACTATTTATAAAAAGAACACAGTTGAAGCCGTTGTGTTTCATTTGCAATAATTATTTTTTCTAATGGATCACGTTGCTCAATGTATAAAAAATGGCCAGAAATATAAGAACAGTTTTATTTTTATAACATAGCAATTAATTTGTCATAAACCAAAGCCATCAAGAAACCCTTAGCATTGAGAAGGTGTCCTCTTTCTGTGGAGGTGTATCTGCAGAAATACTGAAACGGCAATGCTGTAGCTTTCTTTCTAGGAAGATCAAAACTGAAGGACTTTAAGGCTGGAAGATCCTGAAGATCTGACCTCAAAATTAAGATAAATAACAAATACAAATGAATCAACATATCTAATAAATTACTAGGAGCTGATCGTTGGGGACACTATTCCTCATTAATGTTCACTTTTTTTTTTTAATAATCTTGTGTTTATCAAGTCCTGTTTTTAATAAAAATGCCTTTCCAAGTGAAAAGGTGTGGAAAACACTATGAATACATTTGCAAGTCCTGGATAGGTGGTCGTGTTGAAAGAAAAATGCAGAAGTCCTTCCAGCAAGATAATTTCTATCTATTTGTTATAATCAAGGCAAATGAATACAAGGGCAGGTTTCTGATAAGAGGGAGACACATGAAAAAGCCGAATATGAAAAATCACCTGTGTAATAGTGTAGCTGCATTAATCTCTTTTGCTTCAAGATTTAATCTACTACAATGCTATTAGCCATGTGTCAGTTCGGAATATAAAGATGTTAATGATAAGATTTTATATGTGTCAAAATAAGAGCTCAGTTTAAATCTGCTTGTACAAATCTTAGATTAGGTTATCATTAATTATAAATGTAATAGCAATACACTTCTTCCCTTTAAGCAAAAAACTAATTTCAGTCCAAGAGAATGAAATAATGTGAATTTTCCCTTAGTACAGACATTAAACATGATCTTATTTGGTATTGTCTGTTAAGGAACACAATTTTCATCTCATACATTCCCATCTTCAGGTCCCAGTTGTGCCATCAATTACATACATGCCTTACATTTAAGCATATGAAGGTTTGGCTCCAGGGCTCTGCAGCCCAGTGTGATGGCTCTCAGAAAAGAATCTATCTGTATTTCACATGGCCACCATGAAAACGTGGTTTTGGGTGATTTAGCCAACTCCTGAAGCTCCTCAATTACAAGTACCATGATTAGATACCATATCATAAATTCTTCAGTGTGCTGCATGAGCAGTAGTTTGAAGAGAAAAAGAAAGGTGGATGTTTTCCTAAAACACCTTGATATTTTCTTGGCTTCAGAGGACGGCTGTGTTTGCAATGTTGCATTCATGAATTTAATTGAAGCTGAAGATCAGTACAATTCACAATATGGTGCTGGAACATAAATCCGCAGGGAGCAGAAATAAAGTCTTAAACAGATGAAGAGCATTACCTCTGTGCTCAGTGAAGAGCTTCATGCCCTTGAGAAGTACATCCTCGGCTGTAGTTACAACTTTCCTTGTACCTCACCAGTCTCTAGCACTGGGAATCACCGTGTGCTACACTGTCACTGTAGCAACCACACACGTCCTGACACTCTGCTCTTTAGCTCTTGAGATGCAACTTTAGACACCTACATCTTAGGAGAAAGCAGTAAGGTACCAAGCCTCTGTTGGGAGCTTGGTGTTTCCTTGTCAAATGAGATACCTCTGGGTACAATCTCTTAAGAGAAGTGGTTTGTCACAGAGTTGTGTGCCACCAGAAGATAACAGAAGTGCAGCAACTGAGCTTATACAAAACATATCACGTCGAACCACTGATGCTCGTCACAAAAGGTTGAAGGCAATCATGGTTACTGAGAGAATAAGGAAGGAGGTTTTAAAATTCTGCAGTGATTTAAGCTCAGAGTGGACTCTTGATGAGGCATCTACTTGTAATCATGTGAAGACAGAAGGGCATGAAGGAGGGTCATGGCACACTTTTGCATGACTGTGCAAGGTGATCAAGACACCTTTTCACTGCAACATGCTTGGCTGCTCCACTGTTTCCTGGGCTCATGCACCCACACTGAGTCATTCTTGAAGAGGTATGAGAGTGTTTATCCATCAGATTCTGCCACTGGTTATTTTAAACACGGTATTCACAAACTCAAGTCCTAGTTAAAAATTTAATTTACTGCCCTTTACACCTAAAACTGCAACTTGATCCAAGCACTGGGAAGTGCTCCTTGAGCTCTGCAGTCTAGACACAGCTGAAATGACTGACATCGCATCCGAGACATTTTACTTACACTAAAAATGGTGAAAACATGTAGAATAATATGCTCAATGAATCAACTGCATTGGCCAGCCGTTGTGCTCTTTATGAGCCATGTTTCCCTGGACTGTGGTCAAGGCTACAGAGTTTTGCTATGGAGTCAAGCCTCATCTATCTCTGTACTGATCTCACAAGAAGTCCTGCTGACATGAGGTCCACAGTGTCTATTGTGTCCATGGGCTGGGCAAGGGAACCAGTAAAGCCTCAGTGAGCTGCTGAACAACATACCACCTGGGAGCAGGAAAGCTCCGAAGCAAAGGACAGGAGGAGGAGGGTAGAAGTGGAATTTGTGCTAGTTCCAGAGGTGCACTTTTGTCATGGTCTCATGATGAGAAGAAAGGAAAACTGAGAAGGGATACATTTTGCTTTGCAGTGCTGCAAAACATAAAGGTCTGAAGTCCTGATGCTGCTGTTATTCTTACCCAATTCTATCAAAAAAGATCAAGTCCTCAAATGTTGTAACTAGACACTGACACAGTTAGAGAAAAGAAAAAAACAAACCAAACAGGAACAAGAGCTGGTTTGCCAAGAAAGATACCTTGCCAAGACCAAATGTTACAGTGAAGAGATCCAGGTGAAGATGATATGGACATGGCCAAAATTATCTGAGCATGGAAGCAAAGAGAGAAGATAGCAAGAAATGATTTTGTTGGGCTGAATGGCAGGGGAGTTTCACAAACCTGCTGTTGATTACAGATGCATTACTGTCAGGCACAAGGTTTATGTGAGTTTAGATTTATACCTCAGTTGTAATATCCACTAGGTGACACAGTTAATGGCATCTCCTTTGTCCTGCATTTCTCCAGATCAAGCAGTGCAGATAATTATGAATAATGATAACGATTTGGGTCTCAGAGGAAATCTGCACAGATAAGCACATGCCTATGGGTGATGTGGCTTCATGCTCAATAATTAAGCATGTGTGCCATGGGAAGTGAAACAGAAAACAGGTAAAATCGTTCCTTTACAAGAAGAATTTTTAATACATTTTGGACCTGAAAAGCGGTACTGTGTGCCTAATGCAGGTAGCTGCCAGATTGATTTTAGAGTCACAGACCTGAGTAAACAGGGTGTTTGCCAAAACAAGAGCAGAATGTGGCACAGAAAAGCCACCCCTGAGCACAGCAACGTGTCATGGAGCAGAGCAAGGGCACAGAGACTCCCACATTGCCCCTGACACCTCTTGAGCTGTGTCAGGACATTGCTGATCCTTACTCCCAGACAGCTGGCATGGCCAGCCCACACCTGAGCCAGGATCATCCAACTCAAACATGCTGAGCTTCCTCTGACCAGCGGCTCGCTGCATGCTGTGGATGGGCCTTGGTGAATCTACTCAATGTCTTCAGACACACTGCTCTAAATTGCCATCAGCCTGGCTGCTTGCTCATAACTGAGAGTAGAAATTGGCCCACTGCACTGTGGGAGTTAGGTGCATGGTGTCATGGGGATCTATTCAAGTTTTGTTTCCAAGGACAGGGTTTCATGGTCTAACAGGGTTACTTCAAAAAACTTTTGCTTTTCTGAAAACACCACTTATATTTTGCTTCTAGGATAAACATGGCAAATGAGACCTTCTCACACCCTCTGGGAGCTTCCAGAGGAAAAGTTCAGAGGCTTATGATTTCACCGGTTGCAATCAGTTCAAAGGAGAGCTTTGTAATTTAATGTTTTTAAGGCATTTCAGTGGGATGCCTATGTGGGAGCAGCAGTTGATGTCAGAGCAGACTGTCTTTCTGCAACAGGTACGTATATGGGGGAAACCAAACTTCTTCTATGTCTCCAAACAAGGAAATTGTTCAGGAGAGTTCAAAGATCTTTCCAAGCAGTATCTCCTATCTTTGCAAAAAGCCAACATAGCTGCAATTTATCTCTTTTGAGCCTCATTACAGACTCCCTGTACTGGTAACAGTTAACATGCACAGAAAGAGGCACTTCCAGAGGGTGATTTGGCTTTTGGTGGCCCAAATAGACTTACTGTCAGTGCCAAGATCTTCAAGTTAATCAGTTCATTCTCTCTTTAGACTTTCTGGGCACAATTCTGCTTCAGGTCAAGACACCTCCATTCAGATGTGCATATGGAGGTGTTTAAATGTCCATTATAGCAACAAAACCCATGTCATTAGATTGGGAATTTGAGGGCTGGATTCACTTTTGCATCCAACGAGACCAACCCTCTGTCTAAGGCCCAGTTCTTAATGTGCCTTAGAGCTCATCAGCAGTTCTAGCAGAACTTTAACTACAAAGCTCCTCGAGGAGCACTTGCTCAGCAGGTGCCTTAATCTGCAGCACTCATTATCAGAGGTGAGCCTGAGCAGACCCACTGCAACAGTAGCATCATGTAATTCCGAAAGCTGCTAAGGTCCAAGACCTTAGCTTGCTCTAGTCATGGGAAAATGTCTCCATCAAGCAGTGTTCTCCTGTGCTCAATCACCTCTTCTAATGTGCCAGAATGGCCACTGGAGAAGCATCAGTGCATGTGCTGGCCTTACGGTACCTGTCACCTGCACAATTTATAATGGAACTTCTTCAGCCTGTATTACAAGTTCTATGAACATCAGCCAGTCTTTAATTGACTGACCATCAAAACATCCCTGAGAAAGAGCGAAGAACCACTGTCTCAACGAAACAGACCACAGTGTGTAAAGATGGAGCTTTCTGATGGCTTCTTTACCAAAGGAAAAAAGCTTTAAACTGCAGTAAAAAATCTATACATTGGCTAAAGATACTTCTCTCTGAGGGGAGAACTTCTCTCCTCCTGTTTCCCTGTGCTCGTAATCCCTAGGGTTTTGACACTGCTCTGCACCAAGTTAGCTCACCCTTCCTCACAGGCTCTAAGGCAGTATCACTTGAGAGAGAGCATGGTGGGACCATTAAGCTGTCTGCTAAAAGCAGACCCAACAGCAAAGTACTCCTCCTGGTTTTAGAGTAGGAAAAATGGGAGTTCTCCAACTATTTAAGGTTTTTGTAAAGCATGTTTTATTTTCTTTTTAGTGGCACAGCACTAGACTGCAAGGCAAACTGGCCAATGTTTTCTGTAAGAATGTAATAGTTAACCTTTCATATTAGTTCCCACAGGGTGCTTTGGAAGATTCTTTTTAGAAGGAAGTCACTCATGTCTACTGAATAAAACCAAAGAAAATGTAAGTGGATTCTTTCACTTTTCTAGGAATTATGTTTCTTCGGTGTCTCAGAGATGGCTTTGAATGCTTCTTGGTAAAATGAACCTAATTAGATGTAGATGGATTCCACAGACCAATGACACAAATTACAGAGTATGACAAGGAAACTTAAAACATCTTGAAGCAAAAAGTATGAGCATTTGACAGAGGTCAGTATAACATTTCTGAGTGTCTTAATTCTGCCTGCGAAACTGTCCAACATCAAACAAGACAATGGCTGCAAAGGCCACTGTAACACCAACCTGCTCTCTGTCATCATGGCTTAAAGGGAGTTGGATCCTGCACTTAATCATTCCCAGGGGAAATGTCTGATGAAGAGAGAATAGCACTAAACTCTGCTTCCAGCATCACTCCCAGTATAGCTGAGAGGTGAATCTGACCTTTAGTAACTTGATTAATACCAAATTAATAGATGTCTTTGGACATTGCTTCAGATTGTTTGCTTATCCCTATGTCTTTCATTCCTCTCTGAGACCTAGCAGACATTACCTCTGCCCATGTTGAAAGTGGGGGGTAAGTCCCCTCATCTCAAGAGAACAGTGGAGCTGCACATCCCTCATCCACATTCTGCCCAGACAAAGCACCTGGTTTAACCCTGGATGCAATACCTTAGTGTTTTTGAGTAGTTTTATTCATGCTTTTGACAAAGGTTATTTTGTAATTTCTGTTAAAAAAACATGGGAGAGACACCTATGGAAAAATACAGCTCTGTCACTCAGAGCTCCATTGCAAAGCACCTCAAACTAAATGAAGCAGCATTGATACAACACATTTCTACCAAAACCCCATAATTTATCACAAGCAGACTCCAAGTAGCACAAACACAGGAGATGAAACCCGTCTTACCTGGAATAGGTATAATGGGAATGCTTTCATTGGGGACCACACGGGGGGAACTGCTGTCCTCCACATAGAAATGGGCAGTCTGAAAACACTTTCTGTTAAAGGAAAAAGACAAAAAAAGATAGATTCAGGGTGTTAAGAACTGCTCTCTGAATAGAATAGCCTAAAACTTTTTCACATGCTCTGCCTCTCCAGTTCTGTTCTGCACTTTCAGGTGTTATAGATGTCAAACATCAATGAGTGAAAATTTACCTGTGTTTTCTGTAATTACAATCCTAATTCCAGATTCTGGTGTGCTCCGATTTGACATCTGACATCCACTCACCATAAATGCCTCTGTGTATTATTGCTAAGTACTACTCAATATGAAATTACACTCACAAAAGTTAGTGGCTGCAAAATAGGTTTCAAATACATCGCTCAGAAAGAAACTTTGCACATAAGAAACATATTCAGCACACAGTTCAAGCCCAAATACGCCTAAGACACCAGCATTTCCAGGGAAAACACACTTACAGTAAAAGTTTCTGCTGTGTAACAGCCAACTGACAGTAATACAGCATCTATAACTGCTGCATGTCATGATGTTCTGCTATGAAAGTTATCCTTTAAACATCACAGTATTTTGTTTGTTTTTTTTTTTTTTTAACATTAAAGCCATATAACCCTCATCCCATCCTCCTCCTGCAAACTTGTATTACATCTGCTGCTACAGAAAAATGCAAGAGATACTTAGCTTGGGCTCCAGGACTCATCTCTGAAAAGGCCTATAAAGAATAGGAGCACTTAAATCCATCTGACTTTTTTTTTTTTTTACCTGTATTTAATGCAAAGCAGAGAGCACAAGCTGGTCATCACAGAAAAGGAACTGAGCAGAATAACATCAAGGGATCCGAGGAGACTCTGCATGGTGATGTTAACTGAGGCAGGGTTTTCCAACACTAGCGTCACTGCTCATTGCTGACTTAATGAGCTGCTTGAGGCTGGAACTGAATATTTAATGAGTCTTGCTTGGTGTGAGCAGCTATTGTGGCAGGAGAAGGGTCTGCTCTCATCTGTCGGGGCATTTAACAATAGCTTCCTATTGCAGCCCTGAATGAACTGCTCCTCAACACCTGGGCAAAGTTTGCAGGCGGCCTGGTGAGCTGTGCCTTTTGTCAAGTTGCTGAAACATAGTTGCACGTAGTGGCTTGCAAGTTCCTGCCTTGCAGTCTGCTTCTCTGTAATTCAGGCATTGTGCTCTCCCCATACAGAGCCCACTCTGCACAGCCTGCTTTGCTGACTTTGTCAGAGTAATTTGTGTGCCCTTTGTTTTCAACATCCACACATGCCAGACAGCAAAAAACCCCTAAAGTCACTGGACATCAAACCACTCTCTTAGGCAAAACCAGAACCTAAAATAATCACGGGGGCTTGCTTTCTATGCATTTGTGCTTTCTACTGCACCACTCACGGTGCTATGTGACACAAGCACATGCTACGGCACCAGACGGGCAACTTAAGACAATACAGAAGCAGAAGAGAGAGGATTTCACAGCATGGAGTAATTGTTTTCGAGCAGCTTTCTATTTTCAGCACGAGTTCTTGCATTGTGCTCAAGTTATTTATTTAGTGAGTACGCTTTTGTGAAGAAACACCATAAGGTGAATTCACACACGAGGATGCAAGATGTGCAATAGTCTCACAGCATTTAAAAACATGGGATGAACTCCCCCCACCCTACTTGCTCCTTGTTCTCTCTTCTTTTTTTTTTTTTCTCTTCTCCTTTGGCAGCCTTTATTTTGGACAATGCACACCCTGGGGGCACACAGCAGAATAAATCAGTCACACATAAAGAAGAAACTATGAATATGAAACAGGCAAAATGTTCCTGATCTTGATGTATTTGGGGCTCTTTCCCTCGACTCAATACTACAAAAATCCTTGAACAGCTTCCCCTGGTAATGAAGGCCTTAAGAAGGTGTTTGATAAAAAGACAGACCTTTACGCAGGGGTTTACAGGATTTTTTTAAAGCTGATGATACCGAAGAAAGGCAATTATTTTTTGTTAATTTGTCATTTTATACTCCGAGAGGCTCTAGTAGGCTAGCATTATAGGTTTTTTTGCAGCAGATAGCTTTTTTCTTAATAGCCTCCAAACATGTAATTGTTGGATAATCAGATTGTGTGATATTGTAAGGACCATGATAATGATAGCTGAATACTCAGTCTAGCGTATCTCTGCTGAGCACAATGTTGGAACAAATGTATTAAATGAGTATTTCAGATAGTAAAGTTTGCAACAATCACTAATGCCATCAACAATTCTGTATTTCACTCCTGGAAGACTTTCTGTAGCTGTTTTGAAAAGGCAATCATCATGGAATTTGACTTCAGGTTTTCTCAAGTCACAAACGCCACACTAAAATACACTCTTGGCTCATGTGTGTACATACATAATGCATCTTCATTTCTTTACAATACTAGATACTGACCTGTTAGGTGAAGACATGCCTCTCAAATTGTTTTATTTTGCTTGTTCCTAATTACTGTAAATATTCCAAGTTTGGCCTTTAGATTTGAGCTTGCTGCGCACAGATCTTTGCATCCCTGCTTTGGTGTCAGCAGAAGGCAGCACTGATGGGACTATGGAGGCTCAAACTTTAGAGCAGGATCAAGGGGATCTTTAAAAGATCTTTTATGATGGGATTCACAAACTTGCTGGATGAATTTTCCAGCAAGCTCTACATATTCAGTCTGTTTCCCATTCCTGCATCTCTCCTCTGTGTAACTGCAGGAGGGAGCATGCAATTTGGAGCATGAGGCAGATGCCTCCAGGCACCCAGTTGGGATAACGTCCACTTTCCAGCCCAAGACTGCCTGAGCGAGGAAATGTCTGGGCCCACGACGAGTCTTTTGCAAGCTTGTGTCTACTTTGTAGTAATAAGTACTGATAGCTGAGATCAAGGCTATGGAGAGGCATTTTAGACAATTTAATACATGCCTTCTCCCTCAGTTCAGGATGCTCTTTCCTATCCCCTGGCATTTCCCCAACCCATTACCTTTCCCTTAGTATACAAACCTGAAGTGGCAGCAGTTGCTAAGGCTACAAGAGGCTGCAGTAAATCTCTGTGCATATATGGGGAGAGCTGGATAAAGGCAAAGGATGAGAGCTGCAAATTGCTTGCTTCGAGTCACTAGAGAAGCAGCCATTGAGAGAGGCAGGACTGGGTGCAGGGATAGACAAGGTAAGAAGTCTACAACTGTCTTCAGATGAGCACCTCAGCCTGTAACTTTTAACCCAACACGTATACACGTGCATGTGTGACCATTTGCTCAGGAAATCAACATTGTCAGCAGAAAAAAAAAGGAGTTTTTTTTTTTTCCTGACAGAAGCAGTTCTTAGTGAATGAACAACTGGGATTTGTCAGTGGCATAAATAATGATTAATATCTTAACAACTGAAACATTAATTTTAGGGTAATTCTTGCATTTCTGCAGCCCTGGTTGAGGAGAAGCAAATCTCAGCCTTGATTTCACTTCCAGATTTTGGAGAGCCCACATCTTTTCTGCAAAACACCACAGAGTCTGTTGTCTCTGAAACACGCCTGTGTGCAGTGAAGCACACCGCTTTCTCTAGCCCCATATGTTTTTTTGGCTCCTTTTCCCTGGGGTACAATAACTGTGCGAGATTGTGGTGATCAGACACACAGTTGTCACATATGGACCAAAATATATAAAGTAAAACACTGCGAGATTAGCATCTCCCCAGAGAAGGAGCAGAGGCAAGGTCTGGAATGCAAAGACAACACAAGCAAGAGCATCCCTCTGTCCAGAGACTTTTTGCAGAGATACTGGCTGTGAGTTTTTAAAGCAAACTAACAGGATGCAAAGCGGCAGCACCTTATTATCAAACTGAAAGCATAAAATACGCCAAGAGATGGTCCTGATTAGCTGGGTTAAAAGCTTGTTCCATCTCTGCTGAGCAAAACACTAGATTAGCTTCTGTAGGAGAGATGCCTCGTGAGATTCTTGACACTCAAAACAGGTTTTCTTGGTTATTAGTTAATAAACCTCAAGTAGCTTTTCCTTTATACTAATCTAAAAGCAAGAGGGAGAACCAGATCACATAATGGCCTGAAAGCATGGACGCATTTTATTTTCTTGCAGAGGATAGTGCCTTTGTGTTTAGTTAATCCTGCCTCCAATACAAACACAGAGTGCACTGCAGTCGATGGGAGTGCTTGGAATAGCTCTGAGGGCAGTGTTTGGCCTTTTCTCCTCTTTACTCTGCCTAGCATGGGCAGCATCCCCTGATCTGTGATGACAGGCGAGGGATCTGCGCTGCTCTGGAGCAGCTGAGGCAGGGATAGAAGCAGCAAGGGATTATTGCAGAAGGGCAAGTGATTGCCTTGGCAGTGCCTGGCTGAAACCACCAGGACAGTGGCTGAACTCAGGAAAAATCGAAGGGGAATACTACACTTTCTGGGGAAACCCAAGAGCCACGTCCTGCCTGATATACTGAAGCAACTAGCACATTCACTGCTTCCTTGTATACTAGGGATCTGTTCTTTCTTGAAGGCATTTCTGTTGGCTGGAGCAGCACATGTTCCCACTGCAAGGCTAGCCAGATTTATACTACTTTATTTCTGTAATAGCATCAAGGAGCTCAAGGCTCCCATGTTTTTGCAACTACTCTCTTTTTGGGTCATTACCTCCTGAAGCATGACCAATCTGGGGGCAGATGGCTTGAAAAGGTCCTGGAGGCCTATTCACTACTGTAAGAGCAGGGCAAACCTTGTCCTCTGTGTATCCTTCCTCCAGAAACAGCTTGCCACAGACAGAAGCTCTGTACGTTTATTAACCAAGAAGCCAACAGTCCCTGTAGTCACCCTACTTTCAAACACAGTGCTTAGCTGGTGGGCAAAACAGGCAAGATGGAACAGGAGTCAACCCAGGATCTCTAATGGACCTCTAAACCAAGCTGCATAGGACATGGTTTAGTCTTTATCAAATGGAACCTGGATACAGGCATCCATCCACCATGCTCCTCCATCACTGAAGGGTCTGCAAATAACTTGCAAACAAGAATCCAAAGACATTAAATGATTTTTTTTCCACTACCTCTGCATATTCATTCTCATTTTCAATAGAAAAAAAGATGCCTCAGATTCTGGTTGAACTGTTTTGCATGTTTTCCAGGAGACACAATTAAGACGGGTTTCTGCTGGCACCAAAACCAGAGTATGTATGCAGTCAAGTGTACTAGTAACACATGGCTCTGCACTTTAAACTAGCTTCACTATTCCTTGGCAAGCATTTGTCACTGTCAGAATTGGCAACAACTCCTCAGAAAAGAGCTGCAGACTACAGAACAACAGAGTGCTGCAAATCATGACCATGTCACCAGCAGAGCAGTGGATGGAAGCCTGGACAACAGCTGTCTGCAGTCTGCACTGCTCTAGCTGGGGTCATCAGTCACTGATTTTTATGTGCAATAAAACTGACTGAAGTGTTAAGAAGAAAAAGAGAAGAGAAAACCACATGAAAAAAGCTGATCTTATGAATATGAGTAAGTGACCAGCATGGAGCAGTGATATCACATTCATTGTATCAGAGGGGCATCCACATTTACTCTTTTTTGGCCAGAAAATGGCTTATATTGCCCCAATTTTCCACAATTCTTTTCCTTCCCAGGACTTAACATTTAATGATCTGAATTCAGAAGCTGAATTATAAAGGAACCTAGGCTATGCTGGAGCAGCAAGGCAGTGAAGGCTGACTGAACTTGAGCTCTGGGGAGGACATTCAAAGCAGGAATGCATAAAAACCAAGAGAACAGAGGAAAACAGAAAAAAGAGCAAAGTTTGCCCACAACAATGCTGATTCTCCTGCATATCCCTCCCAAAGACAATTCGCCGTCTTTACACAAAGCAATTTCTGCTTGTAATCTACTAGAGCAATGTTAAAGCATCACACAGATGTGGTAACTGGAGAGATCTAGATGGTATATGGATAGGTTTCAAGAGTTCTCAGTGTGCCAAGTTCTTGGCACCTTTTCTTGGACGGAATGGTGAAAAGTAGACTGTCCCTTTCAAGAGACATCCTCCGGGGCAAGGAGAAATGCTTTTTCACATTAGTGAGTTGTTGCACACACACACAGTCCCACAAAAGCTAAAAGCATCCAAATGCTCATCACCAGTCCAAACACACGTACTTACAACTACACAATCCTGCAGCATCAGAGAAACAAGGGCAGGAAAAAGGCTTGGAAAAGGCAATGGAGAAAAACAAAAGGTGGACAAAACTTTGAGACAGTATTTGTGATGAACAACACACCTCTAGTAAAACCGTCCATCTGAAAAACTAATCTGCAAACAAGAAAAGGGATTTCAGACACAGAAAGACAGCTAATTTAATATTTATGGCTTAAATTTGCCAGCTGACTACACAGCTCTCCACAAAATTAAAACCCTCTTCTCCCAATCATCTGAGATCCTGTCCTGCACCAGAGGCTAGATAACCATTTACATCACATACAGTATTCAACTCAGACATAACACAAGAAACAATTTTTAGAGGGCAGTCAAATAATTAAACAGTTAAGGAATGACAACACCCAACCAAGATGAGCTGCTTTTAAATCCTTCCCCTCTTCATCAGCTGTGTGATCAGAAAGTGCCCAGGTGGCCAGTGCAGAAATGCACTTAGAAAGCTCTTTAACTGCAAATTGTAAGTGGATAAATCTTAGTTTAACTCAGCACAAACATTTTCCACGCTTCCTTGTCCCATCTTCCTGAGGTCCCTAGAGAATAGAGAAGGTGATGGAGAAACCTTATTTATGCTGACACTTGGCCCTGTAACACTTGGTAGCTAATTACTCTCCTGGTGACCTCTGACAGGGCTAGCAGCATCAGACCTTCCCCTCTTGCTTTAATCAATACTCACAACAGCTGTGTTGAATGCACTCAGCAATTTTACAGATGACTAAACGGGTTTTACTCATCAGTATTTTCTCCTGCAAGAGGAGCTGCCTGGTTATATGCATTACCACTCAAAATTTTGATGTCTTCAGGCAAAAATGAGGTAGAGAAACCTATAGGTGGCATCTTAAAAGGGTTTGAATATTTGGCATGATTTTAAAAACCAAAGGGAAGCCTGACATATTCATTTTCCTCTCCTTGAGACAACTATTTATTTAATGCAACATTTGTAACAAAGACTAGAAAATCACAGAGGAAAACAAAGACATGCCTTTTCCAATCAAATAATACCTTAGGCAGTTCCTATAAAATGTGTACTTCCAATGAACTAAACATCATGTAATATTAAAAAGTAGCCTAAAACTTTTTCACAGAAGGAAGCCAAATTTAACCAAGTGAAGAGTTTTTCTGTAATCATAAGAACTGCAGCAATCAGTGAAGATTGCCTCTTACTGGAGATTTTAGTAGCACCTCTGAGAACTCAAAATTCAGCATACTTGATATCATTTCAGGACATGAATTCCATTTGGGGTGAATCTCAGGAAAGGAAAGAATAAAACCAGAGTGGCACACCAGGAGATTAAAACACAGGTATTTTTAAATGCAAAGTGTAATTTATCTGGATTGAAATAGTAAGAAAAACAATACAGAGATGATCCCTCATAAAAGAGGACAGCAGCTGAGTCTCTCTTGTCTTTACTCTCACCTAATTACTCCCAAAATGAAAGAGTCCTGCTTTTCCCTTTGCGAAAAGTATTCTTCCCTTATTTTGAATAGGACAGTGGGACATTCATTTGACAATTTTAGGTACATCAAGCATAACACAAAAATGTGCTGAAAATTTAGGCACAGTTTTTTCTTCTGTTTTGATGGCCCTGCCCATCTTCAGGCAGAAATGCCAGCTTGTTAAATACAATGAAATGCTCAATAGGAAGCTCCTTCTTTCTCAGCAGACATGTCCACGTCCACCTGGACTAAAGCTGCATGACAGAACTAGGAAGATTTCCCAACACTGCTGCACATATTTAATGTTTAGCTTATTTGAGGCCAGGATAAAATATTAAAGGTGTGATTATTTAGTTTCTCTTTTCATCACTGCCTATTTTGGAGAGTGGGCTTTTTCCATTGGCTAATTCAAGAAGAAATAGCTACTTCAGTTTTTTCATGGTCTCTCTGTTAACTCTAAACTGTTTAGAACACAATTAGAAATGGCACAAAAAGATACCTTTGGAAGCACAGCACAAAGGAAAATAAAAGAGCAGCTGGCACCAAAAGCAGAGAAGCAAATTATTTAGTACCTAGCAGATAATGAGAACACTGGAAATACGCCACTTAATGCTTGTGCTCTGACAGGCCTATGTACATCACCTCATCACGCTAATACAGACAGAGCGGGTGGCAGCCAGCTGGTCTTCCTTCCCCACTCATCTCCCTGAAAGCAAAGATTTGTAAGCCACCAAATAATAAACCTGGACAGAAATCTTGAGGATCATTAATCTTGCTATCAATCAACCCATTTGGAGATTCACTTCTTGCTGTCGCTGATACTAATCTGGTAGTGACTGGAGAGCTCTGGGGAGCCCTGGAGTATGTGTGTCTGAGGAATTGCTTTAATGAGTTTCTTGCATTCAAAGGTTAACAAATGTGACAAGGAAACACAAATATCAGAGACAATAAACTACCATCCACTGAACTAAACCACTGAGAAATACCTTGTTGTGTATTCTGCTGTGGTATGCTGAATACATCTCTAACTAGCTCTGTAAAAATACCCCGAGTCAGACCCCAGTGACCTATCTCAGCTGCCAGGAGGCATGCGGGCATGTTAGCATGAGCTCTGCCTGCTCCAATACTCCTTATCTGCCGGGCTAAATACCTTGGGCATAGCTCTGCATTAATAGAGCCATACCGCAGAGAAGCAAGCGCTATTCGCTGAAGTGGTGTTCTGGTTAAACTGGACAATCAGCTTGGTGCGAACATATCAACTGGGCTCCCTTTGCTAAACACAAAAGACCCACACCAACTAATACATCAGAATAAAGATTCTGCATTAAACAGGGTGGTATTTTCTGTGAGAATGTGTCTAAAAAATAAATAGCATCAACAAGAGCAATCATACTAAACAAATCCCAGTCCTGTACGAAACATTTAATTAACACCAAAAAGCAGTAAAGCAACATTAAGCATGCTTTGGTATAATAAAGCAGCACAGAAAAGAAAAACAATGTATGTTTTAAATTACCATCTCAACAGACCAAATAAGCCATAAGAAACAACCTATCATAGGCAAGTAATAGAGGTAGAAACCACTACACCATGAGGCAGAGGAGATTAGATCCTGAAAGTGCTTGGAAAGAAGTGAGGAAGAGTTCCCTTTTCAAAAAAGGACATCTTTGAAGTTTCAGGTCTAGAGGCTATTGAAAGCTCCTTGAATTTTAGTTTCAATGTAATACACATTCAACATTAAAAAAAAAAAGGACTCAAAGTATGAGGCATATCAGAAAAGTTACCAAGGAGTCTATTAGCAGCCCATCAATTACACACAAGTGTCAAGAGCTGAAACATCACAGACTAACAGACGTAGAAGAGACTTTGCCTTTAAGAAATGAGTCAAAATTATTCTGAAAATCAGGAACTAGTTTCATCCTCATGACAAACTCTTTTTTTTTTTCAGTAAGTATACACTTGGGCAAACAAACTATTGCTTTCTTGTTGTCTTAATCAGTGTGTAGAAAAAGCTAATAACAAAACTAATCACAGGAGGAGAACATTTTGATTCAGGATAAAAGTTCATTGCAGATAAGTGAAATAAGAGAAATTCAGTCAATCTATGTTAATTATTAGATCCCTTAACAACAGATACAGTTTAATATATTTTCTATTTATAGTCTGTTCTCTTCACTTGCACTTTTTCCAAAGCTTTAATCTACTTTTTATTAAGCTCTTTATAACCTCTTGGTGTTGATAAATGTGGGACTGGGGAAAAGGAGAAAAAAGCCCACTCGAATTGCACTTTGCATCTTAGCAAAAACATACAAACGCTTCTTAACCTCTGAAGAAACACCTGGATCCATCAGGCTCGTGCTCAGAAACAGATATGCAAATTAAAAACAAGCTCTTGGCCCAGTATTTAATTTTCTTGAAGTTCATGAAGTGACATGGCTGCACAGGCAGACACACTGTGCTCCAGGAATACAGGAGACGTCAGCTCCTAGGTGAATTGCTCAGTCTTGACACCTCTGGCAATTCAGATTCATTTTCCTCCTACGATACTTATGCATTTCATTTCCATGTTCTACTGTGATCTTTGGTGGTGCTTTTGCTGCCATTAGTGCAGCAATTAGACATGAAGCTTGGGAGCAGAAAAGACAGCAGCAATCACCGCAGGCAACAAGATGTGTTTGGGTACACAGGCAAAGGGAGATTCCAGCAGGAACTGAGGTCCTGCTGTTAGATCCACTCCAACTATTTTAATCTCTGCTCATATCTGCGAACTATAGTAACAAGTTCCCATTTTATTTCAGTATTTTAATTCAAGGAGTTTTGTGAGCTAAAAATGTTTCAAATGTAGACTAAACAGCTGAGTATTTTGCTACTATTTCTGGTAGTTTTGTCCCAGACATTTGGTTTCAGATCTGTGATTTCCTCTCGAGAACACACAAGTGTGAAATACTTGTTGATCAGTTTACTCATTTGCCTCCTGGCTGATAGTAGCCATTTTGACAGAATGGATAATTTCACTTTCCCCTTGTTAGTTTATTTTCACATGCTTCCTTGTCAGCCTGGAAGCATTGCTCCAACTTCCCAGGTGTTGTGCTTAGGTCTCTGTTGCTTTTACATCCTCAGTTTACATCCTGCTCCCTCCTCTTAGAGGCTTACTAAGCCAATTTCACACAATACCCAGTTTGTCTGAAATGCCACAAACAAACTCTCACTGTATCAGCCTCTGCAATTCCACCTGACAGATGAAAATGATATATAATATTTAAAGAAACTACTTATGAACAATTCAAACCCAGTGAACGCTTCGCATCACTCTTTACGACATGAGATGTATCTGTGACAATTGCACTTACTAAACGCTGCTTGGAGTAACTATCTATAATACATCTCAGCATATCGTCTGTTTTTCCAAGTCACAAACAAATCCTACAGTTTGGAAAAGGAACACTCCTGATCATTCTCATTGAGGAAATGGCAAAGGTCCTGTAACATCAGCACAAGATTTTTCAACACAAATAATTTCAGCAGGCTAACAAATGAGTCACTTTTCTCTGACAGACATGTAGCAGAACTCCGTACATTTAATTGATGTGCCCTTTTATTGCAAAACATACTGTCTCCCTCCAGTTTGACTAGAGCAACAGGATGCAGCATTGCCAGGAAAGAGCCCAAGAGAGAAAACTTGGCACCACATAGTAACTAAATGGTGATTCATGGAAATTATGAGGTATTCAAGGGGACAAGTGTCAGGCTCCAAATGATACTCCACTCTTGCATTGCCCCCATGTAAATACAGCAAGTTTGCTTACAGTTTGCTGCTCAGTCTTCTAATTGGATTCCTACAAAGGGCAGTGTATTGTGCCACGAGCTTGTCACTTGCTATCCTGCTTTAACTCCGAACCACTCAATGGATATTAAACTCCATTTATTATAAAAGCATTTGTTTCTACCCATACAATGCTATCAGCAGCCATCTCATTAATATTTATTTCCACAAAGCAGTCCACTGATGTTAAGATCTCAGATACAACTAGTAACTTTAAAAGGAAGAAAATATGTGAAGCCAAGAAGGTCAAAACAGAACATGAGCTGTAACAGAAAACATCCATTCCATCTGAATTTAACTCTTTCTTCATAGACAGCTGAATAAATATAATGAGGTTACTGGAGAGCAACAAAGTTAAAAGTTGCTCCAGCCATCAGAAAAAAAGATGAGGACTGATATTGTCAGTGCATCTCTCCCTGGGTGAGGAGTTGCTGTCTGGTGCAGCAAGGAAAAAAGTTGCTGGAAGGAGGCATGGAAGGGGAATGCTCATGCACTGCCTTACTCCCTCATGAGCTGAGCTGTCTACTTTCCAAGATTAAAAAAAAAAAAAAAAAACAAGAGCTGTGTAAAACCTTAAACCCTGGGCTGGGGTTCTTCAGCTTCCTTTTCAGTGCTCACTACCACAGGGAATCAGCACAGTCACT
Source organism: Urocolius indicus (assembly GCA_013401255.1). Taxonomy (NCBI): domain Eukaryota; kingdom Metazoa; phylum Chordata; class Aves; order Coliiformes; family Coliidae; genus Urocolius; species Urocolius indicus. The sequence goes on from WBNH01006076.1 coordinate 127,650, forward strand.
CTTGCCATCCAAGGAGAGAAGGAAGAGAGGGCTGCAGATGGTTTAAGTGTTCCAAAAAAGCTGGTACAAAGCTCGGGGATTCTCTTGTGCACTTTCAGCACAAGGAAGCATTACCAAGGAAGCAGAGTACATTCAAATGCAAGCTTAAGTCCTATAGACAACAGCGCAATCTCAGAATACCCACTGAAATCTCAGAACTGCAATAAGACAGAGACTTTTCCTTTCCTCACAGGCCTAGCTGCAGCTTGGATTCTCACAACTGCCGCTGAAATGGGAGCAGTTCCTATACATTCAGAATTGTCCAGCTGCTTCTCACGCAGAATGCTCCTGAGAGTGAGATTACCATTCAGACATAGTGGGATGAAGCAGCCGCTGAGTATCAAATACTGCAATTTTTTCTCTTCTACTCTCTTATTCTGTCCATCTTGGATAAAACTAAGCTGCAGGGACAACAGGTCTCCTAATAGTCTCCACCTATTCCTGTAAACCATACAACAGGGAACTTGTTCATGTAGCTCTGTGGATAACAAAAACAGTGATGTTGAACTCTAACCTTCTGCTACCACAAAGAGCTAAATTAATTCCCTGCAGCACATCAGCACTGCTGTTGAAAAGGCCCAGGCTCTGCAAATAACAGATGGAAACGAAACTTATGGCCCTTTAAAGATGTCAAGCATTTCCTCACAGTGATGGCATAAGAATCTTCCTTCTTCTCATCAGTTTTTTTACTAATCAGAGCACACATGGCAACTCCCTGTGTGGCACCACTCAGGGCTCACCCCATCAACATAAAACCTCATGGAATTATCACCTCAGGTTTACCACTGGGATAACAATGCTTTTATACCTAGAATTAAAAAGATGAACTGTCACAGCCTGGCAAATCTGCCACTGCAGACACTTAACTCCAGGATTATTTCATTGCCCTCTTTCTTCCCACAGATTGTTCCCACATTCGCTGGATCTCGCTCAGAGACCCAGAGACAGGACTCCTATTGCACTGTTGTCACCCTCCTGTTTTTGCTTTCAGGATCACCATTTTTGGAGATCTGGAAGCACCAATGCACTTTGGACAGCACGAAAACCAAGCTTGCAGGGTCCTGCTTTGACATCCAAATACACTCCAGAGCTGCAGAGCCCTTGCAGGACCTCAAATTCTCATCTCCACCACCATATTATGTGGAACAGAAGCTTCTTGATTGCCCATTTGTGTGAGGACCTGAGTCAAGTTACTCTTCTCTTCCAAAGAGTTGAACTCACATTTTTACCATCAAGAGAGTGGTGTGGTTGTGAAATGTCCAATCATTCCTGAAGCGACATCAGGAACCTGGTGCCTTATTCACAGATGACAATCATTACTGTAAGCATAAGAAAAAGGTTCAGACCTCCTAATTGTAGCCAAGTGCTCTACATGAGTTGGCTTTGCAGTGATAAATGTCACGTTTACAATGGTTTTTACAACATGAAAGTACATAATTTGCTTTCCAGGGACCTAGGCTTGATTATCAAGAGAGTCAGAAGCATTCACGGAAGTCTAATGAATAGAATTAACACATCATTTAAACAGGGACTAATATGTATGCAAATGAGAAAAATTAAAAAATAAGAGTTCAAGCAGTAATTTCAGAAAATGGAGACTGCATCCTTATGAAATATGAATGTTTCCATTCACCTCGTATCTTTACATCAATGTTGGCTGCTTTGCATGTGAACAATAGGGAGCATCATGCCCATTTTGATTTTTTTTTTTTTTCTATTTGAACTTGGACTTGCAGAATGGATTATATTGAAACATTAATAATATATATGCTAATTAAAAACTCCATTTAATGACATAAATAAAGGCGAAGAACCAACACAGGCTCATTTCCATTTGCAAATTTCCCAATTACTGTATTTTCCTTTGGAAAGCAGCAACTTTATTTCCACAGTCTCAGGAAAAAGAGAGAACATTTTCTTTGCTCCTATTTATTAAAAAAAGTCTTTTTAATTCTTTTGGATTGATTTCCACACAGATATGATTGATTTGCCTAGATAGATTCAGTATTAAACATCACTCAAGTCAAACTACAATGATTTGTGCATTCAAATGGTGTAATTTAATAATAATTATTAGACCTTTCTCTAATAAGGAATTACTGTTGATAAATATAAGGTGTATACACCCCTCAATATCACTAAGCATGTTCAGAGTAACTGGCAGATGCAAACCAAGTAAATGTCCTCGATGTTTGATAGGCTGTTAATCTCTCTCTCCCTTCCTCTTCCTGGTCCCCAAGAGCAGACAGAACAAGGGCACAAGACAAGTATATAGTTGTAGGGAGATGAAGTACTAGCAGAAAATATGACTACAACTTCTGTCATGCAAAGCCTACAGAAAAGTTTGCTGAAGATGTCCATCCTTCCACACCCCTCCTCTCAGCATTAGTCGATTCAGCTTGAGGAAATTAATACCTGAAGAAAAGCTGGAAAGCAGGTGGAAAGCTCACAGGGCAGTTTAGTTCAACCACTTCTCTAACAGTATAAAACCCTCTTCAGTGATGAACCACCCAGCTGCTAATAAACTGTGAGGCTGGCAGATGTAATTTGCCACAACAGGTTTAAGAGATGCACGTCTTTCTGCCTGCCTTGCAGAGGGCCACTCTCTCAGTACCATTCAAACCACGCATCTATGTTAAATACCCATCAACAGGGATAAATTTCATTTCCATTTGCTATCTCCATCCATTACCAGAGAGGGATTTGCTCCAGCTGAGGAGGACCTGGATCACCAGTCTCATGCTTGTGCAAAAGGAAAGACATTGTTACACATGACTTGGTGAAGCCAGCACCATCCACAGCAATTCAACACTGTAGCCCTGAGCCCAGCCTGTGACATGACAAAATGTGCCTTGATCCATGATGGCTTAAAATGTATTTGACATGGGGGTGAACGAGATAAGCTTACGCTGCTACAAAACATGAAGAATTTTACCAGCACTCGCTGGAAACTTTCTGGTGGTGGTTAAAAACGGCTTTAGAGAGTGAATTACTGTGCAGAAACATATCCATTTAACTGATTATTTGATCAGAAGGAAAACAGAAACCCAATCTGAGCCTTCAGGGAACAGAACATTTGTCATTATTGAGAAATGTTTTTATTTCCTTTTTTTTTTTCTTTAAACATTTAACAGTATTTTAAAAATTCAAATTGGACTTATTTCTATGACTTTACAAATGTCACTTTGTAGGATATTTCAAAGCAATTTTGTTCTATTTCAGAAAAGACACGATTTCCAAAACATGTAACAACCCACCAATCAAGACCCAGGCACGCCACCTACGCCTGTTTCAGCTTAAAAGTTAGAACTCAAATGGCTTTTAATCTGTAAGTCAGTAGAGCTCAATACATGCTGTTCTTAGCAATAGAGGAAATGTTTTCTTTTACACAAACAAACTCAGTGTTCTACAATAAACGGAACGAATTCAAGTACTTGCAACATTTCTAATAGCAGCACCCTATGTGATGTTCATTCCAAGGCATTGCTTTTTTCCCCAGATTGCACGGGTTTTAAGAAAAGTAAAATCAAGTCCACCTCTCCTTGTCATTGTTTTACTAGTCTGCTGATTCTTAGCATTTATCCAAGCAGTTAAGATTGCTAAATTGATTTAATATTCTTACCCTATAATTTTACACGGAGACCACATCCTGCTGTGAAATAGCTAGTGCTAATGTTAGTCCAAAAGCCGTTGTGGGACTTAGGACAGCACAAGGCCCTTCAATAGCTATATTTTATGGTTACAAGGAGAGAGAAAAGAAATATAATTTATCTGGTTGCTGTGGTTAATTCACAGTTTCACAGCAGAGGTATACTGTTCCCTGCAGGTACATCCGTTTGTATTACAGGATATTTCATTCCCAGTTTGTCCAAGACATTCCTCTAGTTCGGAATCTACCAATTTATGAGAGCAAATCCACTCCAGATACTTGTATACACTTTAACACATGCTCTTACATACTAAGAATATTACAGAAAAGATATAAAGTAGCAACAGATCAATAGAAAACATAAGCAAGCAACAGATCAAACAACAATGGGTTAATAAATCGCTTCTTTGAGCTGAGAAAGGCAACAGCAAAAGAATGCATCCATCTTCTTAAGAAACAGTCTTTCTTTTTTTTTTACCCAAGTGAAGCAATTTCGCAAAAAGCATTTGTGAAATTTGTTTCTCTTTTGAAATGCTATCATAGCTTTAAAAGCCAGAGCTCAAAATCTCAAAGTTGTATAAAACTTTCCTGCAGAAACAAAAAACCTAAGAGACGAGTAGGAGAAGCCAGCGGTACTTGGCATTCTCCACCTCTGTGCTTATCAGAAACCCTGTACTCTTCATGCCATATTATTTCTCAGCACCTACAATCCAGTTCCTAACAGAGCTGAACTAGAACATTTGAATATTTAAAAACTATTTGTTTAAGCTCAAGCCTTGCCAACTCCTACCTTTAATCCGGTTGCAGCAAGATAAAATATCTTTTTTTTTCAAGACTTCACCATTACAGCAGCACTGGGGAAGGCATTTCCAGAAAAAAAAATGTCTGCAATTAATCCATTTAATTAGTTCCACAGAAACAAAACAGAAAGATCAATTGCAGCCATGCTGCAGATCCCTCCTTGCCTGACCTCTGCTGCTCTTGCCTATTCCCCTTTGCTCTCTCTGCAGAAGAAGGTATTTCTGGAAATGTTGTGGAAATGTTACACCTCCAAACAAAGTGGTGAGGAGTATGTCAACTGCGGGTTTCCAACTTGCTGCTAAGACTTTTGCAGAAACCTCATGGCTGTGGACAAAGAAAAGCCTAAATGTCTCCATTCTCACACAATACAGTGAAAATAAAAACCATATACGTTGTTTGCTCAGGAGTTTTTCAAGGTCATCAATGAGATATTTTGAATTCTAGGCTTCCATAATCAAAGTATGTGTTCTCCTGTTGTTTGACTTAGGATTGCATGCCTGACATTATCCTTTAAAAGAAAGGTGATGCAGCTCTGGGCTCCCACAGAGTTCAGTGGCCACATCCATAAAAGTGCCTGCAGAAATGATGTTTCACACAACTGACTCATGTGGCACGAACATCCCAGGAGCTGAGGAACATGCACAGTTTCAGAGTAAGAGATCTCATTTAAAGGTATTGTTTAAAATAATCACAGTGCATCAGGCAACAGGATTCCTGGTGCTGGGATGAGTAGTTTCACAGCTGTGAAATCCTGGTTCTTTGAGCCATTCCCTGTCTCCCTTGCAAGAAAACACCTTCATACAACAGCCTGTCCAGGGATATCTAGACTCAGCTACTCTGGCTGCCAGCTCACAGGTACTTTGCCCTTGGCACTAGGACTAGCCACGTTGGCACTTACTCTGATGACAGGGCAGTATTCACATGTGCAGTGAGGATGGTGCCTTAGATAACACACAATGGGGACACAAACCACAGCTACATCAACCTCTTCTCCTCTGTTTTGTTTCTAAACTTCAAATCACTGTACTCTTAACTCTCCCCCATTTTTAGGCTCCCTGCTGCAGGAGAACAGATGGAACAAAACTCCAAACAGATTTTTTTTTCCCACCAACCTGTGGGTCTCCTGACACAGTTATCCTCTGCAAGCTGCCTTTGCAGTTTCTTTCCTGCCCATTAATATCTGCTTTTCACTCTCCAAAGCTAGAGCCCTCCCCCTCTCCTCCACCCAATTCTTAGATGTGCTCTTTATCGGCTTCTCGTTATTCACTTTACACATGATGCATTTTAAACTATGTCTTCCAAATGCTTTTTCAGGCTTCCAGTCAGTCATTTACAGGGCAATTTATCACACTAAACCACTCCTTTTCTCAGGCTTGCGTGTATGGTTTAAAGCTCGCACCAGAGCTGTGCAGAATGGGCCCAGAAGCTCCTGTGCAAGATCAATGACTCCTGTGGTGCTCCTGACAAATGGCTGCTTAACTATGTTTTGGAACCTAGAAATGATGGAAATTCTGTAGATCATCTCTTTATTGTCTTCCTTATCACAAAGCTTTTTCTAATGTCAAATGTACACTTCTCTTTTCCAGCAATTGAAGCCACAGTTTCCTCATCCCCAGCACAATGGGTGGAGAAGATCATGTATTCCTTGCAGAACTCTTTCACCTACTAGAGGAGTCTCTTCTCTACGAACAACCCTGCTTGTCCATCTGGTCTAATCAACTTTCTCAGACAAGAACAACCATAGTGTTCTCATTTCATTCTGGATCAGCCTATAAATCCAGATATACTTTCCATTTACAGGACAGTCAAGAATATTGCTTCATGAACTTCCGAAGAAGGTTGGATGTGCATGATGCATCAAGAAGCTGGCTTCAAATGTCTATCAAGAAGTAACTTCTTATTGCAATTGCATACACTTGAGAACCCACTCAAGACAATATATGTTCTGCAGTCACCTGGACTCAAACCTACACAGGCAAGGTCTGATTTAGTGGGTACCAGTTATTCAGGACTCACTCCATTAACATCAATGAAACTGCTCAGGTTTAAACCTGTTTTCTTGAAACGGGAGATTCCTGTGTCAAAAAGTGCCTTTGATGTTGCTGTATAATTAGAAGTACTATTTTCTGAGCTTTTTGGATATCCTGATAGTTCTGGAAATATTTAAGCTTGGCAAATCCCTCTCCAACTTCTTTCCTTTCTCAAACAAAAAATCTTTGGTTTGTAAAGCATCAGCTCACTATTGGCCTCACAAGTGAGGAAATGGAAATCTTGCAGTATTCTGGTTCTCAATAAAGTAAAACTAGTGTTAATTAAAGAAGAGTAAAAGTAACAGGCATATAATGAGAGAACATGCCCCTTTCCACATTCTAGCTCTTAACAGATCATCCAGCACGCTTAAAAAGCAACTTTCCATCTGCAAATCTGTCTCTCTCTCTTTTTTTGTCTAATGAGCATGAGTTAGTCTGTTCAAAAGCCCAAATGGGCATCTCAGGGCCAATTCAGCAGCAGGGGTCCGTTACTATAACAACTTACAACTCCTGTGATTTTCTGAAAGGCCCTAAAGTAGCCATTTGGGAAATGGTTATTGAACAAGAAGTTGGGAAGGAATAGCTGTGCTGGGTGCTGAGTCCCAGCTGCCCCTGTGCACAGCTGTGCTCACCCACCTCACCCCTTCACACACAGAGAAAACCGCGGCGTCCTGCTACCCCTGCAAAGAGCCACCCCAGATTCTTTCCAGCTCCCTGCAAGAGGAGAAGATAAAAGCCCAGGAGCTGCCAACAGGACGAGCGGCAGTGGCACGTCACGCTTTGGCGTTAGCGGATCTCCTTGTGGGCTCTCCCCTGCTTGCCCCAGGCTGCACGTTGCTGGATGAAAGAGCAAAGATGCTGTCAGAGAAGTTTTCATATTGATTTTCCTCGTAATGGAAGAATGACGAGTGCTCAAAGAATGATACCAGCAGCTAGAACAAGCAACCGGCTGCCCTAAGCTTCAGGCTTGAAAGCAAGCTGCCTGCCATCGGCACAAAGGATGAGCTCAGTTCCCCGCGTGGGATAAGAGAGAGCTGATCACAGGCCGGCTCCTCTTTAATGAAAACGAACACTTTGAGATATAGCACACAAAAGGGCCCAATATTTCAGTACCTTTACCTCTGGCACTGGCAAAATCAAATACAACCTGGATCTTCTACAATAAAAGCTTAAGTGCTTTTCCTGCATTGCCTGGGTTGAAGCAGGCAGATCAGAGGGCTCTGAATCAGGCTGGGCTGCATCCCACTTGCCAAGCAGTGATCTGCTGTGTCCCCAGCCCTCTGAGGCTGTTTATTATCATATGAGGCTAGATGTGGCCATTCCCAGAAGAAAATGAAGACATGCCCTGTTCGTTATGAGCAGGGCATATCTGATAACTAAACAGGAGATGGAAGCTGCAAGAGGTTTCAGCCACACCACTCACCTCTGTGACTTCCTTTATCTCCCTGTGGTGTTGCTTGTCTCCCAGCCTAGGAAATCTCTTGCCCTTGTTGGCTATTTCTCCTCACTGTTTGTGATGACAAGAGTTGTGCTCTGGGGCACTGCCGTTCCCATGCTAAGCACAAATGCCTGGATGTGGTCCTCAGGCACCATCGTGGGCAGTGTGAGCATCCCCATCCCTCCTGCTCATTCCTGCTGGTCCCTCAGTTAAGCTGGTACAACTCTAGTTACTACACGAGCCAGACTGGGAGCTAATCTGGTTTAAATCAGGGCATGAAACCCCCTTCGTTTTTTTTTTCTTTTCCTTTTTAAGAGGGATTATTTCTCAATCCAGCTCCTCACACAGTTGTACAAACATTTGCATTGGTATCACAGAGGGCAGAACAAGGGCAGGAACAGAGGAGGCTGCTTGAAACTCTTGCTGCTGAAATAAATACTCATGCAACTGCACCTGAGATTTCTTAAAATCAACACACAGGCTCTCAGCAAGTGTTACCACCCAGCATCCTCCATGAGGGAGAAAATGAGCAGAATCACAAATATTTTAAGAGTACGCTGAAAGCAGCTTTTATCATTGTAAGCAAGCAATTTTACAATGGTCTGTAAATTTGCAATGTTCCTTTTTCAATCAGTACAGTAGATGAACAACACATTGTGTACTCATAAAATAAAACCTAGAGAGAGGTTCAAATAACAATTTCAGCACTTTTTACAACCTGCTACAGGCAGAAGTTCTTTTTTTCCCCCAATGAAGTTGTAACACTGTCTTAGCTATGGAGCTTTGCAAGTTGCCCAGAATTTAACACCCAAAGGCACTTTTCCAAAGTATGGCTATTAGACATGCTAACTACCACAGCTCCTGCTCTTATGTTGCAGTTTTCATTTCTATATTGCAAACTGAGTCATGAATATGGCTGTCCAACCTTCTTCAGTGCTAGTTTACCAAGTGACAGAACTCAGATGCTGAAATACTGAACACCTGAGCTTGCTCCCAGTGAGGTCTTTGCCACCAAGTTCAACAACAATACTGTCAAACTGTAAGTGACTTGTCCCCGGGTCACACAGAAAATCAATGACTGAGTCAGAAAAAGAACCCACATCTCCTGGTGCTCAGTGTCATTTCTTCTACAAAGAAAGGCACTGCCAAAGAAGTACAAGGCTCTGCTACAGGACGGGTCCCAAAGATTCTAGCCAACTGAACAGGATGCCTAACAAAAACTTAAGAAAAATCTTCCTGTCTACCCAATTCTATAGGGTTTAGCCTAAGGAAAATTAAATGCATCTTTTTCCCAAGCTGTCTCATATACACACACGACTATAAACAAGCAATGCAAGCTTACTTGCTCTTTGAAAGGCAGCAGCTGTGTTGTTCCAAAAATCCCTCCTGAATGTAAACATATTAGCACTGTATAAACAGCTTGATTTAATAAGAAATGCAATACAATATTCCCGCTTTGTCTTTGGGATCATGATGTTGATAGCAGCAATAATTCAGAGGTGAATTATGGTATCTGCTCAAAAGAAGGAAAAAGAAAACTCTCCAGCTATAGTTGTGAATTAATTTCTTCCTCTTAGCTGAAATTGAGAAATGGCTATAATTTAGTTCCCATTTAAAAGTTGCTGTTGGCTAAACTCTAAAATCTTAATTGCTTCTTAATATTCTCTCCTTATTTTTCCCTTTGAAACCATAGTCTATAGCATGGTAGTGTTTAGATTAAAAATCAAAATGGAAAACAAACAGCAGAAGGTCACCAGTCACACCTAAAACACGGGCTTTTTTTCTAAAAGGACACAACTTAACCTGTATCAAAAGCATTTTAGTTGATTTCCCAAATTTAGTCACCCTCCTGCATCTCTGTGAAAACAGAAGTGGCACTGACCCTGGGCTTCCCTTAAAGTGTCAACACTCAGGACATGTTCAGTTTGCAACAGAATATAGTGGAAGTGCTAGAGAAGACACGTTTCAGGCTGTATTATGGGTCCTCATGCTACGAGAATTCGCCTTGTTGCAAAAAAAACATGAAGTCACACTCAATCCCTAAATAGTTTGGAGGTCACTACCAAACACACCCTGCAATTCTCAGGGCTCGTAGAAAAGGCTGTGAGTGTAACAGCAGTAAAGACTGCAGACAATCCAAGTCAAGTTTTAAACTGCACTTGAAGAACTGCAGAAGGATTTCATGATGCTGAGTCTGGGTATAAAACCACAGATGCCAAACTGCACCTCACAAATCACAAGTTTTGGTGGACTCTAGAGGAGCTAGTAGTGCTCCAGAGAAAGATCCTAAAATCCCAGTGAATAGTTCCCAGAAATAAATGGTTGTCTGTACAGCACACAATTTCAGGAACCTGTATGAAAATAACAAAAGCAGAAAACAAAATACCATTGTGCCACTGCAGAAGGAAATGGTGAACCTACATGTTGAGTAAAACGAGGATCTGGTGTCCTCAGCTTTTCTGTCTAAGATTCAAATTCTCCATTTGACAGTAAAAAAATCAGTTTCAAACACTAGAGGTCTTGGGAGCAACAATCTCCTTCACTGTGCTCACAACAGCTCAAAGATCAGCCAGGCCAGCTCTTCTTCAAGAGGAATCATAGATGTACAGAAGCAAACTTAAACTACAGTTGTCAATGTGCCTTCTGCCTAGGAAGCCCACCTGCCAAGCAGTCCCAGCAGATGTCGTGGCTCCTGGTCATCTCGAGATGGTGCTCTCCTCATTGTTCTGTGACAAAAGGCAGCACCATTTTTGCAGTTTCATTATGCTGACCTAGTTTATTTTCCACTCTACCAACTTAATATCACATAGCCCTCTTTGCACAGCAGTTCCATTAAAAGTACTGAATTCAGGAAACTTTAGTAGAAGGGTAATTGAGCTGCTGCTTGCCTGCAAGTTCCCATCCCTTTTCACTACTGAGATGGCCATCGTGCTAAAGAGATGGAAGTGACCCTTTCTCTTCAACATCAATCATATCCTTTTGCCATTTGTCCAGGACCCACATGGAAAAGGAACTGAGAACAGCAAATTACCTCTGCAAATAAGGGAGTCTTGTTCAGAAATGGCACAGATAATTTCCAAATACATTCAATTACAAGAAGTCTCTAATGAACACAGCATGAAAGCTCAACAGATAAAGAAAGGAAAACCTTCATAAAAAAATGACTGCTTCCCATTACTCTCCTTTCAAAGAAAGGGAACAGAAAATGAAGCTCCCTTACAACAAGACTTCATCACAGAATGAACTTCATTGCTGTATCATGGAACGAGTTACAAAGGAACCAAACAGAGACAAACGCTTTGCCAAAACTTCACAAGCAACTTCCCTAACTCCTTATTTTGGTCCCTGGATAAGAGAGCATTGATGCAATGTGAACAAGCAGAAGGCTTCTCTCTGCTTCATTGTTCTACTTATGTCACCTCTGGTCTCAAATCATCTAATCTCACAAATGCTCAAAAACACACAAGTGAAAATATAATTTGTTTTACCCTCAAAATGTATTGCCAAAGGGTAACTATGTCTCTTCTATATTTTCTAGTTCTCTGGGTTTTGTTTTGTGATGCTTTTTTCACACCAAAACAAAGAACTGCTGTGCAAGAAAAGACCCCTTGGTCCAGCACTCTTGTCCCCTTGAGGGTTATCCTTTCATAACAAGTGTTTCTCTGCTGTGCACTTCAATACCACGTTTCCTTTACTGAAAAATCTGTCTCAAACTCGTTTTCATGCCATTTGCTTTGATGGTGTTATTTAGCAAATTATTCCATATGTTGCCCATTGCATTTTAAGCTATTTCTTTCTGAAAATCCAGATCACTGTGCCTTTCAAACTTGTAAATTAGACTTCACAGTGTCTGAGGATCTGTTTTTTTCTTTACTTTAAAACACTCCTGGAAATAAACATTTTCTTTTTCCTAAGGAAAGGTAATCACACTGAAAAGGGCACACAAAATGCTGTGTTGTCACATCAATGACATGGACTACACAACATGAAATGTTACTGTGGATGATTTGTGTTCTAGTTTTTTGTTGATTTATCCTAAAACATGTGTTTATTTTTTTAATATACTCTCTGTATTTGTTAAGAAAATCCTGAGAACTATGAAGGTAGACACAGGAAATTATTTTGAAGCTAGTGCACATGTTCTCCAGTTTGTTTATTGTCCTTTAATTTGTTGTTTCATGTTTATAAAAAAACCTTTGACTGCTACATGATACATTTTCCAGGTCTACATTCATTTCCAATCATCACCTTTTCTTAGGATCAATTTTAGGCAAAAAAATTGATCCATTGCAGTCACAGGTACTAAGGTATTAGAGTTGGGCAGAGAGGAACATCCTGAGGTTCAACAAGGGCAAGTGCAGAGTCTTGTACCTGGGGAGGAACAACCCCATGCACCAGGACAGGCTGGGGGTGATCTGCTGCAGAGTAGCTCTGCGGAGAGAGACCTGGGAGTCCTGGTTGATAATAAACTGAACATGAGCCAGCAATGTGCCCTCGTGGCAAGAGGGCCAATGGCATCCTGGGATGCATCAAGAAGAGTGTGGGCAGTAGGTTGAGGGAGGTTCTGCTCCCCCTCTACTCTGCCCTGTTGAGGCCTCATCTGGAGTCCTGTGTCCATTTGTGGGCTCCTCAGCTCCAGAGGGACAGAGAACTGCTGGAGAGAGGCCAGCAGAAGGTTACCAAGATGATCATGGAACTTGAACGTCTTTCATACGAGGAAAGGCTGCAGGACCTGGGGCTGGTCAGCCTGGAGGAAACTGAGGGGAGACCTCATTAGTACTTACTAGAATTTGAAAGGTGTATGTCAAGAGGATGGGGCAACACTTTTTTCCTTTAATGTCCAGTGATAGGACAAGGGGTAACGGACAACAGCTGGAACACAAAAAGTTCCACTTAAACTTAAAGAAAAGCTTCTTTCCTGTAAGGGTGACGGAGCACTGGCACAGATTGCCCAGGAAGGTTGGGGAGTCCCTTCCAATCCCTACCATTCTATGATTCTGTGAGAATGACAACGCTCATAATTTTACCAGAGCCACTGAGGAATGTTAACTACTTATGTGTATTACAGAAAGCAGATAACAAGCATTACTGTAAAAGTAATTGGGTTTCTGCTAAAGTCTTTGTTCATCTGTCTTGCTTGATTTATGTACATGATTGTTATTATAATGCAAATAAAAATTTTATGAGGTGGATTGTTAGGAATTTTCAAGAGAAAACATATTTAACTTTAATTAACGTATCTTAATTTCAGACTCAGGTAATATTATGATCCATAAATGAAGCCAATATTTATAAAAAATTACTCCCTAACTATTGGTCACTAAGCCAGCCCTTTCCAACTTTAATTATCTTTTCAGGGATGATATTGTTACTCTTTGAGCAAATTAAACACTTATTTTGCAATTATTTCTCTTGATTCATTAGTGAAATTGCAGGAAATTGAAATGTTTTCCAAACAATGAGAGGTAACAACATTCTTCTTGACAACAGCTCAGCATTTTATTTCAAAATCTTTCTTCCTTAAAAGAGCATTTTGTATATTACTAACCTCTCACTGCAGTGCTTCAGGGGTTTGCCTGGTGTAAATGTGACCACGTCTAGTCCCTCAAATGAAGAATATATATACAATGCACCAGGATCTTCACAATTTCAACTTTTGTGCACATATTACTGCATTTTTCTGCCTTGTCTTACTGCAATTATGTTAATTACTTGCAAATGTTAATAGAAATGATTTGCACAAGACTATTGTCATCTATTTATTGCTATTCTTTCAAACGTTTCCAGCCTCTACAATTTGGCCAATTAATTCCCAGTGGAATGGGTGTACTGAAAAACTAGCTTGGTATTTTTTTAAGTGATTCTGCCAATGTAATGATCAATGGGCTGCTATTTCTCACCAAAGCTACTTTTCTATGTCCCATCTAATCAGATTTTGAAATGATACCTTAATACCTTCTTTGTGGCTAATCCCTGGTTAATTCTCACTGCTAGACAAATGAGGTGCCTTTTGGTTCTGGTTCTGGTACAAGAAGGTGCTGCAGGTTTTAATTTACTCTAAATGAAATGGAGATGGATTTGTAGATGCTAATCCTGGTGTCCACCACGGAACCAATGGCCACTGGTGTTAAGAACAGTATCTCTTTGCCAGAGGCAAACTTTACTTTCAAGACCTTGCAGACTGCACTTCTGAATATTTCACCTAAAGAACTCCTACTCAGAGCATTGCTATGTCACCTAAAACAAGCTTATCCTCCCCTTTAATCAAAGGAAGAAAAGAACTGCGTAAGATCACACAGGAAGTCTGTGGCAAAGCCATCATGGAAACAAGTCCACTCTCACTGGGCTTTACTCCCATGATCACCTTTTCTGAAGGCCAAGGCAAAGACACCTTCATAGCTATGCTAGAGGGACTAATTGTGAAAATATTTGTTGGCATTACAGCTGGCTCTTCTACTGCTAGAGTTCTACCAAGCTCCTTCTCATGACACAAAAATCAGTATTTCAGCCAGCCAAACAGTTAACCAACAGAGCTGCTCTAGCATTCAGAGGGTTAGCTAATGCATCACTCACCGTAACATCTAATAAAATAAAAAAGACAGGACCACATAAAGAAGCAACACCTGAAATGTGGTTTAAATTATGATCAGTTTCCAATCAAAAGGAAACAGGCTCACCTCCAGTAGACAAGCACAGCAATGAGAAGAATGAGGCACACGAAGGTCAGTGCTGAGACCACAATAAGCGGGATGATCCATTCCATTTTACCAGGAGAAGGTCTCGTGGCCATGCTGGAGCTGTTCTTGTCAGCTGTGTATTAAACATATAACAAAAGCAATCACTACATGGAAAAAGAGTCAGTGCATGGAAAAAAAGGGTATGCAAAACAACTGGCTTGTCCGTTTTACATGGTATGAGTAAACAGCAAAGATCTTCTAACTGCAGGGTGGGATTCCATTTGTCTTTAGTCTGAGACATGAGAGCACAAAAGTATGGTGTTTATTGTCACATATGGCTTGGATTTTACTACTGCCTGTAATTACAGCCTCATAGACAATTTTAGGACTCTATCACGTAAGCACCTATTATCAGATGCAGAGTACCCCACGGAGTCATTTCACTACGGTAACAAAGCAAATGCTCTGCTCGGCCATCAGTTTGCAGATAAATGCACTCTGTTTCTCAACAATACAGGACAGCCCCGTTTTCAAAGATCAGTGTAATACTTTCCTTCAGAAAGCAATTTCTTGGTAACTATCTTAAAATAAAAAATCCTCAACATGTTGGGTGTCATGTCACATCATTTGCAGAATTGTCACAATCTGGTGAGTTACTGCATACGAAAGCACTTTTTAGCATATGGATTGTCAAGATGGATGGATGAATGAATGGATAGGATGTGTTGTAACTGACAGAAGAAATCATTATGCCACAGCTTTTGAACAAAATTAAAGTTGGTCAATACCCTGAGATCTGGTCGAGTAACTCTGCTTCGCTTTTCGCATGACATCTCGTTAAAATTACTGTTTCACTGGGGCCAACGACCAGAGGCACTATATCAGCATATTTCCAAAGACATCTAATTGGTGTAAATTCATGTAGACTTGAAGAATAAATTGTTTTAGACTGAATGATAAAAGAAAAATGCAGAAGTGGATCCTGTGCCTTAACTCACGTTTCCTAATAAACAGGCAGTAGTTGATCAATACTGGCCAACAGGACATAATGTGAAAGGATTAGTGTAAACACCCTCAGATTTCAATGAGGATTGAAATGTACACACTTGACTTCTAGTTTTTAGCATATGTAAGTCCTTCCTTACCAATGTGCTTCCTTGCCCTCCTTAAGTATTGTATTATCATATCTTCTGAAACTGCTACAAATCCTACCAGAAGAGCATAATTGCCTTTTCACCATAGGCAGGCAAAACACAGATAATTGGAAGTCACCAGATGTCACATAATATGAAGTCATACTCTATTTTAATAGCATTTAGATTATACTCCTCCATAGGCAGGAGTAAAATTCAACTAACATGGAAGTAAAGGTTAATTGTAAATGCTTTTGCCTGACTGCTGAAAACAGAGCAAGGCTGCAGGCTGCTGCAAGCCCAGCAAGAAATCTTTCTAGTTTTAAGAACTAGGCTGATGGAGGTAATGCCCTTTAGCAAGCAGTCTAAATGAGGTGCTAATCAGAGGGATGTTTAGGGGAAGTGAACGTGCACCAAGTATAGAACTGATCAAAAGACAGATGAGTAGCCAATTTCTCCAACTTCAGTAAGAAAGGCTACCAAGGTTACCAACAGTGACACTTTGCAGAATGGCACACAACATTGTACCTCAAGCACGTGGTGAGCTTTCATCCTCACAGCATACTAATAATATACAACATATAATTTTTGAGACAGGTCTTTGTTTTCCTTGAGTATCACAGATTAAGGGAAAGAACAACCCTAAAATTAGAGCAAAGGCTTATTCTCTGTATTTGCCAAACTTGCGAAAATCATAAGCCCCAAGGCACTGGTTTTCATCAGTGCATTTCAAATCATTTAGCAACATGAAAAAATTAAGCCCGTGAGGTAAGTGTTACTAATCTGAATGGTAAAAGGGACGATGCAAAAAAACATGCTACATAATAAACTTCTGTAGGAGAGCCAAATAGTCCCATCACCTTACATCCATTAAGGCGTTGCTTCATTTCTCTCCAAAGACAGTATTCTGTTTAGTTTTACTTCCACATATTTCAACACAAAAACATATGGTTCTGTTTGCATGGGAAGAAAATTAAGTTCCATTGTAAGCAGAGCATAGGCTGGAGTCCCAATGCACACTATTAAAATCTGCAGTGCTCACGATGCTCCTCTTACTCAGTCTACTGTGGAGAACACACTTAGCTGACCCTGCCAACTCCCTGCACCACAGATGTGAGGATAAGAAAGCATTCAGTATGCTGAGTGCCAGAAAAGCAAATGCCGTTCCTGCATGCTGATGGCTAGCCCCAAAATTCCAGCTGGGAATACCCAAGCAATGATGGGCTTCAGAAAAAAAAAAAAAAAGAGACAGTTCCTGTGCTGGCTTTGAAGAAAAAGTCTTAGGTGTTTTGCACTGCCTAAGTGAGCATAAACAAACCAATGGCAATGAAAATTGTACTAGAATGACAGCTGAGGCTAGCAATACAGCTGGACTGGCAGCCCTGACTGTCATGGCAGAAGAGCCTAAGAAAATGCAGCACACTGGACAACTAGTAAAAAAGAGTTGAAGGAAATACACACATAAACAAAGACAGATCTGGGCCTTTATGGTTTCCTGTTCTCCTACATCACAAAATATTAAAATAGACAGCATTTCTCTCCTCTCCAAAGCAAGACTGTTGAACCTTGGTAGTGTCAACAGCATATCCTTGTAACAGCGCCCACCATCCGCTGTACTTGGGAGGGGAGAGCTTAAAAAACGGACTGGGAAACTCCATTTTAGCTAAGAAATGTAAACAGTTTCCAATGGCATATGCCTTCGTTGAATTAATTCAGTTTGCCTTTTACTGGCTTGGATTTCATCCCAGTAGGAAGGAATAAAAATTATTACCGCATATCTGTTTCAGAAGGTCCCACACCGTACAAGCCCTGGCACTGCTAAATCCACTCCTGTGTCTGGAAAAATCTGTAACTCCTGTGTGAACCACCCAATCAGTAGTTCCACCCAGGCCCTAAATGGGCGAGGCCCTGCAGAGGGAGTATTAAAGGGCATCAGACAGCAAGGGAGGCTTTGGCTGTTCAACCCTTGCACAAAGGTCAAGGCAACAAAGAGTAATCCTACAATTTGTGAAATGTGCTTTTTTTCCACGTATTCTTGGTAATTGGTTCCTGAGAACAGAAAGAGGTTTATTTCCCTTAAGTAACACCGTAATAACCAACCATAGCTGTAATATATAACTTACATATATATCTCTACCTTTATCATCCCTTGCCATTGCACAAATGGACAGTACAAAGTTCTGTTTGTTGTACTGTTACGGATATCGGTAGCTATGGCCATACGCATGTTCTGCAGGCCAAAAGAAAACCCACATTGCTGAACTGCCTCAGACCATCCAGTCTCTTGAAAGCAAACCACTTGCTCACTCTTCCTTTGACTAAATTAAACTATGGACATACACAAAGGTATCAACTAATTCCGAAAAAACAAAGCCTATGGTTTTAAAAAGAGTACTTGATACAAACTCACATCATTGTGCAGCTATTTTCTCCCTATTTCTTTAAAGGCATTCTAGCAGCAGTCGCATTCACAGGCTGTGCACAACTAAGCATGGCTTTTCACTGTTTTGTAAACAGATTCCAATCATATTTAATCCTGATGACAGATATCTGAAATTCATACTGTTTGCATGCATCAAATAATTCAATCCTTCTAGTTTCAAGCCATTCTGCCATTTGCTCCTGTAAGTTGCTATGCAAAATAGCTCAAGTGTCACAGGAAAATACAGCTTAATAATCCCTGCCATGTATGGAGAAAGAAAGAATTACACAGATGTTTAATTATCTTAATGAGGTTATTCCCAACAGGCCTTTGTAACCTCAGACCTGGCAAAGGCTGTTCTAAAAAAAAATAAAGATTTCAGTCTCTGCTAAAAGCATACAGTGGGGTTGAAATTTAACCGTGCACGTCATGATCTATCTACTAAGTCTTCTCATGGGAGGAACTCAGCAGAAGTGGGTGAGCACTGAACAGTGGCAGAACCTGGCTGAAATTTGGATCAGGCACAAACCCACATCCCTGTTCTCTGTCCCAGCTCACAACTCGGGCAAAAGCCCCAACTAGACATCTACCTATTACTAAGCTCACAACAGCCCATTAGTTATCTCTTGTCAAGTACAAAGGATCTGTTTAACTGTCTGGCACAACCAACCAAAATTGTGTGGGACAATATCTGCTCTTGTCTGATTAAACTGCACCACACTGTTTTTCTTTCCCCTCTTCTGTTTCTGTTTCTTTTTTGGTTGAGCATCATTCTAATTGCTGTTCTTCCAATTTTCAGGTTTCAGAGTCGCGGACAATGCTGAGCAGCTGCGTGTGTAACAGTTGCAGATCAAAGGTACAATTAGTCTAACGTGGGCACCAAAACAGAGAAAAAGATGATCAGGAAAATGAAAGAGGAGAATGCAAGCAAGCGTTCAGTGACAGAAGAAAATCATTAGCGTTAGCCGATACCACCAGACAAGAAGAGGCCAATGCCATTTGGAAAATAATGACATGGCCTCAGGAGAGGTGTGTGTGTGTATGTGCGTGTGAAATAAGCACTAAAAGAAAATGAGCCTTGCTGTACTAATTGGCCTCGCACTTTCCCTGTAATTTCTCATGTGTTCCCTGTTCTCCTCTAATCATCCACACTCATGAGTACTTCCCCATTCAGTTATCTCCTTACAACTGCTAATTTGATGCTATATAATTAATTTTACAAGCGTGCATTGTTATGAAACAATTTTCTACTCTTTAAAATGATTAAACTTTCTACTTACAAAAACACCTTTTAAACTGTCACAGCTTTTAAAAAACCGCTTTCCTGGAGAAAAGATGCATTGAAAAAAGTTTCTGTCCTCTATGAGATATAGCAAGCTGCAGGGGTACCTTCTGCTCACTTTGGAAGTGGCCTGCACTCCCTTTTGACTCCTCTGATGTTTCAGATACTTTTGGCAAGGTTCTCTTGGCTTCACTGGTCATTATCTTGATTTCTGGTTCACTTTGTTACAGAAAACCTTTAAGGCCCTTTCTCGTAGGAAGAGAACTTGCTCATGTCTGGAGTTGTACTGAACTCAACTCCTTGCATGTGCTAGGTCAGGTCTGTCTCTATGAATTACAAATGTCCACATTAAACAATTAACCTGAAGTAACTAGTCTTAGACTTCATGCTAGTGTTTGACTGATTCGCCAGTTCACTCGCTGTGGGTTTTGCTGGATATGTCTTTGGTAACTCGGATCTGACATAGAGGAAAGCTCCTTCTCTTGCATTCCAAGAGTCTTCTCACAGGGCCAGCCAGGCCTTACTCAGACACATCTAGTAAATGTTTGGGCAAATTCTGGGTTAGGTAGACCTCAGTCATCCCCTACAGAAACCTGGTGACATAAGATGCAAAGAAAAGAATGACTTTCCTGAAAAGGCTTTGAAGGACAAGGTCCTCATACTTGTTACAAAGAGATTCTGACTAAAAGCCTCTGTCTCAAAGCCAATACGAAACGTTTCAAAATGGTCCCAGAGCTGAAAACCACTAGGCCTTCACAAGGTCTGGACAGAGCCACCGGGTTTGTGACCAACCTAATTTATTTCACTTGGAGGTCAAGGACAGGGAATGAACCTCAGGAAAATGGCCCTTCACCTCTGAATAAACATTCCCTTCCTTTTTGCTGCTCAGTGTCCTCCTTAGCACACTGAGGGACCTGGGAGAGGCTTGTCTGGGAAGCTGAAAATACTGTACAGTTCCTTCTCCTCAATCCAGGTATGTCATCAAAGGTTTAACTATGGTTTAATTAAGGTTAATTTGGGTGAAACAGACAACTCTTCACTTATCTTCTCCCCCACCTAAGATGTACTGCTTATTTCAGATGTAATTTCCTATACATGGAAGACATTTTTATGAGACATAGATCTTAACAATTTTTCCTCTCTCCATTTATAAGCATGGAAACTCTGATTTGCAGAGTTCTTCGAAGACTGATTGTCTTTATGTGCAGTCTTCAGGCAGGGTCACTTCAACCCTCCAAGCTTGCAAGTCAGGCTGTCTAGTAGAAGGCAAAGCTGTAATGAACCGTTAGAGAGATAGTTCTCTACATACTAAAAAAAAGACAGAAATCACTAGAGACTAAGCAGATACAATTCACAATAACCACTAAGTACTCCATAGCAATATTAAGAATATTTCCCCATCTCATTGATTTTCATCTTTTTCATCTTAGCTTCACCAAGGAATAAAATCCAATCTAATAACAATTCTTTTGTCATGAGCTAAGAAACAATATCAACTACCCATCTCTCCTCCAATTTATTTTTACTTTTAAAAACTTACTTACTTTCTAGGTCTTATATAAGGAACATCCTACTTGGACCATCCAAGAAACTAGCATATGAGAAATGGGGAAGCAAAAAGCAAGAAGAACCAAAGAGAATTTCAGAGACGGGTTTACCCAGGCAGATTGAATTGCTGGGGATTGAACCTAAGTGCTTACTTCCAGCATTGAAAGCCTGGCTAGGACAAGTTCCCTCCTTCCTGATAAAAAGGTGATTAGAGCAAGTGGTGTGCTGAAAGCTGCCTGCCAGGCATCTCAGAGCATATTCAGAGGTAGCATTGGCCTTTTAAGAAGATTTACAGTTGAGGAGTAAGAGAAACAGCAGCATATTTTTAAAAAAATCAGCACAACCTGGTATAGGTTTCTTGGCTTCTGCATTGTTAATCACTTCTCTTACAGAACAGTTACGATTCACAGCATTAGAGTCAGGTCAGCACTTCTGTAACAAGTGTTATTAAAGATTAGGTGTTGCTTTGTTTTTTAAATTGGTTCTGAGCTATAACTGAGTGCACTATGCCTGCATTTTTGTGTTTATAAATGTACAGAAAAATGAATATGCAAGGTTTTCTCACAGTACTCTTAACTCCATAGCTGCTTTGATAAAAAACCAAAACTCACAAAAGTCTATAGATTAGCAAAATAAACAGTAACAGTAGGAAAAATCCCACAAAATATGCACTATCTTATAAACGCTGTGGTAATACAATAATCACTCAGATAAACTCGTTGCCGTATCTAAATCTCAGCCCTTACTCTGCAAATAAATCCATATGTGTGTACTTCACTTGCTCCTTGCAGTTCTAAGATGTGGTTTCCTCAGCAGTGCCTGGAGTTCCCCAAGCAGAAACATGTGTATATGCACTGGACTTGCCGCACAGCAAGCTAGGAGCACTGTGAGATACCTGTTTGCATAGGCCTGTGCAGCAAATCCTGACCACACAGGGCTTGCAGCACATGCAGATCACTTGGGCACACTTCCAAAAGGTTGTATTTACTGTGTACACAACTGTGGAGTTGGTACATACATCCAGAGATGTACCCATACAGGAGCGTGGGCAACTTTCATCAAGACAAACAATGAAAATACTTAAACTCTGCCTGGCTAAGACTTATTTTTTGTTTTCCTCCTCACAGGAAAAAAGGTAACCCCAGTACAAAAGATGCCTTGTCTTGGAAGATCAGAGCACGTAGGTTTTGTAGTGAGAAATAAACAAGCAATGAACTCATATTTGGGAGAATATCTCAAAGCTCAATCAGGAAGACTCCTGCAGATAAACTAAATTAGCTTGCAGCATATATAGCAACCTTCCTATGAAACCCCAGCCTGGCACAGCAACTGCTTTTCCAAACCAGTTTCACAGCTACAGTTCACTGCATTCCTCTTTTTTTTTTTTTTTTTTGAAACAGACTTCTTAATGCAGCACGTTAGGGTTTAGCATTTTACCAGATTTTCTTTTCTAGTAAGCAGTACAACATGAATCCATCCCAGTAAAATAAAAAGATGATCCTTCCCTTTCTCTTCCCCCCCATAACAATTTGTGGGTTAGGTCCTGTGATGACCTGCCCATCGGATGGTGCCAGGCACCACAAAAATGTTGTATCTACTAGAAATCAGTATGGAATTTGGGTTGTGTCATTTCCCAATAGTCTTATGCTGATAAAACAATTTCCCCAGAGGTCACTCACCTGGGTTAATGGTGATAAATTTGTTATCTGAGGGGTATTCCTCTGGAAACCTGTCCTCCTTTGGAGGAGGCTTTCTAGTTGCCTCTGGTCTTCTTGGGATCTTCCCCAGGTAAAGTTCGTTGGTGAATGCTGGCGGCGCCTGTGTGGAAGGGAGTGGCTGGGGCTGAGTGTCTGCTTCAGCAAAGCTCTCCTCCTCAAGACCTCCAGCCGTGGGGGCAACATTTTGGTTTGGCTCTTCACCCGATATGGTTTTATTTCCTTCCTCCTCAGCAGTCCGGTTGGGGGAAGCCGTGGCCACGCTGGGCTCTGTGCTATTGCGTGTCTCTGTGGCTGTCGTCGCCCTGTTTTTCTCTTTCTTCTCAGCATCCTTTTCTTCCTCTTCCTCATGCTCCCGCTCCCCATCCTCACTTTCACTCTTTTCATCCTTCTCCCCCTCCTCGGCTCCCTCGCTGTCCTTCGTCAGTGCCGAGTCCCGCTCTGGCCCTGGGGAGGCAGCAGCCTCGGTGGCAGCCACCACAGGCCGTCCCGCCTGCTTGCTGGGGGCAGCCGCTGCGGGCAGCCGGGTGGGCCACACGCTGCTGGGGAAGGAGGAGATGCCACCGCCGCTGAAGCCCAGTCCTGCCAACAAGGTGCTGGTCACTACTGAGGCCACAGTGGCCTGGCTGCCGCTGGAGGAAGGCCCCATCCCTGTGGCCATAGACACGAAGGAGAAGGGGAGCCCCGAGGAGGTCCAAGTGGAGGATCCAGAGCTGATGGGAGCCATGTCAGCTGAAGATGCAGGAGATGCTGTAGGCTTGAGGAGGTCACCCGCAGCAGAGAGGAAGAAAAGACAGTAATAGAGCATCAGCAAGGGGCCCCAACATGCTACCTCAGGTCAAATTTATTTTACTTTTCCCTCTCTTTCCACACGTTTGCAATTCTGGTTGCTCTTCTCTTAAAACGAGAGATTTACATCTGTGGGATGCAGGGCTGAGCCTGGAATGTGGATATGCCACAGAGCTACACAGCAAACCATGAAAGGAGGAAACCTCCCTGCATTCACCATTTCCAAACAATTGTTATCATCAAAAACCCTTTTATCCTTATTTTACAGCGGGATCTTCACCCATGTCACTGGTGACTTGTGAGTAATGTTTCCTCTTGGGGATGGGGAGGATGTAAAGGAGTTTAACAAGTTTAGCTGCATTACTCATAATGCTTTAATCCTCAGAATACAGAAGTTTAAAAATACAGCATTACATAAGGGGTGTCCCAAAATAAGGGCTGTGCTGCCAACATGAGCATCCGCGGCTGGTGTGTCTGCTCTGACAGGGAACTCTGGCTCTTCCCACATACATTGTGAGGGCTTCGAATTATACTGTTTTTATTTCCTTAAATTATTCATCAGCATTATTCTCCTAAGGACTGGTGCTGCAGTGAGGCATCACTCTCATTAGAAAAGACCAGCAGCACAGCCATCTGGGCACCCACGAGAGCATCAGGAGCGCTGTGGCAAGTCACCACGACTACCAGGCTGTGGCACCCACATATAGACTCAGTTTTCCCCATTCACAGGGCTGTCCTGGCCACCACCAGTGCTGGCACTGCCCACTTCTCTTCAAGACCTGAGAGGAGGCAAGGAATAAACCATAGGCTTTGCATCCTCTGCATACTGACATTGTTATCCTAATGTCAACCCGCCTCATGCACGCTTGCGCGTGGGTCTCTGTGCACACATGTGTATACCAGAAAATAAAAACCTTGGTACATACTTAAAGAGCTAGTGTAGTCATTCTCTCTCACACTGAAGTGAGTTGACTAAGGACAAGGAGTAATGCTGTGGAAGAGCCAGGGTCAGTACTTCTGCCCAGACAACCTGACCGTGCTCCTTCTCTGACTTACTGAAGAATGTCTCACGTTATTGAATTCAACAACATGGGGAGCATTAGCTAGAAAGGTATACATGAGATGAGGATAAGCAAGGGTTAAATAGGTGTAACTGAACATTGAACAAAACTGTAAAATGTTTATTTTTGGAACCAAAATTTATAACCTAACATTATTTCTGTATCTTTCTGTAATTGCAGGTTTGAGTCAGGCCATACAGCTGAAATGCTGCAGCAAACAAAGAAATTCTGTTTTCTCACATTATTTTTGACCAGCTGCAATCACAGACAACTTGAGATCTCAGAAGAAAACCCGTGCTTTAGAGATTTCAAGCCAAAACTTTAAATAAGCATCTAAACTTTCAGATACTTATCAGCATGAATCCCTGAGGCATGGTGAGAATTGTTTTCACTGGCATGTACAGTCTCAAAGCTGGACTGAGTATTAAAATTTGACAGCAGATTTTATATGTTTAGAATACCTCTATACATCATTAAACAAACATTAATCATTCAAATTCAAGCCTTCTATGTGTTATTTGCTTACTAGGGAGCATATCAACCTGGAATAGAATAAACCCGGAAGTAATGTACTTATAAATTCAATGGTATGAATTCAGTCCATAAACTTGACTGCAAAATTCAGTACACCAAACGCCAAGAAGTTTAGGTTACGGATAGTTTATGTTAAGTAACCTAACAAGGTGCTTTCAAAACTGAAACAGTGTATTCCACGTGTATCACGATTCCTGATTCTGGAATACAAAAGTCAGCTGCAGTGATTCATTGCAGCTGCACCTGAATTAAAATTCACAAAAAGAGAGCTTGTTAAGGCTTTTTTCACTCCAGAGCTGGTATCCCTAGAGCACTGGGAAAGCAAAGATGCTGTATGTGAAACTTTATTCCCATCGCACATCCTTCTGGTGGTACAGTTAGTAAAAGAAATCAGATTTATTCCCACAGTCATCATTCTGATTACAAATCCCCTCTAAACGGCTTGACCACGTATTTGGGAGGATTTTTTTGTGTGTGTGTGCACTTGATCCTCCAGTGGTCAAAGCCTTTCGGAGGTAGAAAACCAACACCCCCCCCCCCCCCCCACTTGCTTTAGGTTTAAAAGGTTTAGGTCTAACACCCCCCCACCCCTCCCCAGAGGCACCGTATCCTGCCGCAGATTTCCAGCCACGTGCTGCCACCTGCTGGGAACGTCACCCCCCGCGACCGCTGCCCACCGCGAGCTGGGGCCCCCACTTACCACTCCTGTTTTCACAATTCTGGTCCCCTCGAAAATTCGAGTGGTGTTAGCTGGGAAAGAAAGAAGAACAGTGTGTCAGCGGGCTGGGAAAGGAGGCATGGGGAAAGTCGCTATTAAGTGGTTGCTGAACATTGCTGCTACAAAACATGCATTCGGGTCTCTGGAGTACAAGCAACTCAGCTCCATTGGTGCTACTCACCTTACCTTGTACCCATGACTAAAGACAGATTCATTTGTCCTTAATTACTCAGGCCTGGCAATGTCAGTTGAAGTGCACTGGTAGAAAACACATGCTCTCATTCAAACCCAAGTTGGAGGAAATGTCCTGACTTAGAAGCAAGAGTAGCTGATGACTGTAATTTTTTTCTGCCCTTATGACAAGATGTTTAGGACTGGAAGGCACCTCTAGAGATCATCCAGTCCAATGCTCTGCTAAAGCAGGTTCCCCTCGATCAGAGGGCACAGGAATGCATCCAGGTGTGTTTGGAAACCTCCAGAGAAGGAGTGTCCACACCCTCCCTGGGCAGCTGTGCCAGGGCTCCCTCACCTGAACACAAATTTCTCCTCATCTCCAAGTGGAACTTCCCGTGTGTTCCAGCTTGTGCTTGTTATCCCTTGTCCTGTCACTGGGCACTACAGTAAAAAGACTGGTCTCATCCTCATGACTTCCACCCTGTAGGTACTTATCAGCTTTGACAAGGCCTTCTCTCAGTCTCCTTTTCTCCAGGCTGAACAGCCCCAGGTCCCACAGCCCTTCCTCATAAAAGAGATGCTCTACTCCTCTCATCATCTTGGTAGCCCAAAGAATTATGACAATACTATCATTATTTATTGCTATCTACCTCAACTCTAATCAGCTTCTGAATACTTTTTTTGAAAGCTCAAGTGGATTTTTTTCTAGGTTAGATCTTGGGTACAGCCAAAGATTAGAACTGCTCCTTTTTGGGGAGACAAGGAAGGAAACACGACATCTGCTTCCATTGCAGATGTGTGTATTGCTTCCCCTGCTTTGAATGCTGGGCTGCAATGCCAAAAAAGCATCAAGTAAAACTGTCCACAATTATTTACTCTTAACTGCAATTAAATATGTATAATGGTCACATTTTCGCATTTATTATTTGCTGAAACAGGCAACAATAAGTAACATAAAAGTTTCTGAATTCTGCCCAGCACTTGAAATGAAGTTCAAACCCCTATGCTGAGACACTTAAGAAACAGAGAGCTACATATAAGATGTTGCTTGGACAGGATAGTTCTTGTCCAATCTCTGCCATCTCTGCAATGCTGCTATACTGTGGTACAACACCACAACAGAACTAAATGGTGCCCACAGCTTGATATCCTTCTGATGCTAAGAGTACCACTTCATTTTCTGAAAATCACGCTGAAAAAGCCTGTATTATTTTGTTCCATCTACGGCATCAGATCCAAGTGTGTGAACTCTTTGCTTCACCTTAAAGATTTAGATTTTTAACTCTCTGCTTGTTTTGTTCTTCCATTATCGGCTCAAAAGTTTGTATACGTGTAAACTGGAGAGGGAGGGAATTCACTAGAGGTGAATTTTGCCCTACTTAATAAAAGAAAGTAGTAATATATTCTCAGGAAGAAGTACAACTTCAGCACTTAAAAAAACCCCCAAACCTTAAATACTCAATTTCTCCAATAAACTTAAAAAGAAATCTGTGATAAAGGATAACATCCAATTATTTTGCTTTCATTTAAACATATATGTTTAAATAATATTTGACTGGAAATCACAGAAGTTGCATGCACACTAAAACCTGAACATTTCCACATGTGGTTGTCAAGGTAGGACCGATCTCCTTTCCTCTTCACATAAACTAGGCACTAATCAGACTCACATTTTGCTATAGCTGTGCCTCTGATGCATAAGCAGTCTCTGATTAACTTCTTTTAGAAAACTAGCACCAAGAAAACATCTGAATTCTAAAACCAGACAAAACCTGCCAGCAGAGAGGTGCAGGCAAACCCCCATCACTAGAAATAGGATCCTGATAATCAGAACCACTGGCCACAATCTGAAATTAGCATTATCTACATACATTTGAACGTCTTCTCAAATTATTCCACACCATATAGCACTTTGCAAAAACCACAGTTAAAACAAACACTTATTAAATGTAAAAATATGTATATGGGTTTTGTTACCTTGAAAGAGCATAGTCTGGCTAAAGTCACTACGCATTTCATTTCGGCAAACTGCTTGAACTCTGAACAGATAAAGGATGTCAGGTGAGACATGGCTAATGATGGCCTTCTGTTTAAAAAAAATAGATATTATTCAGTTTTTTACCCCCACAGCACTGTCCATGATCAGTTTGAAATATATAAAGCATTGTGCTAACACAGGACATTTATGCCATATAAGACAAACTTCTTTCTAAGCAAAAATATTCACTGGTCCCCTGGGAGAGGGCAAGGCCAAAGTAATACACCAAGACTTTGCTGACTCTGCCCATGAGAAATGAACATGGCCCACATCTACTCTCATGACACTCTTCATGCCTGAAATTCTCTGCTCTCCTCAGAAAAACCTAAAACTCAAATCATTTTACCTTTTGGGAGTTAAAATGAGATTTTTATAGGTGGAGACACAAGTCTCAAACATGGGATAAGCCCAGAAAAGTCACTGTATATTCAAACTAGCTATTTCTTTTTCAGTAAACTGGCTATGGCAATTTGATACTAGTGGTGTATATAACATGATTGCCCAGCACTCCATGCTGAGGTGACCCTGTGCTCTCTTAGATCTGAGACAGTGCCCTGCTGCCTTCCAGAAACTCTTTTGTGTTGCCTTAGTCCACACTCACATCAGCCCATGCCTTGCAGCAGACAGCAGTAGTAGCTGTGTGGGTCACCTGAAATACCAGTGATCTCTTTAGCAAAACACTGCCTAGCTCTCTTTCAAGATGTGACACCCCAACTGTCTCTGACAGAGCACTGAAAGCAAATTGCGCTTTCCTCTGAAAATGAGTTTCCTCCTTCTCTTGCCCCTAAAATAGACTAAGCTGTCATTGCTTTCTTAACCTCCAAGCTCTGCTGCACAGCACAGGGTCTCATTGCAATTTATTTCCAAGCTATCACTCCATCACATCCCCTGCACTTTTAATTATTTCTTTTACATAAAACAGGATGCTTTCACTGTGCCCACCTCATTTTTGCTGATTAAGGTTCTCCTCCTTATAAATGATTAAAAAAAGTCTCCCTTAAGAGTGTAAAGTTATGACAAGAGAGAGGTTACAATACATTATAACCTTGGGTGCCTTTCAATAGATTCTTTTCTGATTCCGTGAGGCACATCGTTCCCTAATGTGACCCAGATAACAATGTCTAGTGGGGAAATTGAAAATATAAATGGAAATGAAGTAAAAGAATCTTCATCTAAGGGAATAAGAGAAGTATTATCGTGTAACTGATTGAATGGGCCCAGAGGACTGTGTATTTGGGGAAAAAAAAAAGATAACAGTCATTAGGAATAACACTCTGTGCTGCTGCATTTTTCATGTGCATATACAATTACTGATTTCATTATTCTACAGGCTTTCTTTGATTAACAATAAACGGAGGCCTTTTCAAACCTGAATATGTCACTTCGATTTTATATGCAGAGAATGTTAAAGACTGGTACAATACTTGCTTCCACTTAGACAATGACAAGCAGATCAAATCCTAAATGGAGAGGACAGATCAGTGTTTCCATCTGTGCTGGAACTGTCTTGCTCTTCCCTCTTTTTCTTCCACTGCCAGACGTAAGCAGTCCTCCTACAGAGCCACTTTACAACAGCCTTCTAGCCCTGACCATGCGACTCCTACTACTGGCAGCACTTACTGCCAGAAACTGCTCCAAGGACTCTGAGCGGCTATGCACAGCAAACAGCCTGAGTCCAGGAACAGATTTTGGGGGATTGAACTTTTAACGTGAAAATCTGTGAGCTGAACACACACCAAAAGTGTTGAGAGCCTAACTATTTCCTGAACCAGATGCTTCTCAGCAACAGTACATGAGAAAGCGTCTGCAGATTTAGTCCTTCATGCACTGACATCATCTATAAATTCACAATCCAGTGTTTTGGGTAGTCTGTTAGACAACATTCAACTAACACTGAACATTTTAATAGCAACTCCTGCGAGACAAACACTTGTCTGTCTATAAGGTAAAAACTTCTTTCCTCCTCTACTTCCTCCTATTGAAAAAATAACAATACAAGGATAGTTTGATTGATATATATATATATATATGTCTAGGATGGCTGCTGTGGTTTTACCAGGTCCTTATCACTGTCCTTGGTGAAAGTGTTCTCCTTTTCATCTTCATTTTTAGTCCAGCTGTATGAGATCATGTAGTTCATGATCGGAGGGTGGTAGATGATTTCTGGTTGGTTCCAGGTTACAAGTAATGCTGTCCTGTTCACAGGTTGCACTTTCATGTTGACCGGGGGAGTGCTGCAAGCTAAAAAAAGACAGAAGGAAAAAGTAAGAAGCTCTCCTAAATAACCAAGAAAAAATGATGAGGAAGAACTGTCCCTCACTCTAAGAGTCCACCCTTGCCTACAGTAATACCTTGGGCTGCAATCCACTGAGACCAATGGGATTTAATACCACCTGCAGGTGCTTTCTGCTCTTCAGAGTAAAGGGAGCATGAGAATCCATTCTCTGCAAGTAGGCTGCTTAGTTCTCAGCGTATTTTCTGTCCTGACATTTGCATGTATGCTTTAACTTAATCTCTTAAGAGTTCTGCACTGGAGCATTAAGAAATCCAATCAATCTGAGCCTCAGCTTCCCTGGCCCACAGTTGTATGAAGGGGGTAAATAACTCCAATGTTCTCTGCTGGCTCTGGAAATAGTTTCAATCTCTGAAAGTGTGACACTATTGGGCTAGTATTTTCCTCTTAACCTACTACATTTTTTGCTCATGAGCAGAAGTTATTTTATACCCACTTTCTATATATTTTTCCTTCATAGATTCTCAGTTGTTTGTCAGCAATGTAGCAGCAGCACAGGGAAGAGTGACACTTGATGGTCCTTGATCACCTCCTCCTAAAAGGTGCAGGAACCCTCCAGCCAGCCTCCCAAAGCTCTGCCTCCGTAACCCTGCTGGCAGCTTAACCAGTGAGCAAAACCACAGCTTCTGTTTACCACAGACACCTAACCCCAAACTTATGCACGCAAGACCAAGCCAAGGTGTGAACCCAGGAGAGTGAGGTGTGCACAGCCCACTCACAGCTGCTGAAGACAAAACTTTTTAAGCCACTGAACTGTAAAGGTCGGGCTCTGAATGAAGAACACTAGATGGCACTCGTATCCTAGCGAAAAACTACATCACGTATTTCACAGCTATAAAGAGTTGAGATTTTTTTTTCCTCAAGCTTTAAAAATAATGATTCATATGCACAATTCAGGACAGATTCTCACATTTTCTTTCCCAATATAAACTCTGAACTAAGAAAAAATCACTTGCAATATACCTAAACACATGTGTGGTGGCAAAGGAGCTGGTCTCTTCTGCCAGGGAAAGTCTATGTGTTACCCAGCCTATCACACTGACACTATCTGCAGATTTATTTTTCCCAGTATGATTTTTTCATTTAAAGCCAACACATTCAGCTTGTTTGTGCTCTGCTGGTATGTGACTCTGTGTATATTTGGCCATTATTTCACTTCTGAAGAGTCCTGGCAGCACTGAAGGGGAGAAATATCTATTCCTAATGCCTGGACTTGCAGGTTGGTCCTGCAGCTCTGCTGTTACATTACTGAAATAGCTACAGTTCCTAAATAAAAATGATTAAATGCTGTAAACACCAATATTACCAGTACAATAGAAAAATGCCTGTCAAATGCACTTGCACAGCCATAAGTCACATTTTGTAGCTAACTTGAACAAGGGGACACATGCTGCAGAAATATACCCAGGCAGGAAAGACCTTTGGTGTTTGCTCCTGCCATGAGTGGTGACAACTTTGCAGTTTTGCAGCAGATCCTTCTGGTCAACCCAGAAGGATAATTCAGCACAGCAAGCAAACTCTGCAGTACTTCACATTTTTGACAAAACAACAGGAGTTTGGGACCAAAATGGCTTTCTGGTGGCAATGTCACAAAGCCAGAAGCAACAACTTGAGTCTACGGCCTGCAGATTGCTTCACTCCTGGTCTCTGCAGGGTGCCACAGAGCACAGAATGAAGGTGTCCAGGACCTGGCCATCAGGGCACACAGCTGTTGTCACTATGTACACAGCTTCGTGATCCTTGGTATGCCTCTCCATGCTCACCTCTTTCTGCTGAGACAGTCAGATCAATTCTCACTGACATCACTGTTTATTGATAACTGCACCAATAAATCATAACTGCCCCCTTTGAAGCCCTTTGTCATCACAGAATTACATTGCAAAATGCCAGGCCAGCCTTTATCTCTCCACCTAATCAAATCCTATCAGAGACAGAAGCACAGGGTGAAGGACTACCCAGACCTAAAAGTCTTATTCAGTCCTCCTCCTCCAAGAGGATATGTAGAGATTTATACATTTAGAGTCATCATGCATCAAACTGTCTTAGAAATAATTCAATCAGGTAACCTTCACAAGAGACAGGGAGCTCTACCTTAATTGTAATTTCCCTCTGAACCATGGCTGGTCAGCTGTTTTTCAGACAAGGAACCCAGGCCACCCTAGGGAGAGGGATGGTCACATCCTCTACACCGTGCCACTCTTTACAGCCAGCTTTGGTGCCATTCAGAACAATTCATGCCAACCACAGGAATTAAATGGGTATTTCCCAAGGGTAAATACAAGACTCATGGGCTCAAAGTTAAGAGACCTTCCGTGGTCTGCACCCTGATCCAAGGAGATCATGAGTACTTTCAAGCAGCTGAAGGACTCCCAATGACTTTACTGAGACAAGTCTTGATGAGGACAAACCTCATTCAGAGACAGCTAAAAGGAGATTGGATTTACAATAGTGACGTTTCGCAGTAAACATCACAAACCTGTCACGACAGTATGACTTTGTTCCAACTACGCCAAGGCATACAGCAGTACCTGATGTAATTAAGTAATAACCAACCTTTTCTGTTCAGCTGCTGTTTTTTTTTTTTTTTTAATTGCTTATGAATGGGCAAAAATCTTCTTTATAAAATGAAACATATGGTTTTATTAATTTAACCAAACCTGCTCAGGACACAATGGAATAAAAAAACCCCATTTGATCCAATAATTCAATTTGATGATTTAATTAAAGTGATACATAATAACGTAACAAATGTCTGAAAGGCAAGAAAAAAAAGTAATGATTTGACCATCTATAAAACAACTAGCATTTTCCAGAGATCTAATTTTCTTTTCAATACTCTGTGTGCCTTGGATTTTTGAAAGAAGATTAAAAGAATCACAGGCTCCTTTGCTTTCTTTTTAAATTTTTTTTCTTAGATGCTAAAGAACCTCTACTGATTTTGCAAAATGTGCAGCTGAAGGACAACTAGAAAAGCAGAAAGAGGTTGGGACAGGGAGGGAGAAGTTTGCAGCTCCCTGTGAATTCAAACAGGACACACTACAGAGAAACACAAACTTTTATTTCTTAAAGGTTTTGTTTTGTTTTTAAAATCCAAGCTAAATAAGCAAAAAAAAAAAAAAAAAAGCCAATGAATTAATGATTGCCAGAGAAGAACTGACACCAACCAGCAGCATCATTTCACACTGGAATAGCAGATCTCAGCTATTTTTAGAAGAAATGTTACTAATGTTCTTGTTTAAATTCAGATCCTCAGGGACAATAAAAACATCAAGGGGGTTTTCAGGACATATCCATGGTGCAGTGCAGTACTAAGCAGAGAGATTCCTCAACCTGCCTTGTGCTGTCTGCTGGGACACCAGGCCACTGTGTCTTGGCAAGCAGATTGTCTGTGCCTGTAGTCCTAGAGGCTGAAAAGCCTCATGGGGAGCACAGGGCTACACCTCAGAGCCACTCTCCAGGCAAGCTCGTTCACAGCACCCAGGGCATGCCTCACAGCAGGCAGCGATGCCCTTAGCCAGGCACACCCTGAGTGGAAAAAAAAACCCCAAACCTCACTTTTCTGCTGGGCATGACCTGAACTGGGAGCATGGCAAACACATCAGCTCCTGCCTTAAAGGAAAGTTCTGCAGAAGAGGGAGGGCTGCGTGGACGAGTCTGGAGGAAGCCCTCTGACCTGACATGGGGCAGCCTTGGCCAGCATTCCCAGCTGTTGGCCATGTGTGGGGCTGCCTGGGAGCTTGGCACAGCCTTTTCTCTGCAGATCAGCCTGCTGGGGAAGGCATGGGGCAAGCCAGCATCTTGGCTAGCCTTGTCTTCCAGGGTTCACTCAAGCCTGCAGAAAACCTGTTTGCCACTCGCAGACAAATGTAGCATGCTAATACAGTCCTGGCCAGGCCAGCCACGCAGCAGAGAATTATTTTCTTCATGTTAAAAACATTCCAATGGGCTGGAACAAACAAAATTAATTTAACAACTCCGCATTCATCTCTCCCATAATTTGATTTGTATGTTGTATTTGGCTACGTAACCTCCATGAGTCTTTCCTGACTGAAGGCTGATAAAGCTTAATCCAAAAGCTCCTGGCAACTCCATTTCATAGAGCTGAAAGACAAAAAGGGGGCTTATTGTTCTGCAAAAATTAACCACCGATATTAAGATACAGCCATGAATGCAGAAAGGGTGTGTAAGAGAATATGATGGCTTTTTTTTTTTTTTAATTAAAGCAGTCTGCATTTCTCTTTCAAAGAGAGAGATGCAAAACCAGACAAACTTTCTGATTCTCGCCATGCTTTTTTGAATATGCTTCCCATGGTTATAAAAAGAGCTATTTAGGGAAAGTTTGAGAGAGCACATTCAGTCGTTTCTTGTATACCTTCTCCTTGTAAAACAGGTGTCTCATATGATCAATCCAGTGGTGCTGGGCTCAGGGGGATTTATAAAATCCTCTAAAAATGTTCTAAGTTAGCTCTTCCATGCATAAAAATGTCACAACTTTAAAGGCAGTTATTTCTAGCTGTGCTATGCCTTCTTTTGGAAAATCCCACTCTCTCCTTCCTGCTGCACGTCTCAGCAATGCAAAATTGCTGCTCCTCTCCTCGGTACCATGGGATACATGTCGTGAGATGAAACCCTGGCAATTTTCAGCACAGGCAATTCATATATGGAGAGAAGAAACATCATCATCAGGATGTGCCCATAGACCATTACTGGACCAGGAGTGCTCAGAGGTAGCTAAAAGACAGGAGCAAGGGTCTTGTCTTGCTCTGGGCTGCAGCTCCCAGCTGTAAAGCGAGAGGGCTTTGCGTCTCCTCCTTTTTCTGGGTGTGCGTGGGATTGGGGTCAGGGAAAAGTTTTTCTTCCTTACAAAAGAGCAGCATAGAGGATACTAGATGGGGCATTTCTTCCCACATGCTCAGTAGGAGAGAAATTGAGAGGACACTATGGGGGTTTCATGCCTTTTCTCCCTATAAAGGCAAACAAGTTGGTGGCCAAGCTTTTGGGGGAGAGAAGGTTTTCTTTCCCAGCACTGGGAAGGAGCTTGAAGTGCCAGTGCTGCAGGACAGATGGATCACTTACTGCTGTTGCTGTAATGATACCCAATGCAGCCACAAGTTTCCCAACTGACTTCAGAGAAGCCTGAAAGCTGTCATCAAGGTCTGTGCTACTGGCAAAATGCTGCACCAAGTTCACTCAGCCCTGCAGCCAGGAACTTAGCTGCAGACAAGACAAAAGCAATGCCACCACCAGAGAAGAAAAATTCTTTCAGATGTATCTATCTATCTGTCTATATAGCTACACACACACACACAAACACACATATTGATTCCTTCTCATTGTTAGATCCTCAAAACTTCCAATAAGCCCTGAAATGCAGAAATATGGGTTATACTGCAATGAGAAAACTTCCACTTGCTTTCAGTGCCATCCCAACAGCATCATGGTAAGGGACACAGTGCAGTGCCAGATTTGGCTACCTTGCATTGGTGTGACTCAGTGGAGATGCTTGGGAAGAGACTCCCTAGCAAAGAGCAGCATTCTTTGGGCTGTCTGATTTAATCTTGGAGTTCAGTGAGGGCTATGCTCTCAAAGGATAACAAATAGACTATGAGGATCATATGCAGAGAAAACACAGGCTTTAATACATAGAATAGTGCTGAGAGGCATACCTACAACATTTTCTCACTTCTCTTTCTACTGATCGTTTGCTTTTTTTTTTTTTGCTTTTGCTTTAGTGCACGTTGTTAACTGCTCACAGTGCTTATAAATGACATTATTAATATATTATTAAGTATGATTGTTTTAAAGCAAAGTTTTCCTTTACCTTTGCCTGCACTTTGCCTGCACTTTGCCAGCAGGCATTTGCAGGCTCCAGAGCATGCTGTACACACAAATATTTGTGTTGATCTACTTCAATCCACAGGCAGAATGTAGCTAGGAGACAGACTATTTATCTTCCCTGCTCTTACCTTTCACCATGCTTCAAACAGACAGGGTTGTTTCTTAAGGTGTGAGAGACACCAACAGACTTTGTTTTATGAGCCCTGTGAAATTATCTCATGAATAAACCGGCACACAGGGCACTTTGGACAGAGAAGCTCTGGGTTTTGCCTCTCTGCCCGTTGCCCAAGGTGAAGGCACAATGAGCATTTGGATTCATTTCTCTGTGGTTTGCTTTTTAGTACTGAGTTTCCATGGCATCACGGCAGATCCTGTTTTACTGAAAAGCACAGCTCGTGTGTTTTACTACTTTGTGATTGAGCCTGAATATTTCGTACATTTCATAAATACTGTTTCTACAGCTGTGGCCTGAAACCTCAGCGGGTGCAGATCAGCCTTGCCTCATCAGATGCCTGCCACGCTGGGCTCAACTGATACTTGCCAAGGAGCTGCCCTGCAAGTTGTGTGTTTATACTGCACACATGCACGTGTACACACAGAGGGTGACTTGTGTTTAAAAGTACACCTGTGCCCTTATTTATACAATGCGACCAATGCAACACGTGTGATCACATTCAGTGGCACGTGCTGCATCGACACGGGGGATTTCCTGCCAGAGACATGTATTTGCCACGTTAGCCAACTCACCCTTTCCAGCGTCTTGGCAAGGTTTCCTTGGCCAAGGGAGAATAGGAGGAACAAGCCAACAGGGCTGGTACGGCATCCCAGTACATGCCTGAGGGATGCTCAAAATCAGACTGGGAAAGCAGATTCCCTTTCATAGGTTCTGGAGGTTTTTTCCAACACAAAAGACAAGTTGCAGGCTTTCCTGGTCCAAAGTAATGTCAAAACTGAAATGAAAATCATAGCTTCTGTGGGCCAAACAGCTGGACCAGCAGGTAGGTAGTGCAGAAAGGAATTCCTTGCAGGTGTAAATGGAATAACTCATCAAGTTCTCTCATAAGTATTCAGCTCTTCCAGCTTTAGTGACAACTGTGAACTCAAACCATACTCAAACTTTCACACTGAATTCTTCTTGCTCTTTTGGTTTAAGTCCTCTCTAATCTCTAAACAAGTTACTTGCTGTGTACTAATAAATCTGTTGGTAAGCTGTCCACTGCATTAAGGCACAGACACATATGCTGCTCACACTACAACCACACACAAGTTACTACAGGTGAAAACAGAATCCTGCAGAGCACAGCCACTGCAGGTGAAGCATGAGACCTATGTCAGGTATATGTATCCACATCCTTTTGCACGTGACCCCCCCTTGAAACGGATGAGTTTTTTTCCCTGAAATGCTTTGTCTTCCACTTGGCTGATCTCAGACTCTTGCTTATTTCTGGTTTTTTTCCCCCTAAGATACTTAAAGAAAACAAATAGTTGCCATTTTGCTTTGGCAAGCCCAGGTTAAGATTTCAAGAATGTATCACGTTAAATTTATATCATGTTAAATGTGTTGTTTTGACTAGATT
The DNA here is from genome assembly GCA_013401255.1 of Urocolius indicus. Lineage (NCBI taxonomy): Eukaryota > Metazoa > Chordata > Aves > Coliiformes > Coliidae > Urocolius > Urocolius indicus. The sequence continues at coordinate 165,406 of WBNH01006076.1, forward strand.
ATGCTTATTGCTATAGAGTATTTTATGGTCATTTCGGTTTGACTAAAATATATAACCAACATTCTGCAAGAGTAGAACTTTTCTGCCTAATACCCTTTCAGGCCTCCCAGAGAGAACCTGAGGGCATGAAGACACTGCAAAGTTGTTTTGAGAGAGTTCTCATAAAACATGGGCATTTAGAAAACAAAAACAAATTACAGAGAGTAATAACAGAGGCTATAAATGAGACAAATAACTTGTTCTCATTCAGAAACAGTGCTCTAAACTATCTGCCTGAAAATGATGTCACTGCACTGAATCTCTAGAACTTTGGATGCTGCTGCTGCTGCGGTGGAGGTGCGCTCCAATGCAAGCATGCCATGCCATGAAGAAAAGGCAGTACCTTCAGAGGAGGCTTTAGTTTCATTTCTGACACCAGGAGTCATGAAACAATGAGAACTAAACTGCTTTGCTTGAGCAGTGCTGTACCTTTGAGTGCAGGTCGACAGCTGGAGCCATGCCTCCAATGCAAAGCATGCAAGAGGGAAGGTCCAAGTATCTTTTAGCCACATTGTAGAGACATTAAGTTACAAGGACTTCCAAACTGTGTATCACTATTGCATAACAAAGAACAGTAAGGAAAATGCTCACCTGTACACTAGTACAGAAATGTCCCAGCTGTTAATTTAAAGTTCAAAGCTAAGTAAGTTTTATTAGAGTGAATTTATGACTGCTCATTATTTAACTTAGTCTAGGATCATAATTAAAGATGGTACTCTAAGGCAAATTCCCACTGATGGGAAACAGCATCATTTGAGACTCCAGCAAAGAGTAATCAGACACCTTTGGGGAAGTAATCAGGCATCTGTGAAAGAAAACTCTGATGTCAAGAGCCCCTCATATGGGAGGCTTGTTAAAGTGTTGTAATGCTTGCAGCACGTTTAATGAGACAGAAAGGTTAAAGAGGGGGTTTTTTCAGCGTTAAAAAACATAAAGAAAGAAACATTTGATGGTCCTAATCAGCAGCAAAATAAAACAGGCAAATATTGTTGCACATGGGGTACCTTCTGAAATAAGGAAATGAAACACCTTTTCCTCCTGAGTTTCCATGCCTACACCTTTACTGAAGCAGATAATGTTTTGCAAATACACCTCTGCCTAATGAGACAACATGTGAAAGTAGTGAGGAACATACAGACTCAGGCCCTTGAACTGGATGGACTTTTACATAATAATTCTGTCTGTTTGTCCCTGAAGAGCACTGTAAACTTCTAAATAAACTGATAATTAATTAGAAATCCCTCTAGCATAGCTGCTTGAAATCAGCCCAGGAGAAGGCAGGAGCACAATGTGACAGAGTAACACAGTCTTGAGCCATGGAGGACAGGCCAGAGAATAAAGGAGACATTTTAAACAGAGATGGTCACGTGCAAAAAGTTGGTCACTGATAATTACAGTATCTGATGAATATTTTACAAGTATATTCCTGGTTTGATATGTCTGTACAGAAAACCTCTAACCTCAAAACTTCATATAAATCGGTATCATATCACTAGTGAGGCCTCTTGTTAAATTTTACAAGCCTGGTGATCTGTATCCTTTACCAGCATGATTCACAATATACTTTGAACCTCTGAAAGGTTCATCTTCTTCAAAAATACTGTTGTATGATGGTTTACTATCTACACACCAGTTGCTATAATTAAATAGCGGAACTATATTTATCCTGAAAGGTGTATCTCAGAAATAAGATACTTAAAGATGATCTGTATGGTTACTTGAAACAGCTCCAGGGTCAACTGAAGAATTAAGCTCCACTCATGGGCTCTGATTCAGCAAAGGTCTTATAGCATATGCCTTTTTTTCCAGGCATACAAGCAGTCCTCAAGAGAACTATTTAAAATCAGCTTTTGCCAATAGAAAGAAGGAATGAGATAATGGAACCAAAGAAAACTTCTCTTGTTAAATACTAACACAAAAGTAAAACTCGAGTTTTCACTCCCAAGTGAAAAATCAACCCTCTACACTGAAATATTTTCACCATCATGTATTCTGGTGATTAAACACATTGCTCCTCCCTTCACTGACTGTTTAAAATTAAAAAAGAGGAGGGAGAGGAGAATATGTGCAAAACAAAAGGCTGCTAACATTCATACTGGCTAACAAACTAGATCTAAATGCACTGACTGTTTTGGCTGACCTAAAATAGCTTTTCCCAGAAGATGTTTTATTTACAGAATGCCACCACTTACAGGGAAGGGCTAAGGAAATAACTCAGAGGACTGGCATAAAGTGAGAAATAATTTTCCTCCAGCGTATCTACAGGTTATGCTACTGGTCACAGTTCTATGACCTGAGATAGCTTTGATACCTGGGAGAAGAGACGTTCCTGTTTGGTACCAAACTGTTCAGGATAGCACGTTTGTTAATGGACAACTGCAGAGCTGCATTGCTTTGTGCTGATCTGAAATTCCCTATTCACCAGGGAATTCTGAAAATGATTCTGAACATTATGCAAATTGTTCTGGGCACATTTTCCTCCAAAATAAGAAAGGCTTACATAACAAACGCTGCACTGTTTTCTAGATTAGCAATACTGCCCACAGACTTAATAGAGTGTGACAGAGGAAACAAATTGCTAAAATTCACACCGACAAACAAACCCAAACTTCCCCTCCAGAGCTGAAGACCATCACAAACCATATCACCTTGCAGCAAGTAAAAGACACATTTTCTTGACCTTGCCGTTTTCTACAACACATGAATCCAAGCATGGGGAGGGCTGACAAGAGCCACATGTGACAGCCATTGGTCACATTGCTTGATGCAACGTGGAATGCATCAAGACGCAACCATGAGGTGTACAGAGGAATCTGCATAAAATACATTTGTTATGCTAACCCTACACTCTCCTATTTGTATGCTGGGCTGTCTGGCTGAGAAGCACCTCATGCACTCGGCTTCTCAGTACTTTTGCATGAATGACACTATATAAAGAGGTACTGTATTTACTAGCTAAATAAACAATAGGTTTTGCTTGCACTCAAGTATTACGACTTCAACTCATTTTATTTATATGTCAGTAGTTCAGAATGTGCAGTGGACCAGGCACATCATCAGTGTTCACCTTTGTCAAAGAAGAGGCCAGAAACATCCACGTTGTTATATCTCTGGAACAGCTATAACTCATCCCTGTAACCTTTGGAGGATACGGTACAATCCATTTTGTGTTAGCAACACTGCAGCAAGCTATTTATTCTTAAGTTCATGAAAAAAATGCACCTATTTTCAGTGTCCCCGGTAGTGTACACAACCTAAAAAGTGACAAGTTGACAGAGCCAGTACAAAAAGACTGGCTTCCCAGCCATTAGTCCTATAGCAGAAGCCCAAGAGGAAAAAACAAAACCTCACCGGCTCTGGCATCATCCATCCCTGCCATTAGATGGCAGGCTGAACTCTGCCAGACCATGGGAAATGCACACTCCCAACCTCATGGTCTCTCTAGTGTGGCAATAAGCTTCAAATTGCCAGGCAGGCACCAGCACAGCATTATGGTACCTGAACATCACTGGAGAGGATCTAGAGAGAACCTGCTCAGAAAACCAGTCCCCAAGCCCATAAGGTGCCAAGCATCCAGAAACCAAGCTATCTAAATTTGGACTAATGGTTGTGCAGCTCCTGTGCTGCTGTAGACTGACTCATATCCTGTTAACTGAGCCATGTGAGATTGGTTGAATCTGGGCCTTAGTGTTCTTAAAGATCAAAGTCAATGTGAATCTTTCCAGCTACTCAAGTGCACCTTCTGTATCAACTGTTCCAACTTCAAGATCAGCCCATTAACTACAGACCTTAGAGTTTGTAGTGCTCTGTCAAAACTCTGGGTTTCAGCTATTTACAGTGGGGGTGAAAATCACCTAAAGCATATCTGTAATCTTAAAAACCATCCAGTGAGGTGAGGAATATGCAGGCATGTGGCCAAAGCAGTAAAATCTTCGTGAATATTACACCACACATACAGGAGGTACCTTGGCTGCACTCAAAATGAAAACTAGTCATTTTCGACACTTTTAACATAATGTAACCTATTAACTTTCATCACTGTTCTGGGTAAGTAGTATGTACACAGGATATACTGAAGAAATAACTACTGACACATGTTGCTGTTAGAACACTGATTGAAAACTGCAGGCCAGAGCATCAGAGCGTAGCAAGGTTTCCTCGTTTCCAAGATCTCCTTCTAACTTCTGATGTAAATTCTCCATCCCAAGGCTGCCTTTAATGTACATGAGGTTTGTGTATGTGTATATTATATATATAAAAATAAGCATGCTCACAGAATAATGAGCCCTGAGAATACACTCTTCCAGCACTCTCTTGGGAAGGTGAGGTTGCTGAACGCAGCTGTTTTCATGATTCACGTCCTCTAAAAACTACGGTCTTCGTGCCTGGCGAGGTGAACATGCCAGGTATGAAAGGGAAGCTTGTAAATCTGCTTAGCTGTTTCCTTCTGGCCAATTGTCCCTCTCTTCTTTACCTCTACCCAGAACTGGTTAAGCACCAAACCCTTCTTGAGACTGAAGACTGGGACATACATGTCATTCCCCCTACCTATAAATAACACAACTTAATAAAATAAAGGCAAATAAAGATAGTAAATGGTATTTATTTCTACTCTTATTTTACTCAGTGCTCATACTTCTCTAGCCAGGGCTGTCTGTGCCAATGCAACAACTGCAACCTCCCTCTCACCTGCTTCCATCCAGCTCATTATCCAGTGTCTGACAGAAGCAAGTGCCAGCTGCTCTACAAAAAGGCACATGAAACGCTTCAGCAAGACATTAGAAAATTACCTGCCTATAAGGAAGAGCTTTTTTCCCCCCGTCACCATTGCCAACAGATTGATACAAACATTGAATTAAAACGCTGACAGTTCTTCAAAAGCATTGTTACTGTAAAAATGAAACCCATAACTATGTCTGGATACTTTATTCCCATTCAATATTCCCATTCAAACACCCGATGGGTCAGTGCTAATGGGGCCAAAATTTTACCTCTGACCTTGTCCCTTCATGTTCCCCTTTTGTCAGGCACCTTTAAGGCTCTACAACCAGACTCATATATTCTGAGGCTTTATTGCCACGGCACTTTGTGACAGTGAGTTTCACAGGTAATTGCAGGCACCCATAAGATTAGTTAATTTACTGACACATACCAAACAAGGAATGCCTGCATGACCTGTGTTATTTCTTTGGTAGCTCACAGTTATCCTTAACACTATTTGATGACAAAGTAGACAAAAAATATTATCCTAATTTTTAGCCAAGTGCAAAATTCTTAAGTTTAAGCTACCTTTGGAAGCCTCTGTGCCAAGTGGATTTTCCAAGATGTCTGTCAGATCTTGGCTCCAAGCATCCTTCACAGCAGACTTGGACACCTTCCTATTGTTCAGGCTTTGCTGTGGTCGGAAGTTATTCCTCAGGTACTCCACGGACTTGACGTGGTCTTGCTGTTCAGTGGTGAATATGGAGTAGAATGCCTCCAGCTGACCACAGCCATCATGGCAGGGAAGAGAAAGGACATTAATTAGAAAAACAATGTGGTGAAATCTGGATGGCTGATAAGAAAGTAAATGGCAGGAAGTAAAATGCTGATGCCAAGACTGATAACCACATGGGAAGTCAGGCTGCCCACTGAAATCACTGCCAACTGTCTTATCTCAGCACAGTGCTTATCCTGCCCTGTAAGAAGGGATTCTAGCAACCTGTGGATGTCTGTCATGGGCAAGGAAACATTTGCCCTTAGTCCTCTTGTCTGGAAGGATTTTGTGTGTGACATAGCCATGCCAAACCCCCCTCACTGCTGGCACTGATTCACTTTGCAGTATCACATTAAAAAGTGCTTCCAAGTCATTTTACCCCAGGAGTCTTCTCTAGGACAGGGCAACGCCTGAGCTCCGAATACCTTACAAAGTTTAGCTGCCAGGCTAAGCTTCACAGACAGCTCTTGCAGCACTTTTTCTGGAAAGTCACTGCAGTTGTCATACCTTTATTAGATGGACATCCAAACCCATGAGCTGGCTTGCCCAGGGATAAGTCCATAGTCGAATGGAGCAACCTCAAGACTACCAGCTCCAAGTGTCCTCACCTCCCTACCAAAACCTGCTCTGTCTGATGCCTAACTACAGGGTGAGAAAAAAATTAAAACACAGAGTAAATGTATTCAGGCACAGTTGGCATATACTCCTCTGGGAATAGGTTTCTTCTGTTGGATTCAGATCTGAGCTATTTTTAATAAAATGTATTAACCTGTAAGAAAGAACTGTAATTGGAAAACTTTTCACAGTGACTTCGTATCTTAGTATTTCTTAGAAAAAAATTTCCAGCTAACTAAGGTGTAAATATTTTCAGCTAATGTTTTTCTCACAGCTATCAAGGTCGGTATAGCATTTACTAATAGCTAGTTACCATTCAGGTCAAGAACTAGAATAAGTTATATTGCTGCTGGAAATACTGAGGAAGACAGAGCTGAGAAGAATTCAGTCTTCATATTGTTTACACCAACATCAATTACATATATTGATAGTATGGATTTTGGGAGCACAGAATCTGGCCCGAGGCTTTAAAAAGGGACCTGAATTGCACTGATAGCTTAATGACAAGTCACTTTGAAAGCTACACCCTTTTCATTAAGTGTGTGTGCTCTAAAAGCTAAGGAGAAGTGACAGGCCTGAAACTTTCAACTGGGAAAAAAATCATCCTTGTAGCCTCAGCTGATAGTACCGATAAAAATAACCAAAGGAAGGTGTAACAGAGCAGTTAAGCATCCTCCATGGAATCAACAGACACTCACTGTCATTATTTAATCTTCCTTCAAGTCAGTAATCCAAAGGCCATTTTGCTGCTGCTGTCCAGCTTACCCAGCCTGCTGGGCTTGACAATCCTAACTATTAGACTGAAGTCTGTAAAGCTTCTCTGACCTTCAGGTCAGCAGAGAGTCAACTTTTACACATTTAATTTCAAAAGTAAGTCCCCATGGAGTGGGAGGTGCATTGAGCTGGCTAATGGAGGTATCTATGAGAATGTTATCACTAGGAGCAGCACATGGATAACAGGAGGGGGAAAGGATGGATCTTGCAGCTCTCATCCTGAGTTTGGCAGCTCTGCACTAAAACACAAAAACAGAAGAACCAAGTCCTGCTACAGGCAAACATCTCTGAGAGCAGCACAGCTCAGGCTTGTGCATTTTTAGCAGTAGCTTCCCCCTAATCACAAGTCTTTATACTGTACAAGCAGGGAAATTGAGCCCGTGATCTGCAGGGAGGGGTAACAGCCAGCTACCAGCTCCCATCTACAGTCCAGGAGCTCAGGTACTGCCTCCAGCCTTGCTGGCACTGATGGTGGAATTTGGATTCTTCTTTTTCTGTATCTTAGATGAATGCTCTGTCCTCTGGTTCTCAACTGCAATTCCCTGATTCTTTAGAGAAACATCTTAAGAAATGTTTCCTAATTATTAGCAGGAGCCCCTCAGAAGGATTGATGGATGGCTTAAAAAGGGGAAGAGGGACCATTACCTTACACTTACATATCTTTTGCACTTCATACACTGGAAGCTGTTTTGATGAAGCCAGCTGAAGGGTCTTAAGGCTACTTTGTAAAAGCCCAAGGACTTGCGTAGCAACTGCTCCTCTAAAGTCAAGTCTCTAGGCTTATACATCCATGACATTAATTGAATTTTTAAACTTTCTGGGAGAACTTTTTAAATATTTTCTTCTGCCACGCTACCTTGGGGAGGTATAATTGCATGTTAACAACTGCCAATTCAAATATGATTTTTAACCTTCCCCTTTTAATGTGTTGAAGCATATATAAGTCATTCCAACTTAATTTTTTACTAAAAAAACATTATCTACCACAAATGAGAAATTAATTTATCCATAGCTTCCAGAAAAAAAAAATACTGTAAGTGCTGCAGTCAAGGAGCTACATTTATGCTCTTCAAAGAGTACAAGAGCTCCTGTTCTGAAGAAGAAATGAAAAGCTGTTGTAAGGCTATTGCAGATACAGGGAAACCTGATCTAAAACTCCAAGTCATGTAATTACAAACCATTAAAGCCTGATGTGCACAGTTTTCTAAGGGTTGGATATACAAATGGCAATTAAAAATACTGAAACCGTTCTAAGCACAACGAGACACTCTGAGGTATGCATTAAGAGAGATAATGCCGTGCTTTGGGTCATTGAATGCACTTAGCTTCACAATACATCTGCAGGATGACATGGCTTGTCCTGTTTTGTTGTCTAATTATTGGGAGAGATGATGATGATGGAGCATTGAGAATAAAATAGAGAAGCCTCCACAAATGGACCACTTCAGTACTGTCTCTTTTGCAGCAAGGTATTTTGCACAAAAGCAAGGATTTAATTGGAACAGCAACAAAGCTTAAACAATATCACTTTTCTCCTCTGGGATTACAGGCTGCTTCATGGGGTTTGTGATAAAGAAGGTTAAACTACGGCAATGGATTATGTTGCTCTGTTTCTGTTAGAGGAACAAATAATAATCATAGCAATGGCAGGGTGGCAGGCACTTAAAATATACCCATCTAGAGCTGCCACGGGGAAGAATACTATTATTTATTCCACATGTGTTGTAGTATCAATGAAAGTCTGTCCTACACACAGAATTCTCAGCCCTTCAACCACACATGCAAGCATAAAGCAGCACAATGCCAAATTTTAAAGGCCCCGGCAGAGTTACTATTGTACAGCACAGGAAAGAAACTATGCCAGGATAAAGTACCTTTATACTATTATAGTGATGGCAGTAATTGTTATTTACCAGTTTATTTGCATTTGTTAAAAAGGAAAAGAAGAAGTCATGACCCACCTGATGCGTACACAGGGTATAAAACTGAGCGTGGGCCAGGCCTCGCAGCCACCAAATAATAAACAGTAAACTTATTGATGTAGTGAAAAGCTACAAGGGATTGCAAGTATCCTGCAGGCAAGGATAGAATTCAAAATGATCTCGACAATCAGAGAAATAGCCTGAAAAAAACAAAGGGTCCGATTCAACTGGGACCATGTGCAAAGAGTCCCACGCTTCAGCCAGAACCGTAGGCTGCATGTGCTCAGCACTGCTATAGAGTGCTCTGGGGAAAGCCTCTAGCAAAAGGGTTCCTGCTGACCAGAAGCTGAACATGGGCAATAACATCACGCTTTGTGAAAAAGGCAAAATAACACCAGCACGGGTGTCTGGACACATGAATTCTGCCACGTCCCTCAGCCTTGGAGGGCTGCGGCTGAAGCACTGTGACTTGAACATCTTCAAAAAAGATGAAAGTGTCTATGAGAGAAACAATGTGAACTAGAAATCATGAAAACAAGGTCGGAACAGGGGCACAACGATTGCCTTCCATGCCTTTGAAATCTTTGATAACCAGCACCTGTCTGTCAGGATCACCCAGTGAACTACTCACGCTTCAAAGAATTAATAAAAGGAAGGACTAACTTCAGCAGGATGGCTTTCTAAAGACAACAATGTCTTACAATGTCAAAAGACCCTTAACTAGTAAATATCTGACTCCACCGAGCCCTTGCTTTCGAGAGCATTCTTCCCCAGACAAATCCCAGACTTTGTGTCTATTTGCACTAAAAGCTGCTATGTGCTAATTTTAAAGATTTGTGCGCCAGCTCTCTGAGCACATAATGGCAGCTTTACTGTGTTATAAAAACAGTTAAGCATGGAGAATTAATGGAAATACTTTTCTAATGTAATTAGTTCAAATTACTAAATCTGAGCAGAACTGAAATCACTCACTTTACTTTGAAAAGAAAGTTTCAATTAAAAAGAATAAAAAGGAACTCCATGTAAATGTTTACACCATAGCTTAATTTAATCTTTACAAAAACAATACCAAATAAATCACTGAAAGGAAACTGAGTTTCATGTTGTACTGTCTTCTTATGACTGATGGCTTATGTTCAGAAACAATATTAGTTAAGAGAGAAAAAAAAATCACCGACACTTCCTTTTTTGTCAACAGAAGCATTTTTGTTCTCAAGATTAAAATGGCAGGTTTTGGAAACACTGTCTTAAAGAGGGCAAATCAAGAAATGGACTTCACTAATAAAAGAAACACACCTGATGGTAAGAAATGGGAACGGGCTTCCGAAAAACAATCCACTCCACGATCTCACTACACGGAGGAGTCGTCAGGGAACCTGCGTAGCGGTAGTAACTCCCCAGAGATGATGGCAGAAGGTCCCTCAGCACAAAGGGATCCAGAAAAGTCTCCTTCTCTGTGGGGAAGATTGAGAAGCAGAATTACACTTTGTTTTTTTACATGTATTTACAATAGACATCACATTGATAGGCAGCCTAAGGAGGTACAATGGCAACAACATATTTTATCATATAGATGCAAAATGAAAATGAAAACACCCATTCAGAGAAGGCCCTGTAAGAACTGAGGTGTTGATTATTAAAAGAGCAGTCAAAATGCTAGTCAATCCTACAGTGAACATGCACACTCCTATTTTGAATGTGTGCAGGTGTGAAATGCCCTTGCTATCCCACTGTTTTTTCTTAGCATAGAAATAACACCATATTCAGTGGTTTTACTATTAGGTAAATGTCTCTTCAGCTTGATGACAGTGAGGGTTTGCCAAGACCCAGTGGGGACACAGCTGAGCCCCCATGGTCCTGCTTGCTGCTGCCCAACCAAAGAGCGTCAGATAGTGTATCTGTCCTATGGGACCAGTGGGAGAAAGGGATGCAGGAGGACAGGGGCCAATGCCTTGCTGGGTTGCTGAGATGGAGGAGGCAAGAGCCACGCTGCTTAGTCAAGCTTCTCTGGGAGTTACCAGTGGAATAAGCCAAGAGTAGGGCAGCAGGGCACCTCTGAAGCTCAACATTGTGCTTGAAGCGCTATCCAGAAAGTACACACTTGGGACTGCCTGCATCTGTCCACAGAGGCACTGCTGGGGGTCAGCACCGCATCAGAAACATGTTTTAAAGATAAAACTGCTGCCTCTTCTCCCTAATCCAAGGAACTCCTTCTCAGGGTCCATCAGTCTAGGAACAAACTCCTCTGAGAATCTCTTTGGGCAGCCTGAAATGCAAACCTAAGCACAGAAAGCATTTAGCTTCAAGTAACAGTGACAAGCTGGTAATATTTAACACTGTGAAGAAAAATAAATAAATGAAAGGAGGGAACAGCTGCAGGCAAGACAATTTTCCTGCCATCCCTGAGCATTTATCCTCTGCAATTTATGTTGACTCACAGGCCAAAGTTCTCTCTCAGCCTGTGCAAAGGTGTTCATTGCCTCAGGGCATGCTGACATGGGAGGCTCTCCCATACATTCCTCGCTTCCTATATTTGTGCCTCAAATAGAAGTCCACATTTGGGTAGTAGGAATTCTCTCTGTCTCACCAGTGCAGCTAAGCAAGCCTGGTTCTCCCACAGCAGAGAGGAGAAGCAAGTAGGTTGGTGATTGACACACACATCTTCCAAAGTCAGAAGGAAAAGAAAAAGGATGAAGTCTGCAGAATTTGCTTCCACGGCATCCCACAGTTTTCTAGAAATCTGGACCAGATTGAGATATACCTCTGAGTAGCAGTCTGATTTTTCACTCCACTGCTGCTGCAAGGTGCAAATACGTGATGCACTTCAAGGATCTTACATTTTTCTGCACAGTACCAAAAGGTGTGCTATGTTTTCACTTTAGCATTCCAAAATATGAACAATTATATTAAATTCAATATATATACTGTAACAGAATACTACAAACTCTTCTTTAACATTTTCTTCCCTTCTAATGAAAGATATCAACCACTTCGGTATTTCCATAAAGGAAGGAGACAAATAACGAAACACCTTTTTTTCCTCTTCACAGTATACCTCTGAGGAAAAAAGTGTGCTTAGATAACAAATAGTAAAATGCCTATGATTGGCCAAAGTTCAAAGAGATTCTAATCAAGAAGTCATAATCACAGCAAAAGGTCGTATTTAATTTGATTGGTTTATTTTTATGTAGGAAAAATTGGTTAGAAAAACTGCAAACTCAGACATAGGACTCAATTTCCAAATGCAGCAAACATACATTTTCACAGTAAAATGACATGGGATTTCTATTAAAGCGTCTCTTTCTCAATGGAACCTGAGCACACAGTGGACCATAATGAATCTGAAAGAATATTTGAACATGCAAACACCCTCTGTGCATTAACTGCCAAAGACTATATATGAAACAGATAGGAGGCAGAGGCTCATTTTGAAAGACCTTTCCTCTTGTATTTAAGGAAAAATGTTTCACTTAAAATTAACAGTTTAACTGTTTTTAACTTTACAACCTTTTATTTAGACTGCTGGAATGACTTAAGATGCTGGATAAACATTCAGTGAGAAACCAAGAACACGGAGTATCCCTTTATCAAAGGATGGCAGGAGAATGAGGCTCATTTTACACTTTCAAGGATTTTTGTGCCATATGCTGACAATATGATATTTTAATAATTAATTGTTCATCAAAGGAAAAGATGAAGAACAGGGATGCTAAATTCAAAGTTATTCAAATTGCAAAAATGAATAATGCATGACTTTTATATTAAATACACACTGTATTAAGTAGTCTACATTTCATCCAACTCTGTCTTTCATTTTTAAACATTTTGAACTACAATATGAATAATCAACCAAGGGAAGCTTATTTAGACAGAGAAATACCTTATTTGAATGCAAACTGGAAATATCCGACTGTGATTAAATTTTGGTTATCAATTAGGGAGGGTTTTTTCTTAAGCATTTGGAAAGTCAGAGTCAGCTGTGAAAAAAGAATATTTCTTGAGGAAAAAAGTAGCTTTGCTAATACACAGCTTAAGTAGGGCAGGGTGTACTTGATCTAATTTTTCATGGCTACAAGCAATGCTGTAACTTTTCATTAATGAATTCCAAGGATTTAAAAAAAAAACGAAAACACATAATTGGATTAAAATGACTACTAAAATAGATGATAATCAATTGATTATGCTTTAATAACCTAATACTTTTGAAAACAAATTGTTCTTTTGTATCACTTCCATCTAGGTGCATGGCGCAGAGTTTCAGAAACCAGAGTCACAAACACATATTCACGTGAAGCTTAAAGATAAAGGGGCTTAGAAATTCAGTAGTCTACTTCACATGTCTATCATGAACATAAAGAAAAAGTAAATGCCATAAAGTCATGTTCCTAAGAGCCTGAGACATTTTTAAAAATAGGATTTTGAAGTCATGTCACTTTTAAAGTTTCAACCGTAAATCAGTTACTGTTTTTGGTAAAATGGTAAGAATAATAATTTGCAAGCTAAGCAACAGCATTACTGAATATGATAGAAATATTTTATGCGCACACACACACACACACATATATAAAATTCCTACCAAATGGGAAAAGACAAAGTAGAAAATAGTATCTAATCTTTTTTCATTGTCTTTTATGACCAGCTCCTCTTTCCCATTTTCAGTGTTTGGGATGGGCATGAATTGTGTCCAGAAGACTGAGCAGAGTGAAGAGTTTCTAGGAAGGAGAAAGTGGACAAGGCTGGGAACTACATAAGCTATAACACAACATTTGCTCAGAGATACTGGGAAATATCTGGCAGACAAAAGCAACGCAATGCACCCATGAAAATGTATTCAACTGCAAATACCTGTGAACCACTGTTGCAAAACTGATCCATGCACCACTTCCTCCTTCCTACACATAAACTCGAGTCCCCCAGCAAAGCAGACTCTTCTGCTGCTCCTTGTCCCACACCTATCTCAGCACCATAATGCAGATGGGCACCCAAGCACAGAAACAACCAACCAACCAGGAAATTGGAGCCCCAGAGCCTAACAACAGGAGCTTGAACCAGAGACATTCCTCTGGGAAAGCAAGAATAAAGGAGCTGCAGCAATCACTCCCAAGGCAATGTACAAATGCCCACTAAGATGCTCCACTAAAGCAGTACAGACAATTTTATCAACAGCTAACAAACAGCAATACTTTGTTTACAGCACTAAGGCTCCTAAGAAAAGTGTCCACTCTAATATTTCCAAAGGAAAAATTATTAAGTACTACAGATTCATTGTGGATAATTAAGACAATGAATGTGACATTTAAACTACTGAGTGTTACACAGCATAAAAGGACAATATTGTAATTTAACTCTTACATTCACCAAAAAAACCCCACCTCAATTAAGAGAGACATCTAGCAACATGTTTCACCTTCTGATACAACATTTGTGTCTACCTATTGGTACATTTCCCGTAAGAGCAACGTGGGAAGTCACACTCTGTATGTTCTTTGGGCTTGTAGATCTCCCTACTGTTTTGCAAGGGACCAAAAGCTGTTTTTTGTACAATCCAATCCAGAGGCAGAGCAATTTTGAGCACGCTTTAGAAAGCTGACCTATTTACATCACCATTATATGTGAGCTAACACTTAAATGTGCATGATAGTTTTCCAAACAGGAGAAAAAGATCAGATCTTAGGTCAGTGGATCTCCACTAACCACTGCAGTTTCCACAATAACATATCAATAAATATCACATTGCAAGAGCCATCAGTTGAATATTTTGAGTTCAAGGACTGTCTTGCTAAAAATAGATTCTTCAAAATGTTGGATAGACTTGAATTTTAACCAAATCACTGTAGAGTAAAAGGCTTCTTGAGATAATGCAGGTAAACAACACACAACTATTTGCGATCAAAACCCTTTTAAAACGTAACAGGAACTTGGATTAGAGATCACAAGAAAATAACTATATGCCAAATCCATTTATATCTCGTGGAATGCTTTGGGACTTTCATCATGCTTTTCTGTAAGAAAACAGGAACTTGGCTGCATTGAAAGCAATATCTTAAAATGAGCTTATTTCCAAAATTAACGTATGTGCAATTCCTGATAGGTGGAAACGTTACCCAACTACACTTTGAATAACTGAAATCTGCAATACCAATACCAAGAGCTTTGAAATTCTCTCAAATTTGTGAAACAATGTTACTGCCAATTTCATTTTCACAATGAGCCAAATCATTCTAAAGCTTCTGCGTTCAAACATTTAAAAAGGCAAACACACAAAAATAATCAAAAGGACACCATGCTGCACACCCACTGAGCCAGAACTCCCCCGATACAGCAGGCTGCACGCCAGAGCTGGGACCAGACTCACCCTGGTGATTTTAAAGATGAGATTACATTTATTATATGTTACTTTAACTGAAAAGATCAGCAGATGAGCGTTTGCTGTGTAAATCCAGCATGAAGGGCAGTTTCTGACAGTCCTCTGTACGCGGGGTAATTCTTGTCTTTTATTGTGCAATTATCTTTCTCACTTTTATTTAGTTTTTTAAAAACCAGAGGCTCTGCTGAACAATGTAAGGAACTGTAAGGACACAGAAAGCACAGCATGGTGGCGAGGAAGGGAATGAGATAATAACACAGTCCTGCACACTAATTTAATCTGAGACAATCAGTGAGTGGCACAAAACACAAGAGGAAAGAAAAAAAATGCAAGTCTCCTACGCCAAAAAAAAAAAAACCAAAAAAAAAAAAAAGCAAGATGAACATTTCCATGCTAGCACAGGGTCTCAGGCTTAATTTTTCTTTGTCTCTCTCTTTAAATAGCTGAGGAGGAAAAGGTTTAGCTGATGAGGAGAGCTCTTAACTCCTTAAAGAAGTGAAAAATAATTCTGAACATCTAATGCTTAAGCATTGACAATGCAGAGTGCCTGTTGTCATTTTATACTGGGATGAGATTTCTCCAAGGTTTGTAGACTTCATCCAAGGCACAGGTACAGGCAGAGACAAGGCTAGAGAGACACAGAAGCTAAGAAATACAGAATGGGAGCCTGTGATAGGAGGAAGAAGAAATTATGACAAGGAGTTGCGAGGAAAAGAGAATCCCTGGAGCAAGCTGGCCCCTGGCAGTGGTATGGCAAAGTGAGGCAGAAGTGGACAGAGGACCGTGGGCTGTTCACATCTGCTCCTGTGGAGCCAGAGCAAAACCACATGTTCCCAGACTTCACCATCCCTCTGTCCTCAGTAAATGTCCTCAAAACCCACCGGCAAAGCACCCAGCTCCTCCTCACTACAGGTATGCTCTTCATATTCAGCATCAACCTTAATTCTTAACTTTTAACAAATGCATTCTTCTTTGTGTTAGTTTGAATTAGTTTTTCTGTGTGATATATTAATTCTATGTCAGTTCACTGGTCTTTACGCAGCCGTGACCAGCACTGCCTTCTGCAGAGCAGATAGCTGAAGGACCAGAGATTTCCAACGTTTCTATTATTTATTCTTTTAAATGATACAGACCCCTGCAGCTATGCACAGAGCTGCCCTATATAAAGGTGTGAACTTATCACCTCTGCTCTCATCTTCATTTCCCACTTCCCTCTTCCTCCCTTTTGCTCCACAGCAATTGTGTCCTGGCCCCTTTCACATGGCTACTCTGACTGTGAACACAAGAACAGATCAGAAAAAAAAGAGAATGTATCCAGATCATCCCTGAGGAAAAAGAAATGCTCCTCCACATTTCCTTCTTCGCACATCATGCTGCTCTCCCTTTGATGGCCTTCCTTGTTTCAAATTGGGCTTCAAAGTTTTACTTTAAAAGATGAGGTCCCACGGCATCACATCTCACCCTCAACCCTCTCCCCCGCCTTTCTTCTCTACAACCCCATGATACTCGGTGCAGAAAGCAAACAGCTTGTCAGGTGGTGTTATGGTTAAAGTTAAAAACAAAAGAAAAAACCTGTCATGCTGCTAATGGTGTTTTCTTGTTTTTATGCCTTCTGGTGTGATAGATCCACGGGGTAACTAACACTGTCTGGATTGCTTCCATTTTAGTGCTGATTTATTTTAACAGGTTATTCACTGCCTTTTTGGCTAGGACAACCAAAGAGATGTGCAACATATTTATTCTCTATCCTTTTTCATTATTAAAGCAATTCTGTTTCCCTTGTATTTTGGTATAGTCTCTCCAGTAGCCCCTTAAACCTTGGTGCTCACTACCACCTTGCCTGAACATCTCTTGCCCATCTCAAGGGAGACCTAAGATCACACTCTGCTAAGCTCAAATTCTGCCATGTTAATAATGCAAAGGCAGAAGAAATATGCAAGACTTTTTTTCCAAATTCCCATTTAAATAACTAACATTTCCTCTCTTCCCCTCACCCCAGCTCACGTTCACAAACAAGCAACAGATGCCATTGATTCACTTTGTACCTAAGCTTTTGATCTGTCTGCACTTTGATTTTCAGTGCTTGCTTTTGACAAGGAAGGGAATAAGAGCTCCATTTTTGTGACATTAATAGAAGCTTTTCTGCTGTGGTAATTTATTTGTGCTCTGCTAATAATTTTCTGCTGATCCGTGTAGATTCTTAGTGACAGACACAGATAACAGGACAGAGTGACAAAACATGGTTTCCATCACTGTGAAAAAATTTCCAGCAGCCTGGAGTAGTGTGGGCTGCTGCTTCCTCTGACAACCATTCGCCTGAATGGTAAAACAGGACTGTGCAGTGCCCAGGCTGGGAGAGGGCAAAGGCTGCACAGCCTCCAGCACTGAGTTCTGCCCTCAGGACTGACATCAGGGAAGGAGGCATTTTGATGTCTTTCAGGCAACTCGTAAGAACAAGGAAAAGGAATCTCTAAGAGGTTTACATACAAAGTGGCACTAAAAAGGGCAAGTCAAAGACAGCAGAGGTGGGGAAAAGCAATGTTTCTGTGCAATAGCTCCATTCTGCTAGGTGCTCCTCTGAGATCTTGCTGAAGCATGTGGCAGACAAAACCTTTGATAGCCATTTTTATGCAAATCAGCTGTATACTACATAGCCTGGTATTTCACATTCCCCTATTCCCAGAAGGGCACAATCATTCTGTATGAGGCCCCAGGAGCCTCCTCAGCCCTTGCATAGGAGCAGCTCCGTCTTGCTTAGTGCTCCTCAGCATCATGAAGAAGGACAAGAAGCAGAGAGGTGCTCAGGGCAGAGCATCCAGGCAAGCACGTTGGCAGCAAAACAGAGGCAGAAGAGTCTGATTTGCAGCACTGTAACTGGCTCACATGTGGTGCAAGTGTAACCAGGCACTATTGACTTTATTACTTTACCTAACAATCCAACTTCAAGTAGGGATGTGCAACATCCCACCAGCACTGCTGGAGACCTTTCCCATCAGCATTTGTGATGAGAAGAGCATTTGAAGAGGAGCTAAAAAAGACCCCTAGTAGTCAGAGCTGAAAGACACTGGCAAGTCAGCATTGGAATATTCGTATCACATCTGCCCGTGCTCCATCCCTTGTGCAGAGAGAGGGTTGCAGGCTCCCAGCTGTCAGTCCCCGGTGGGCTCTGTGGCAGACGCACACTCGCTGTCCGCTCTGCAGCAGGGAGCGCAGGAGTGAGAATAGCAGGCACCTCTCTGGCGGAAGGTGTGACAAATCCTTGGCAGAGCACAAAACTGAAAGCAATTTTAAAATCAGCAACAGGCATCTGACAGCTCTGAAAAGAGCCTCCTCAGCATTCACGTGCCTTTACGATGCTCTGCGAGGGTGGATGAGGGAGTTGGGGAGCGTTGATGCCGTGGGAATACATTGTTTGGGAGGAAGATGCAGGGCAAATCCAAAAGCATTGATCCAAATGTTGTGAGGTGGTTTGGTACACCACTGGTTTTAATTCCAGCTAAGAAACTTTATATGGTTGCTCATGTAAAATTAAGCTTAATGTGGCGTTAAGAGTCTACAAAATTACGTCTGGAGATGAAGAAACAAAGTGAACTCTGAGTAGCAGCTAAGCCTGTATTGATTTTTATGTGTGAGTTTATCATTGTTTCTAAGCTGGTGACACTGTGAAGGGCACAATTATTTATGTTCCATCAAATTAGTAATTCAAATCCCTGACGAAATCTCAAGCAAAAATTGCTTTCACTTCCAGAGAAAGTCCTTCTGACATTTAAATTGCTCACCCCTGGAAGAGCAATGTAAGAATACAAGAACTTCACAGGAAAGAAAAGAAGAAAGGCTATGCAAGAAACATGAAAAACCAGCTGACTACTCAACAGCACCATCCCTCCACCTGAGAGTCATTGGATCTGTCACCATTATGGGGACAGGTCAGTGTGAGTACCCTATACAGAGTGGTGCAGAGTGAAGTCCTTATACACGACCAGGCCTTCTAGTACCACCATAAGGCAAATTAAGAAATGAGGATGATGATACTTGCGTGGATAATTTCCTCTTTGAAAACTGAACGATCGTGAGGAAGAAGTGACCATCCAGCACAACTCAGGAAAGCTGTTCTGCTTGCTGGAGGGAGAAAGATATGGAAAACCAAGGAAATTTTACTTAAATAAGGTATGTTGAGATAAGGCTTGTGGGAGGAGCAAAGCTGAGAGGCTGGCGATCTCTCCATCAGTAGAGGACATCAAACACAGCCTCATTTAAAAGCAGGGTAGTTATCTCAACATTCCTACATATTCTTGGTTTCTACATTATAGGCACGTGCCTCTGCATTGTGACAACCACATTGTGACATCAGCATGGAAATATTCTAAGATGCAAAGAAACTTAAGGTTTCAATTTTGCCTTTCTCCAGCTCCTTTTGTTGGATCTCTGCTTGATCCAAGCACTCTAGCCAAAAACCACAAAAGTTTTCCACTGTATTTCAGCCAAAAACTCCATGTCGCCTTAGGATCTCAGTTGAATGCAGCCAAATGGAAGTCAGGAAGCACCTCTTCAGATAAATTCATAAAAATGTGTTCATTTAAGATGTAAGTTAATTATATCAAGAAAAGAAAGTGTCTGGAATGCAAGCTCACATCTTCACTGTTATTCTATATAATAACATTAAAAGAGTGATACGATATGAGAATTCTTCACTGAAACATTCTATCAATATTTAAGTTACAGAGAACAACTCCTTTGAACATCTGCTTTGTAGGAGGATATTCCCTTAACTCTAGCCACCAAAAGAACCTTAGAAGAGGCCTTTAATCAGGGCCTTTGAAACAGGAAGGAAAGCAAGATTTTCCTCTTTTTCTTCCTTAATGTTTTGAAAAGGAAATAAGCTATTGAAATGTATCAAGTGATTTCCTTTACTTGAAACACTAGCAGCCTTCTGTGTATTGTGAGCAAAACAAAAATAAACGCCTTTAATCCACCCAGATTTCGCTGGGGATAGGCAGCACCAACTTAGACTAATCATTATGTGGTCGGGGAATTGCAACCTCGGGACCATGTCACATTCTACCCAAACAATTATGTTTGGGAACGAAATAACACTCTTAGGAGACACCCGCGTGATTAGCCACTAGTGGCTATTTCAGCTGTAATAGTGAGGAGAAAGGGAGGGAGCATAAACGATGAGATGGCTAAAGCACTGTTGTGCTTGCAGGGGGTAGAGAGTCTTGAAATAGAAGGCAGGTAGAAGACAAAGCTAAAAAGAGATTCTGGTCCAGGCAAACGGCAGCTTGATTTCAGTGTCAAATTACATAGCCACTGAAAAATCCTTGCAGCCCAGCTCGTCCTCGCCTTATTTTTCCTCGCCTGTTTTGTTACCCAGTGGGAGCTAGATAATAACATCTATTTTTGTGGAAAACACCACAGTTTTTCAGCTCAGTGTGTTCCTTTTATTTCACAGCAGAGTACTGCAATTTGTAAACAGTAGAACCTCTGGAAAATTCTCTAAATGAAGGATTTTATGGTATGTTATAATTTAACCCCTATTTTTCACTTTTGTTGGGTTTACTGGTGTTCCCAGTAGAAAAGTTAAATTATTCTGAACTCAGAGCAATTAATCCAAAATCCTATTTGTTTTAATCTAATAGTGTCAACAAGTATCAGGTTTGCAGTCAAGAGGAAAAAAAAATGTTTGTTAAACTGTACAGCACTAGCTAATGTCTGAAGACAATTCTTGGAAAAGGTGAAAAGATGTTTTATCACAGCACTATAGATGGGACGGAGATTTATGGTAGTACCCAGCACCATTCCAGCAGATGCCTTTTGAATTACAATGAGATTATTAAAACTTTACAATTCGTTACATTAAAGCTTGACAAGAGTACTTTGGGAACTGGAGCATCTTGATGTCACTGCTAATGATGCATTACCTGTGATAAGGTTTCAGGAAGACTCCCAAGTAAAAACTGGTTATAAAAGTATAAAATATATTAATATTTATTCCAGTACCTGCTCTAAGTTCAAGGATAATAGGTTTATATGCATCAGAACAGACGAATGATCGTATTTATGTCAGCAATAGAAAGATGTTCATCTGCTGCAAAGTTTAATTAATTTTCATAGATAGTTCATTTTCTGTTTCATTATCAGCTCCCTAATTTCGAAAGACAAATAATTTATAAACAAATAGAAACTTCAGAGACGAGTATTTTTAGAGCAAACAGAAGATAAATAGCAGGAGTGAAGCATCAACGCTGCCTTCGAAGTACTAATATGAATGATATATTGTAGTAGGTTTTGATTGATAACTTAAGCATTCTAGAGCACTGACTGAAAAGAAACAAATTGTTTACTGTTAACCCCAAACCGTTTTCAGGTAACAAATGACTCCGATCCTTACCAATCAAATAATAGCTGTGATGCCCTTAAACATCAGTGAGTGAGAAATGTGCAGGCTCACTGTGTCCTTCCAGGGGTGACCTGATCCCTTAAGGACAACATTCCTGCCCTTCTCCCCTTCCCAGCAAGAAGAAATTGTAAGCAGCTACTTACCATGATGTACGACGCCCTTCAACCCATGGATAATGGGATCCAGTGCTGGATTGTCCCTCTGACTGACCTACATGCAAAGGATACAGGATTGGTTACATCTATTCTGGCATCAGGCAGAACAGTCTCAGCTTAATCTTCCAAAGAGAAAAAAAACCAGATGTTATCTAACAAGCTGCTTAGTTCTCACATTTACAATGGCTCTTCACTGAATGCCAAAGATACACGGTGTAATAAAATAAAGTAAGGAAGGTTAAATCAAAAGAAAGCATCCTCTGACTTCATTAAGACATTAGCCATATTATCAGCCCAGCCAAGCCTAAAAACAGAGAGCTGATTTTTCTCTATTTACTTCTGCTCTAACACAGGAAAACTGCTGTGATAAACAGAAGTTCTCTCAGACTAGTTCATCCCTTACTGATACGGGAATAAATCTGCTGCTGCTGCTGAAATCAGTGCAGTTGGCCCCCTTCAGCCATAATGGAGTTGGGCCTTGGCATCTCTTTGCTATTAAAATTTTTACCTTTATTTAATTTAGTGTCACTCGAGTAAGGGAGAGAGTAAAAAGCTTTGCATGAGGATCTAGGAGAAACCTCTGACTTGTGTCAAGGTAATTGTATGCACTGCCAGACCAAACCCCAGTATCCTGCAGTGTTTCTTCCATCGCCCAGCAATCACCCATGTCCTCTGCAACAGTGAGACCCAGCGCCAGAGAAGGGAGGGGAAGGCAGCAGGAAGGATTAACCCCGTTGAGCTCCACAACTTCCAAATTAAACCCATCACTTCAGTCACTTACTTGTAACACAGACAAGGAATTTACAACCAATAACGCAATTTTTTTGTTAACCTTTTGCCTCTTCAGAGGTATTGAAGGAATAACTCACAATTTCTGTGAACATGTTCCATTATTTAAGATACTTGCCAATTTACTTCTGGGAAATAAATACTGGCATGTACTTCTTTCACGTGGTACATTTTTCTTTCACTTTTTTTTTTTGCCACCAGTCAGAATCAGAAGCCTGAGCAGTGCTGATAATTTTTTGCATGGAGTGCTCCCAATGGGAAAACACTGAATGCAAAAGAGAACCACTGTACTTTGCTGCCTGCCCATGATCTCAATGTCATGAAGCAAACCAGAGCTTAATCACTTTCTAGCCATGAATTAACATACCGGGAATGAAGACAAAAGAGAAGAAATCCTGCAACAGGACCTTGTGCCCAGCAGGGAACACACTGCTGCAGGAAGCACAGACCCAGCTTTAAGTGCACTCCTAGGACTAGGACATCATTGACAGAGGCACATACAAAGAGAAAGTGTTATTGTAAAACAAATAACAGATTCTAATTGCCTGAGGAGAAAATCAAAATCCACTGCACAAATTTCACAAGCATAAGCTTGTCTTTTCTCATCCTTCCTCCTCATGACTAATTAGGAACCTTAGAAACCCCATTACCTTCTTAGCCAACTCCACTGGAAAAAGAAACACAATAAAGCACCTTCCCTTTTTTCCTGTTTGGCCTTTGAACTACTCTGCTGTGTTGAGGACACATTTTTAGACTCTTGTCTAGAGACAAAATCGTTTGTTTTGGTTTTGCATTTTAAATGGAAATTGAAGTTCCTTTTCCCATTGCAGTGTTCCAAAACTTGCAAGTATCAGGTAGGGCAAGATATGCAATGGAATTATGAAAGTAGCAATAGCAGCTTTGAAATACACACAGCTTAGATGTCACTAGCCTTATTATTAGCCCTGAAGGCTGTAAGCTCTTTGAAGCATGAACTTTTATGTGCCCAAAGGGGTGCTCTGTACAGTTTGGATTCTGTATAAATAATAATCACTGTACACTGAACCCAATGACCCACTTTGTAGGTTCTGTCTGGCTTCTGGCAAATCAACAATAAACACTAAAAATACAGAGCTCTTGCAAGACACGTTCCTGCATTTTTTCCATTTATTCAGGTTCCTCTAAGCACATGGCTACTACTAAAAAAAGAAAAATTCATTATAAAAGCTACCAGCAATTTAGTACAAGACTGTAAGAAAAACTTGAACTGCACTTGAACACTGTTTCATTTATTTCTGCCTAACCATAAGTTGTAAAGAGTTTTATTTTGCTTGCTTTTGTTTTTATTTCTGGTGACAGCTGCAATCAGTTTGAAGAAGGCAAATAGATGGAAAGAATCCTAAAGGTTAAAACTCTTCCTTTTAGAGTTTTCTGTCAATGTAGATCAATTCTTAACCTCAGCCTTGGCAGCACCCCGTTAATCTGCTGAGGTGGTATGTCTATATAGAACCAGTTAAGCAAGCTTTTTGATAGCATACTGTGCAAATGTGCTGTGTTCTTCAATAGCTTGAAATCAACAGTCACATTATTTCTTTAGGGGCTGGAAAGCAAATGCTCCATGCATCTGTAATCATGTTTTCCCTGAGAGTATGGGCACCGGAATCTCACGTTTCTTTAGAAATCACATGCAAACAAGTACTACTTGTGGAGATGGCAGTTCAGACCTGTATGGGATATAGTCTTATTTTCCTTTCAGATGCTCTTTCCCTTTTTCCTTATACTCACACAAATTCTCCCACATCTTGCTACAACTGTTTCAGTTTCAAGACCATTAGAAAAGTGCCCAAAAGTTTTTTTCATTTTGTGGATTGGTTCAAGCTTCAGAATAAAACTTTTCTTACATCTTTTTTTTTCTTCAAGTTCTTACAAAAACCCACCAAAAACCTTGAATTTCTTCTCTATTTTATTTTTTTTTTGCACTTCTCTGTATCCTTTCTCTGCCTGTGTTCATAGAGAAAAGGAGGTTTCTGAAACCCAAAATGTCAAGTTCTATCCCTATTGCTATAACATCTCTGGTTTAACTGGCCTGGAGCTACCATGCTGGTCGAGATCAGAAATTCACCCATACAAGAATGCTGTCTCTGACAACAGCTGATACTTAAAAGAAAGGAAGTGCAAAAAACCAAAAAGCAGAACGAAAAAAAGAACAAAAATCTCTGGGATAAGAAGTGTCCTTCTGACCTCTTTTACAATTCCATGTCATGAAGCTTGAGCTTAAATCCTTGTACAAACTGTTTTTATCTTTCTCTATTATGTAATCTGTATTATAGCAATGTGTTTTTTATTATCTTAGGAAAATATCCTGAAGGAAAACAAATTAATTCTTCAGACTGACTTTACATGCTACATTTCTCCTCATGCCTTGGCTGCAGAGTTAGACAAAGACTATACACCTGTAACTGGGTCTCAGCACTTCAGCTTCACCCAACACACACCTGTCAAAGCTTTGCAAAGCTTTTCACTGTGAGAAAAGAGCAATGAGTTTCTCCCTCATCCTTCAAGAGGCTAACACAAAAGTAGCATCATAAATGAAAATTTATGAAGCACTGGAATTTCATGCACAAACACAAACCTGCTAGGCTGTTGGTCATGAGCATACTGCACAGCTAAATATTAATGGACAGATGGAAAACCATCCTGAAATTGCTCTAAAATACTCACGGCACAACTGCTACAAATGTTGTTTCCTGAACAAGATGCTTTTGCTCGAGACTGACTAACACTCTATAGGTCTGTAGTAAATAGGAGAAATAATGCTTGCATGCATCATTTATTATTGAAAAATGCCTGTAATCCTCTTCAGTAGAAATAAATAGGTAGCTATCATGCTAAGCACAAGGGAAAAACAAACACAGAGATATCATTAAGCAGTTTCCTGTGCTAACAGAGCTCTTACCATAGGGTAAATATGGGATGAACATGACACGAGGAAGCAAAATCTCTTTGTTTATCATACCCTTTGGGTGGCTTCGATACCTGGTGCACGCACCATTCCAAGTAGAATGGATAGCTTGATGTTCATGCAATGAATAAAACAAGCACTTGCAATATAGGAAAAGGTAATGCACAAGTGACCCCATTCTGGAGTCATAAAACAGAGATGTTCTTCAAACAAAGTCATGGTGGAAATCATTACCCTAGACAGGCTGCATTTACTTACAGCTCCCGCGTCTAACGCGGGGACTGAGAAATGATTCACTCCTCAGTGAACAAGGCTGATCCGTCATGAACTCTATTGACAACAGTGTTAACACCTTTCAGCAGCACAACCTGTCTTCTCCTTGCTTGAAAGTGTCGTTCCTACAGCCTTACCCTCTGAGTCGATAGGAGAAAAGGCAGGTCAGGAAGCTAAGCACCTTCTCTGGATAATGTTATTAATACTACAAAGAAGAAAGTTCCAGCAAAGTAGCGTGATGAGACAATAGACATCTTCACAGCCAGGATGACCATGCTAACACAGGCATCAGGCCAAAGTATGCAAAAATAGACATTACTGGGCAAGATAATACTCTATAGACAGTTCCTGTGTTACTGCAGTACTAAATTCAGCGAACCCTAATGAGTTAAAAAAACCCAGCCCATTCTCATGTGTATTAAGCAGCTGAAGCTCTCTATTCATCTGATTATTTTATATGACAAACTGAAACCTCCTGAAGTCTCCAACTTTACAAAAATTGGCAGGGTTATAAAGTGTTAAAATTTATCCCACATGCTATAAAATTTAAACCATATGCTGAAGTCATATAAGCAACCCATGACCTGTCTTTCTGCTGGAAACAGTTCTATAAAGCAGAAAAAAAAATGACTCAGGCAAAAAATTTGGAGCTTACAATGCTTATTTTAGAAATAATAACAAATAAAAACAGGAGAATTCCCAAATATATATTGAGGCAGTTAGAGAGGCTGCACAACAACACCAGATCTTACTTCCAGGACCTCCACTCAAAGGGCCAGACCCTCCCCATTTCCTATTGCTTTGGGCAGCCTCTCCAAAACCAGCCAATACGGGGTTGGGAAAACACCACAAAGCTCCCTAATGATATCTGGTACCAGTCACCTTGTGAACAGTATATATTAATAGCTTGAACAGCTCAGGAGTAAAGAATACACTTTCCTTTTAAAAAATATGTTTAAATACATCTGTTGTATTGTAGAAAAGGGTGTGAGGCAAAAAAGAACAGAAGAAAAGCCACCTATTCGAAATACAAATTCCTCTTTCATTTCCACATTAAAAAAAGCTGGCATTTAGACTTATTAAACTGTCATAAATTCACAGCAACTGCTTTCAAGCTCATTAAATGGGCTCACAGACACTATTGCAAAGCATCTCACAACGAAGGAGAATGCCATAGTCGGCTATATTGAAAGGCAAAATGACATGCATTTTGTGCAAGTCAGAGGAAAATGAATGGCAACAATTTCGTGATACGGTACCTGAGCCTTTCCCCTTCGAATAGTGATATAATTTACTTTTCTCTCCCACTGCAACATTTGGCCCTTGACTTGGAAACTAAATCTTCAATCTATCAAGCCTTACCCATCTGCTAAGTAAAATGGCCAAGACAATCTGCATGCCTTGAATTCGATATAGCCAGCTGCTCCCAGAGCGTTGTGGCATTAACATCCAGAGACCATCCTCTCGTGCTGTAAAGGACGGCGTCTGCCAAGGATGAATGACTACATACTTAACCGTGGCAGCTGAAGCCAGTGACAATGGCTGACACAGAGAGATGCCAATGTGTCAAATTCTACTTTCAATTACAACGGCGAAAGTCAGGGGTAATATTCCCCCAACTGCGTGCCTTCAGCTCCCATTCAGCCTGCAGTTAAGATCCACAGCTCACCAGCCAAATACTCAAGTCTCCAAACACTCTGTACAAACAAGTAAGGAGGAAAAGAAAACTATTATAAACTAACTAGGTAGCAGAGATTAAATTGCGCCGTAGGGTTTCAGGACAATCAATGTGGTTAAACAATTTATTCTCTTATCAGCTCAGTAGTGTTGGACAGATGCCAGTCCTCAACCTCTAGGGGAAAGGACCTGATTTTCACTGCTTCAGAACAGAAATGAGAACAATCCTATTAATGCAAACATTATGCCACACAATATGTATTTTAACACCACAGCAATGCCATTTCAAAGAACCAAAGATAATCACAGTCAAAAGAAACATACATTTTTCAGCCAAGGGAAAGTACTTGCTTGGCATATTGCTTGTGCAACTCTTCATATTAATGTCTTTGGGGCCAAATTATTTCAGAGTTAGCTAACAGCATGGGTAGGTCCTACTCCTGGCCCTTCTGAATGATGATGCTTCAACCCTGCATTGATCTGCAGCATCAAGACAATATACACATCCCGGCTTTGTGGTATGCATCCTTTTGCTTTGCATAAAGCCCATTGTCTCCCTTCTCCTCTCCCTTTTGAAGTCTACATTGTAAATTCTGGTTGTGGATAAGTATCTCATTTCTTAAACATTTCTGAATAAAAGGAATGAAAGATTTCAGCCGGATCTGCAATGTGGATGAACAGAAATGAAAAGTTTACATGTGCTTTGCTTTGAAATACAGTAGGAAATATTTATTTGGACCTTTTCAGGAGAACTGAGAGGTAAGAAGGGACATTGGTCCACACTCCAGCACGCTGAGCTATCTGTGAAGTCAAGAAAATGCCTACAGAGCTCCCAACACAATGATAAGCTAGGTTTGGTGCTCTAAGTTTTTCACTTTCACAGGCACTAAATGATCCAAGAATGATATATTCCTGCTCCTCCACAGATGATATTTTCTTCCATCTCCCCCTTATATGCTGTAATTGCCCATCTCCTGTGCAAGCCAATGCAAAAGGACAAGTCTGGCCCAAAGCCTGCAGCCTGACAGAGGTGATCTGGGAGACAGAAAGCATTTGCTGTGTAATGAATGGACTGCTCAAAGTAAGTATCCTGCAGAATATATTTGGAAAGGAAAACAAGAAATGGAAACAGGCGCCTTAATGCTTCAAGTTGCTGGTCATGTGTAAAATCAGAGAGAATAACAGGTACCCAGGCAAGATGTGACACCAAACCTTATGCTGGCACACGCACTATTTCACACAGATGCTGCTGTGACCTTTGATTTTTTAAAAAAATGTGCATTAGAGCTGAGTTCGTCTTTGCCTATGGCAACTGGTTCCAGGTTCAGTGATACGAAGGCAAATTCTGTTGAGTTAAATCTGGGTTTTGGCCTTCAGGTGTTAATTATCCTGCTATGAATGAAAATCTACTGAAGTCGTAGAGGTGCATATGCTGGCGAAGGGGGTGTTCCTAGATGTCTTATACACTATGTTGTTTGAAGAGAGGGGAAAAAGAAAGTTAATGAGTCTTCCAATGATTATTTTAAACAGAGTAATGGGAGTGCATTGATCCTTCTAGCTAATTCCACTTTGACTAATACATCATTCTGACTGAAAGCTTGCTAGTGATGTATTAACTTCATATTTCATCACAGCTTTAGAGGGTAGCTACAGTGAGATACTAACTAGCAGTGCCAAAGAGGAAGCTGCACTTTTTCTTTTATTTTTTCAAAATGGTCTTAAAAGCTATTGAACTGACTTTAGGGTCAGGGGTTCTGGCTGACCTTCATCTTTGGTTGAGTGCAATGCATCTGCTTACAACCATAGTTCCTCTTAAGCCTTAGCTCACCCCCTCCGTCGCTTTGTACCTGCTGCCTCTGGACCTGAGTTAGTTACAGACATCCTGGGACAAGGATGGGGCAAACTAGGTTATAGATCAGCAACTTCCACTTTCATTACATCCAGTGGGGATGCTTGAAAATACAAGCAGTATAAATAGCCACTTCTACACCAAAGATTTTCTAAAATATCAGTGCCATAAGAAGAGTAAAGGGAGAACCTAGGCTACTTCAGAACATACAACACAGTTTGTACCAGCACATTGCAAGGCAACATGCTAATATAAGATTGTCCTAAATAAAACAGAGCATGAAATTCAGAGTGAAGCATTGCTTAATAACTCAGCTCAAGTGCGTTGCGTTTGTGCACACAGCTTCTTTGTTGGTGGACCAAAACATTGATCATGCATTGTACACATGCTAGCAGCTGAGTGATCAGTTCACCAGACAGAGGCAGACCTCACAGCCTTCTCCCTGTAGCATTACCTCCATTCAATACCACAAGATTTGCAGCCACTAGGATGGTAAGAAACAATCAGCAATGTATTTTCCTTTCTTTTTGTAAGCTGCTTGTTTGCCCAGACTTTGACTCATTTCATTGATAAGGTGGGCATTTATTTCCCCAAGTACCCTTGCACTTCGAAAGCACGATACAGTTGATTTACTGCAAGTGAACAGCACACTCCATTAACAAATTATTGAAAGATCTTAATACGCACACATCTGAGCAAAACCAAAAGATATCTGCAGCCCAGAAGCACAATCTGACTAGCAGCAACAGAATATCTGAGATACAAAGCTCTGTAAAAGACAAAAGTGTAACTGCAACACAGAGGAGAGACAGCTTCAGTGGCAGATTCTCAAAGCTGGGAAAGCTTGATTGATAGACTGTACCATCTGCAGCTGCGCAAAAAAAGGCTAGAGTAGCTGCAAGTTTATTTAAAGCAATTTTGGTGCACTGAGCCTACTTGTTCTCCTTTGAGAAAATAATATGATTTCTTCATACAGCATGTAGTCTACTTATTTAAGCAGCAGTGTGCAAGATCTCTCAATCCTACCAGCAGTTCAGCTGGAAAAATGACACACCAGGGGGTAACATTTTATCAGGATGGAGGCTATTTTATAAAAACTGCCATCAGTTATAAACTGTTCTCACCATCTGAGTTTAAAAAAAAAAAAAAAAAAAAAAAAGGAGTTGGGTCTCTTTCAGAGTTTCCACAACCTCCTCAATTTATGGGAGTTTTTAGGTAAAAATAACCATTTTGACCTAAGTGGGCAAGAAAATGAAATGGTGTGATGAAAAAAACCCCAAATATAATGAGCACTACAGCCAGATCGTCCTACAGCACCCACTCTTTGATATACAGCTTCATATATTTGAAGAGGCCAAACACAAACCAGTGAAATTAAGAATAGAAGTTAGCTGTAATTTTCTTCTGCTACTGGCTGGAATTTGGTACAAATGTGTTTAACTGAGAAGAAAATAGTTTCGGCTTTTAAAAATGGAAAATTAACCAATGAAATTTGGTGACTAAACCTGAAAACGTGCTGGGAGAGTGGAAGGAAACAGCTCAGATGGGCATCTGGAACCCCAGCATTATACAGGGGTTTGCAATTGGATTGTTCCAGCAAAGCTTGCCTAGGATGCAGCAGAGATTTCCAGCCTTTTCCCTGTCTTCCAGACAACACAAAGGACTTTCGTGGGAGAGATCACAACAATCACCTTTTTAATATGAAGAAAAGGAGTAATCTCAGCTTCCCAACAACTTTCATTCATTCTACATTCTCATTTTTTTTCCTCTCATGGCATTGCCCTCAGCTCACTTCCCCACAACAGTAGTGGCTCCCTCCAGCCTGCCAGTATGACTCAAGCCAGCATCTATGAGTCACAAACACAAACGATGCAGAAACGTCAATTAAGTTACAAAGCCACTTCCCTAATGACAACCACACCTCAGTTCACAATTAAATTAGAAATCCAGTGAGAACAAATCGTTGTAGTGCAGATTTTTTTTTTAATCTCCTGCTTTGAAACAGCAAACTCTAACGCAGTTTGCTTGCCATTTCTTTTACCTCATTTTTTAAGGAGGTTGGTGTAACCTACTAAAACTGCTTCAGGAATTCTTGCTATGGCAAATTCCCCCTGTCTAATGTAGCAGCCACAGAATGGGTGGGTTCTCAGGCTTCTACTCATCTTTGCAGTACAAGAACCCAATGTTAGACCAATAGTGTCCAATAATAGCTTTCTGGCATAAGAGGACATGTGGGGCAGCTATGATACATTTTTGCATTTGTAATTTCTTTGCAAGCCAGCTCTTCCATTTTCAGTTATCCTTTGTAAATTTTCAGTGTCATTTAAGTTCTTGCAGATGTGTGCAGCTTTGCAAAATGCTATGAAGTTGCAGAGCTCAGTGCTTGCAGTACCTACGGCAGAAAGCACCAGCTAATCCTCAGTTTCCTCACTTCTGCCTACACTCTTGTTTCTGAGTTGCCTCCCTCTTCTATCACCCACCTGCCACATCCTCCTTTACAGTGAGCTGTTTCTATCTCCTCCAACTCTACAGTATCCTCTCCTCCCAAAACTTCCATATATCTCCTTGCTCACCCTTGCACAACTCTGCCACCTCCTCCTCTCTACTCCCCATCTACCTCACCAACCAAGGAAGTCTCTGTGCCCTTCCATCTCCATCTGGATGTCCTTGTAGAGACAGGAAACAGAATTTGCCTTGGCTAATGAGGGTAGTGAGTGGACGTGTCCAAGGGAATCTTGGATGCCAAGGACACTGGCTGCAGGACTGCCAAGGGCTCCACAGCTGGTGGGCATGAAGCGCAGGTGCACCAAGAACCACATCCTTGAGCTAGGGTGAGTACCAGCAGCAGGGCAGTCACAGTAGAGCTCCAAGAAGCAGGTGAGATGAAGCAGTCCTCATCTCAATCTCCTTCAAGCCACTGAATTAAAAGTGGCAGCATGTGGCCTGCATTTTTCTTCTCAGTTGCCTCTAAGCTACTCAAGTTCCTCCAGCAACAAAAGTACAGCTCCACCCCACCCCCGTTTCATTTGGTGTAACACTACATATAATAGTGAGGATAATATGTCAAGCTGTTTATTTTTCGCTTGCTTAGAATGACCCAACAACTCACTCAGTTCCTCACAAAAACATTTCAACAAGTATCATGTCTCATGTTTAGAGGAAATGGGGGAATTATTGTGCAGAAAAAAAAGCACTTAGAACACAAGTGCAATAAAAGCCTGGGAAACATTCAGTTTGTGGCGGCAGTTTCTTCCTCTTGAAATACAAAGAAATACCAAAGCTAACATGACATGTATGCTTGTTTCAAGATGTTCTACATTTCAGCAGTGGCAAAGTGAATGCTATTCAATCTCTGTGAGTAGGTAACAGTCTTAAAGTCACAGAACTCCTCAGGATGCTCTACCCTTCATGCCTCTGCTCAACAGGCTTCTTACAGCTTTCTGGTGCTCCTGTGGAGCATGACCCATCTATGGAGGGGGTTTTCAAGCTCTGTCTCTGGTCAGGAAACCCTCCTCCTATACAGGATATAACTTCAAAACTGCCAGAATCTCAAAATCTCAGGGAAAGGTTTGAGAGAAGAAATAAAATGTAACAATACGATTTAAAACAAAACTTAAAACATGGTAAGAACAAAAGGTGCTCTTTGAACAAGTCTAGTCTGACCCGGAGCACTGAAGATGCTTCCTCCAGGTGAGTGTACACAGGAATGCTCTCAGGAAGAGTCTTCCATCTCCTCTTACACTCTCTGAATCTGCTTGCCAGCGAATCTGCCTATTAATTTGAGCTGTTTACTTCTTTTTTACTTCTTTTTACATCCCAGCACTTTAACTCCTGGGTGTCCACAGATCACATATGCTGGTTATGATCCTATCACCACTGCTGTGGCCAGTCAGTTGGACCATCCAGGCTCCTAAATCATGCTTTGCCATGACCCCCGTTTTGTTATCCACCTCTAGAAAATATTTCTTATCTCTGTTCTCAAAGCTTGGCAGGCTGCATGGTCCTCTGATGTCACCATCCTCATATGAACACCTGCGACTGACACCGCAACCTACATTAGGCTTCTCCCTGCCAAAAGCTTGATCTGGTATGGAACAAACTAAAAAGCCAATGCTTTGGAAGGGCAATCCTCAGAGAGTTGGCACAGAGGGAGATGTTCACTGTGAGGTTGCAGAGGCAATTCTCCCCAAAATGCCTGAGACCCAACACATTTTGCATTCCAGCCCAGCTGTATTATGCATATGAGGAGCACTCCACTGATGGCTGCTGAGAGGATGAGAGGTTTTCCAGAACTAATGGCAGCAAGCACCAGTGCTCAAAAGCTTAATGCTGTAGCATCCTATGCTCTCTGCAGACTGGCCTGTAACCCCAGCACACTGGTAGGATACATCTGCATTTACAGCTCTGTCTACACTCAGATTTAAGGGGGGCGGCAACGATTTTAATATATGGCATGATGAGGAAGGCATAAAAAATATTCTACTTTTAGGAGTAAGACACTAGTTATGTGCCTGAGATGCAAAGCAAGCAGTAATGAAGGAAGAAAGAGGGTACTTCCTAAAAGCTAGGCATAGGCTGAGCACTTATAACATAAATGCAGCATTAAAAAAAATTGCTTCTGACACAAGAACAGCTGACAGAGATAATCTCCATAGCTCAGCACGAATTTATATAGCTTTTCAGCAACTCTATTAGACAGGTGTGGTAGCAGCCAGCTGTACTGCATGCACAGAGCAAGTTTCTCTAAAACCCAAGTGCCCATATGGCCCTGTAACACACCGAGGTGGTGCCACCTGCCTGGGCATCACCCCCCTCTCCCACCACCATCTGTCCACGGAGAGGTATCGGCATTGACCTGAAAGGTACTGCAGAGCAGATCTACATAACAAGCAAGTTCAGACTCAAAAATCATGGGCACTTCCATCCACAACACAGGGACCAAACAGCTCTACCTGGACAGATTTAAAAGCCAACCTTACTTTTGGCCTTTAATTCTCTTCTCGTTATAAGAACAGAGAAGTCTAGCCATAAGGCAGGGTGGGCTGCGTGCTATTAGAGAAGGTAAGCTTATTAGCGGAAATGTAATAAATCTCTGTAGATATCTGGAATAGCAGAAGGCAACAGTTTGCTTAACCATATCACTGGTAATGACTTGGCAACAAGAGAGCATTCCAAAACGTTAACCTAAAGCTTAATTTGACTGGTATGCACTTGGGAAGAGTACTTAACAAGACTGGTTCACCCAAGATGAGGAACCGTTTGTCTGCTCATGTCTGCCACGAAAGGCGGCGGGATATAAAAGCATGTATTTTTAGTAGTTTAGAATACAAAATGCAGAAAAAAAAGAGAAAATCCTTGAAAAGTGATTGATGTATTCTAATCATGTTTCACATAAGAGCACTTCAATTTACATTAGATGTTTTTACTGGATCTAGATATGATAAAGAAGGTTTGCCAGGTGGCAAGGGAGTTGGATGGGAGGAAGGAGTGAGAAAATAGTTTTATATTGACTGCTTCTAATTCACGGGCATGTGCATAATGCCATACAAACCACAGGTAAAATACACCAAAAAGTGACTAGCTTAGCTGTTCAGTTTATGGAGCTTTGCTTTCTAATCAATGCTTACTCACATAGCTATTTTAAAATATTGATCTGGTAGCACAATCCCGAGGGAAAATAAATATCAAAAGGCATGATTTAATTCAATCATCGTGATTCCTGCATAACACGATCCTATTTCTTCAAAAACTCAGAAAGCAGCAACTTAAGTGAAGCTTACAGATTGGCTAATATATTTACAGCCTTAAAATAACATGAGGCACACTATAAAATACAGAGATCCAAAGTTAATCTCTTTCAGCAATATTCTTGCAGAAAGCAAAGATGAATTTTACGCTGAAAAAATCCATTTTATTAGGAGCAAGACCGAGCTTTCTAATAACCTAGCTGCTTACTAATGTGGTACATCATTTTACTCTACTCATAAAGAAGAGTTTGCCAAATCTTCAGTTAGGCTTCATTTGATACAGTACAGATGTTGCAAAACCAATACCTTCTTTCAGAGAGTCTCTTTACTCTTGATAATGACTATGTTATGATTCATTTTTGATGCGCAGAAATGGTACCGTTACAATCAGCAGCTAAATACTTTTCTGATAGTATCAGCCAGGCAGCTTTTCTTTGCCTTCTCAGTGCTCCCAGCACTGCGAAACATGTTGCAAACACTGTAAGCTCATAGGAAAAATCCTGCTCTATCTCGCAAGCCTCTGAAAACTCAACTGTTCAGAGGTACTGTGAACAGATTTAAGCAATCTTTAACACATATTTCAATTTTTGGCATAGAATAAGATAGTGATTGACATTCTTGATTCTCATCTATCACTAGTAGAGCTTAATGTGCATACAGCACATTCCAGCTTCTTTGCTGGTTTGGTCCTGGGAACTCTGATACAAGCATACCTGAACTTAAACCAAAGGGAGGTTTAATATTACTGAAAACTGGGACCATGTAGCTCATTTCAGATTCATCACCTCAGTCAGATTAGTGTGCTTTTCAGAGAATCTTTGATGCAGAAGATACATCTGAAAGCTACTAAAATTATGTTGTAAAAGGGTTCCCAGGTTTACACACCCTCATCTCTACCCTATGAACTTGAAGATTCCTGATTTAGATTCACAGGAGGTAAAACATCAGATACAAGGATTGCTCTGGGCAAGCCGCCATCTCGGCTGCAGAATTATTTTGGGGGGTGATATGCCATCAGCATTATTAGTTAAGCCATTGGCCATCCATACAAATGCCTACCTCTGTACAAAGACATAAAGAAGGGGACCAGACTAGACTCTGATTTACTTTCATTGCCTTTCTTTGACCCCTGGAAAGAAAACCACTGGCTCAGAAAACCCTCGATAATCATCTCTCTTGTTGCTGTCCTGCAGCACGGAAACTACAGATGACAAAAACCAGCAACAACTCGACCCTCCGGCAGTAACCTGTAACACCGGGTTTACAGTAATTTAGGATAGATTATAATTAAATTACTGAGAGATATTTTCCTGCATGTTTGTTCTGCATCATGTGTAATGTTTAGGAATTATACAGGAAACCACACAGATCATTGGTAATAACTGGGGTGACACGTCAACCTGACACCAATCCATACAGTCTCTGAAAAGGGTGAGCAGCATTCTCTGCTCCCAGCCACTCCTCTCCCTTGCACGTTTTGATGCTTTCTCATCACATACGATCTAGGAAGAACATACTGCCATTTCAGCCAAACCTATTCTGCAGCTTGGCTAAGGAGGGATGATGGGGTGAGCAGCACCGACGAAGGCAGAATTAGAATGACTACGTTACCACCTCACTGGTTGCAGAAAAATGACACGTTCCATTTATTTGTACAACCCGAGCCTTAAGTGATTCTTACATCTCACAGCAACCTATTAACAAAAAGAGACTTTGTGAAAGGAGTATCTGGGTAAACACTTCAAACAAACACATAAATTATGCATAGTCGGTATACTTTTTCCACCTTAGGGATGAAACTGAAACGAGACCAAAGAATTACGTTTTATTTGTATTAAAAATGTATCAGCTGCTGTCCGAGAAGGTTTTCTAGAACATTTGGTATGCTACCCAGGAAATTCTGTCTGAAGCTTGCATTGTTTATTGTTGCCAATACTAGGAGAAACTTGGCACTGTTATATCTGAGAACTACAGTAATAATTCTTCAGGCAGAACATCTTAAGTTTAATAAGAATCACTTCTTCATCTGAGCCAGAAGATCTAAAGGCAGACTCAATTTTACCCATTTATTTTATATATTCAGACTTCACAATCAGTCTCTCTTGTATGGTACAAAGTGAAACTAGGCAGTCATTTATGAATAGTTCCTGTGCTCACTTTCACTTTAAATGTGCCATAACACTAACTAGTAACCAGAGACACATGAAGACTTTACAGTTTCATGGAAGATACAGCTGATGAAAACAAGTAAAATTTCTCCTAGGAATAAATCCTGTTTAAAATCCTGCAGAACTGGGCAAACTGTTGGAGAACTGGAGTTTCCTGATTGAAATCTTAGATTTCTCTATCTACACCCTATGAATGTAAATCATGTGTAATATAGTTGATTAGTTCTCTGAGAGACAAATGGGGTAAAAGTCCTGGATGGCTAGAGAGGATAGTTTTTGCAGGAAAAGAAATCAATTACATTTTAAAAACAGGTAAGCAGACAGGCATAAAAAAAATGATCTTCCTAGAATCCTGGCTGAGTGTTTACAACAGGGAGAAAATGGAGTTATCAGAAGCAGATGCTGTGTTTGGGAGACTGAAGAAGAGATGAACGTACAGCTTTACCTCTCCTTTGATTCTGTAACTAAGACCAATTCTAGCAAGACTCTCTGAAGACTTGGAGAGCAAAAAATAGATGCTTGATTTCCAACTTCCCTTTCTCTTTTTCTTAAACAAAAAAGGTCAAGTTGAAATGTGCCACGTTTGAAACATGTAAGAAGGATGAGGATGAAGCAATCGTTGCTATTGCAGAGAGGAGAAAAAGTACTTGCAGCAAAGAAAACAAGCCACCTTCAATGGCTTCTCACTTCTCAAAGACACAAAGACAGACTCTGCTAGAGGCTGTTGTTCCTCCCCCCTAAAGCCAACAACAGCCAAGTGACGAGAGCCTGCATGAAGGCTGGGAGTCTCTCCAATTTGACCCAGCTCTCATGGCATCCAGCTCCAGGTCTGCTATGTGACGTTTGATAAAATGACAATGTGATGCATCAACAAAGCACACCAGGGTAAAAAGCACAAAGCATTACTGTAGTTAGGGAACTAATTTGGTTTTTAGTCTAATGGTTGTAATCAACAGACTTCCTGAATCGCAGAGGGGCTGAGATTATAGACTGAGGGCTGCAATTTTTACATATTAGATAGCTAAGTGTCATTTTCAGGGACTTGGTAATGAAAACTCCACCAGATATTTTTTCTATCAATTTAAAGATTTAGTTTTTAAGGCATGGCTACAAAAGTGCTTATTTTCCTTATTTATTTTTTTAAAGACTGGGTATTTTTACATCACAGAGAAGTAAATTACTGTATTTAAGAGCTGACATTAGACACTTTAAATATTCCTAAACTGCCTCCACTTTTGAACATCAAGGGTGAGAGCAAGGAAAGGGAAGCAAAAGAATACACAAATACAGGCTGATTGAGTTCTTAGGGCAAGTTATTCAAACAAAACCACTAAAATATAAGGGGACAACTATGAGAATTAAACCAAACAAATTGGTAGGTAATTTAATGAAGGAAGCTAAATAATGGCAACCCACCTGGGATTAATCATAATACAATAATCAATTAAGAAGCATTGGGGAAGCAAAAAAGCTGCAAGTCAAAAACATTTATAATGCTGTAAACTGAGAGTGATCCTGACATTCAGACGTGCATTAAACTAGAGGAGAGCAAAGTTCTATTCCCCATGCAACACAGACAACCAGCTCTCATTAATGGTTGAAACAGACAGCTCAAGAGACAGAGGAGAGACTCCATAAAATACAGAGTAGCATGGCATGATTTTGGAGTCCAAGTCTTCTCAATTGCAAGAAAGTTTACAGTTCTTTCCCAGTATCAATAATAGTAATGTTTTCATTAAATAAATCAGAGCAACAGACCATAATTTATCACGAAAAGCAAAAGACACTTGATAACCCATCACTGCTGTTAGTCACCCTCTTAGCTACTGTATCCAAACCAGAGAAGCAAAAGTACAAGTTATGAACTGTGATCTAAGACTTTGCAGGTAAGCAAGCGTGTACAATGCATTTTGGGGAAAGAAAAAAAAAAAGACAAAGAAAACAGTAGCATCTGATTTTTACTGTAAATGAGAGGTTTTCTCAGACACTTTGGAAGTTTCATTTCTTTAGATATATCTAAGATTAAAACCAAAATAAAATTCAAAGACTGTGCATTCTGGTATTTCACTCTGCACTGTAAAAAGAACTGCATGGCAGCCCGTATTCTTTAAAATTCAACCTAATAAAAAGGCTTTAATTGAAAGCATTGTATTTTGGAGGTCATCTAACATAAAATACTGTTCTTCTGCCTTATTGGAAAATACTGTGAATGAGTTCACAGAGCTGAAGAGAAGGGAAAGCAAGATGATTGCTTGGGCACTGAAGAAGATAAGTACACATAAGGTAGATTATCTTTCTACACTGCACAGTCAGCCTGTGGATAGAAAAGTTTCAACACAGCAGGTTGCAGCCATCATGATCTAGAGACTGCAAATGCCTCTTGGCAGAACACAGGCAAGCAGAAGCAGAACGATGTGTTTGCTTCCAAGAACGATCTGTTTCAGACGCCCTGTCAGTCTGTCTGCCTCCAAATCTAGCCCCCCTTTCGCTCATGCATTTGTACCTCATTCCTCCAAGCACACTTGCTCAGGATGTTCAGGCTGCTGTGTGAACACCTCTGTTCTTAGCAGCACTAGATTTAACCACACGGGCTTCTTCTTGCAGATAAGCCATGACAAACACACATGTGGATGAGAAGGCTTGAACCCACGGTACTGTGCACATCACAAGAAACTTTGTTCATGTTTGTATGGGATTTAAAATGAGGGATTCATGCCTTTGCTAAAATTAGGACTCACCCCATGAGCTTACCCCTTCTCACCTGCTTTTCTACCCTGCTTCAAACAATGAACTTCAAGAAAGGGATGCAGCTCTGCCCATCTCATGACATCATCTCACTCCACAGCTAAAAACCTTTGGAAGCTTCTTTATTAAACTGAAGACTTCATAAGGAGTTGTTTGCTCAGTACACTTGAGAAGCAACCTACCCAATCATGTAAAGGACTAAGAACCTTACTATAGAAACCATGTTTTTTAAAAAAAACCTCCGTTGTAAACAGCAGTTTTACTATTACACAAGAGCTGAAACATGACCAACGTATGGATCAGATAAAAAGTTGAAGCCTCATGGTTAAGCACTTGAAACTCAGTAATAACCCAAACTTAACTATATATATATATGTTTTTATGCACAGAACTATTCCCCATCTGTTCTCCCATTTCTTTCTGATTTTACATAAAATATTCAAGAATATTCATATTTCCCAAAGAAACTTACAACAGAAGTTGAAGTAAAAATCTGTATTTTGGGCTTAGTTTAAAAAATTCTTTTATGTTTTCTTTAATGGAAAGGTAGCATATATTTCTTTAGAAACAATACTTTCAATAAACCCAAACTCATTTTCAATGCAAGGGTTTCAGTGCAGTTTTTTTTGACCAGCATGAATACTTACTGTTAGGCACCCAAACCTGCTTCTTTTGGCTAAAGAAATCACCTTTAGAGGCCGTCCAGTGCCATTCACACACGGAACTCAACCCAAATCTAACAAACTTCAAGAAGCTCTTATGATTTCATATTTCAGTTCTGCATGACTCAAGATCACTTTTGCTTTTTGATTATTTATCTCCATTTATTTAGTGGAAAATCATGTGAATGCTTTTCTGCTCCGAAGTTGCTTCATGTTACTATATATATGTCATTACAAGTATTGACGAAGTTGTTTCTCAGTACCATATTTACCATATCCACCTACTCTGATTTGCTCCTCTTTTACATTTTGCAGTAGCTACTTTGTATCTCTGTATTATTCTTTAACTATTTAAAGCATATATATCCCCTAGTACTCCTTTTAGTAACAACTAATAGTTTTAAATAGTTGCAACGATTTTGAAACGCTACAAAATGAGCCTTCAGGAAGAACCTATTTTGAGTTGTTTTGCTTGTCTTTTAGTGCACAGAGTATTACCAGTAAATAAGCGTACTCTTTGGCAAATATAAATTATACTTTCCATGCTACTGATGAAGTAGCTTTATTCTGTATACATTTCCATGTTATGAAGATAGTAAAAAATAACCTGTACTAATTACCTAATAATACTGCTAATCAATAATAACAGTTTTATTATTCATAAGGTACTATTAATAAAACACCATGGATTCTAATGTAACCATTAAAAGAATAATGTAATTTAATTTTAAGGTCTTTACATGTATCTGAAGTCTATTAAAATAAATGAAAAGCCTCCCAATGACTCTGGATGATGCCCTGCATGTTAATGCTGCTACAAATTATTTGCACTACTGCAAATCACCTTTAAGGTACTGCCTAAACACTGAACCACTGATTATGCTTCATGTAGGTGGACATAATGTTTCAGGAAAAGTGCATATCTCCCTCTCCATTCTCATTTAAAATTTGAGCAAGTTTTGCTCTGACTTTGAGAAAGCATTGTAAATAATGAAGCAGTGGAATTAGGGAATTGTCAGAAATTGAGACTAGGACATGGGAATCTGTTTTCTTATCTGTTTTCTCGATAGCAACTGCATTTAATGCACTTATCCACCAAACATATTTATGATGGAAAACACATGAAATAGTTAATGAAAGGGAAGAAGGGAGTGGAAAAAAGGCTTCTAGTGATGTTAAAAGCTGAATTCTGTTTACTCGAGAAATATACATTAAAAAAGTGTATTTGTGCCAAATATTCAATGGCTTTGATGTTGTTCCACTCTTTTCTTCTGTGTTTAGCTCATTTAGGTCCCTGTGAAAAGTTAGTAGTTGATAGCCTTTGTGAGGCACATCAAGAACTAGTACCAAAAATATCTTATAAAAAGCAAGGCCATAATTTGTTTTACTGAACAAATCTCTGCATACATGAATTAGTAGTAAATATAAAGGCATTTACACACAAACAACACATAGATATAAAAGTCAAAAGTGCTACACAGTATATTTCAAAAACCTTAAGAAAAGTTAGCATTGGAAAAGAGAATTAAGAATAGCATCCCAGAAAAGGGTCAGCAAACCCCTTGAATTTTACTTCACATGTTTTTGAAAATACTGCTAGTTACATATCTGCTGCCAAGTACCTAATTATCTTCAAAAATCTAGCCTTGCACTGTGAAAGCACTTGAGTGATCGAGGTATCAACATCACTCATCATTATGAAGATAATTTTAATGATGAAAGCATTGCTAAAAGTTACTTTAAAATTCATTTTTACTTTAACTTCTTTAGAGATGATTTGTCTGAGTACCTGAAATATAGTAACTAATCACTAATGGTTTTCTTTGCAAATAATAAAACAGATTTATATGCCCTCCCTGTAGGAAGAATAATTCCATCACCTCCTCCTGAAATTTTGAGCTATCGAATATTTGATGAGTGCTTAGGGGATCAGTATTGTGTCTTTTCACAGCGGTAATCAAGGAATGAAGTATTCTCTGCTGTAATGAAGCTACCGCAGGCCCAAAAAGATGAATATTTCAAATGCAAAAGCAATATGTTTGTTTTGAACACATTCAAGTTTAGCTTTAATAAAGCAAGTAGTGAAGTGTGCAATGAATTATATTGTTAGATGGCTAAACCAGAGCCGTGCAATATGTCTGAAAGTGTTTATTCCAAGTAACTACTCATTTTAAATGTGACTTGTAAATATGTATTACAAGTATATACATATATATGAACGGATGACTCAGGAACCAGTCAGAGATCTGGGCCTTCCGTTCCATTCCTGGCTTGCTTCAAAACTGGCTCAGCCTGACAATTAACCAAGGCCCCGAGCCAGAATATTATTAAGTACAAGTTGAACCTTACACGAGCTGAAATTAAGCACGTGCACCAACTATTCAGGCTAGGATCATTGAAATGGAGACTGAAGTGCCCGTCTGGACTGGGACCTGCTACATGTCTCAGCAAATTGGTGAGTCTCCATGAACAGCCACAGGCAACTTTTAAGAGGTGCACAAAACAGTGAACCCCTGCAGACGTGTCCTGTCACTGCGATGTTTCCATTTGTGTGGATCCAGAAGCCTTTACTGCAGATGGAGAGGATACTGTTGGCAGGAAGGAATGGCTATGTGAAGTGCAATATCTTCCACTTGTGCTACTTTCACTTTGAGAAACACCAAGTAATCCCAAGACTGAAGGAATGGTCATATTGTTCTCTCAAAAAAAACTTGTCAGGAGACAAAGAGAAACCATCGGCATTATCTTATTTGCCTGCAGAAGATTGTGTTTTTTTTTTTTTTTTTTGCTAAAATATCAACTTAGTTCTCTTTAACAACAAAAAAATCAAGAGCTTTTTTGACTCACACTGCTGTTAAATACTCTGATTCCCGCTCTCTCTTGAAACATACTGACTTTTTTTTTTTTCACAGACATTTCCACTTTAAGAAAAATAAGTCCTTTTCCTCATTGATTCCCCCACTCATTACACCTGACATCAGCATCCTGGAGTTCCCTTTTCAGCTTTTAAAAGTATTTGAACTAAAATGAACAGAGGATCCTAAGTCACTTTGCTCCTTTATTACACTCACTGGGCCTCAATAAATGAAACATCACGGCATGGTGCAAGGTTCTGTTTGTTTGCTGTTTGGTTTCTGCACAGTGAGGCACTTCATTCTGCACAAATACACAGCTACGAAACAAAAGTTTGCAAGAATTTTCAGCACTGTGAAATAATCTGTCTCTGTTATTTGCTGCACTGCCTTGTATGTACAAGATTCCCCAGCATGACGCTTGAAGTGATGCTACTGTTAGAAATGGGACCAAGTTTTATGGGTCCTTTTTCCTCAACATACTTGTTCATTGCACAACTTGTACTCCAATTCAAAAAACAGCTTTCAGAGCCCAGTTAGAGGTTTCAGGTCAGCTCATCTCATTTGCAAATTGAGAATACCTGCTGCAGAGTCCTTAGGGTACTATTTTATGTGAGATCCCTGAGTGTTTGTACATGCAATAATTGTTTTCTGATTTTAACTAGTAATTTTTTTTTGTCAGGTCAACTCACATGCAGCATGCAAATAAACACAGAATTTATCAACAGTGTTTACAAAGACAGCAATGAGAAATGCATAGATTCAATTAGCAATTACAACAAAGTACGAAGTGCTTCAATTATCCAAGTTCAGACCAATGTACTTTAAGTGGAAATTGTCCCTGAAAGAGTGAACTCAATAAGGAAAATTCTGATATAGTCCAAGTTAAATTATTTAAAAAGGAGGAAAGAGGGTTCTTAATTATTTAATGTTTCACCAATAATTATACAGTTCAGTATAATGTT
Source organism: Urocolius indicus (assembly GCA_013401255.1). Classification (NCBI taxonomy): domain Eukaryota; kingdom Metazoa; phylum Chordata; class Aves; order Coliiformes; family Coliidae; genus Urocolius; species Urocolius indicus. The sequence continues at coordinate 209,822 of WBNH01006076.1, forward strand.
CACACACTGGAGAACCTGATTTTCAAAGGAACATTTGTGAACATCAGTCAAACAAAAAACACCTGCCAGGCTATAAAATCAGTCAGTGCAGTACACATTTGTTCCAACACAGCATTAACGCATTAGCAAAAATCCAACTCTTGACTTAATGGCAAACCTAGCCAATAATTTCTGTGTTAAAATATTTACAGAGAAAAGTATGCACCATTCAGTTCTCTAATGTATGTGTAAAAAACAATATGACCTCTAATGCTACAATTGCTCTTTTCTGGATAAATGAGTTAGTTGGTATTTGTATCATCAAAGCTGCCAATCAAAACGTGGCCATGAACATCTTATCTGCATGGTGCCCTGGGGAGCGTGGATAAAGGAACACCAAGTATTTCTGAGTCAAACTGTCTGTAAAGGTTTTTCCAAATCACGGTTCAGAAGCTCCCGCACACAATACACAGCTGAGGCAACTCATACAGCACCCTGGTCAAAGACAGTATGGACTTGCAAAGGATGACGATCATCAGTTAATAGCCTTATGTACAAAAACTCAAGCTTTATGAGAAAAACGTTGGAAAACACTCATGATGGCCAAAAAAAAACCTTTTGCCACACTGACGTCCTTAAGAGTTTGCTTACACGGGCCATAATTCAGCACATGCTCTTCCAGAATGGGGACTTCAGCCCCTACAAATCTTCTTCAGCAGCCTTCTGTCTTGGAGCAGGGCTACCAAGAAGGAAGACCTTATACACTCAGAAGTTTAACAGCACATCGCTAATTTATCATTTCAACTCAAAGGCAAGGAAAAAAACACCAAAAAAAAAGAAAACAATTTTTTTTTGCAGCTGCAAAACAGGTGGTCCCTGGGTCATTTTGGCAATGAATTACTCTCACTCTGGAAGGGATCGGAGAATGTTTATCAGTAATGGCTTAAGATTTCATGGCTCCTAGAGCAGAAGAGCCCAGCTGCATCATCATCCAGCCTTTACAGCCTAATGTCCTGTGGCCTGCAGGGCTAGAAATGATGAAAAGTATAGATTTCTCCTTCCCTGAGGGGACTGCAACATTCGATTGTGGTCTTAAAAAGCCTGGGGTCTCTTACAATCAAAGATGGCTTTTTTAACAGCATTACTGACTATGCTAGGTTATTTTTAGTGAGTTTAATGGCTCCCTTGGAATTGTGCAAAGTGGGAGTTACAGTAAGTGCAGCACCTGGCTTTGCAGGTGGGGAATACAAAACACAGTCCCATTACAATTTTAAGACCCTCTAAAAACAGGGTTTATGAAATAAATGCCACATTCAGACTAGGAAGCGGTGTGACACGGGGCAGTGCTTTGCACGGCCTGTGTGAAGCATAAATTAAACCGCAATTAAACTGCAATAAAATTGCAGAAAGACAATGCCACAGCGTAACACGCTCCGGCTGACATGGCACACACATAGAACACACAGCTCTTCACTGTGGTTTAAATCAAGTAACAGAGCCTTTCATCGTTCTGTTTCTAAACTTCTGTCTTGTAAGGCCAAATTCAATTTGCCCAATGCTTCCCATAGCATATCAAGGTTAAGAAGTCTGGGGAATAATCCTGCTCTGGCACTGTACATTATCACTTCTCCTCCAACTTTACCCTAACATGAAATGCCACAGAAGTGCTCACAATTCAACAATGATGAATTTAACATGCCTGCTTCCACTAGTCTGATGACAGCAGAGTTACAGCAATTTATGCAATACAAGGATCTGTCCTTTTCTCCTTATCAAAGGATTTGATCAAAATCAATGACATGGAAAAAGACAACCTTACTTAATTTGAGCAGGCTTGTCACTCTAACATCATAAGACACAGGGAGGTATTTACATATGGGTACTTGCATATTCTTTTTCATCTGGCTTCACAAAGATAAAACAGTAAAATCACTTTCTTCCACAGTAAAGCCTGGTGTGAAATCTCACAGAGGAGGAGCATTTTCCCTTGCTCATCCCTCTCATTCTTTCCTCTCATTTGAAAAAGCAACACCACATGATATTTCAAATCTTCATTAGCCACTTCTCTGTCTGTGCCAGCCTGCTGGCTGCTCCAGCTCTCTCCGTTCAGTTCACCCTCAAGTCAGAAAGGAAAAACTCAAGTTTCTGATGCAACACGACAAAAAGCCCATATTGCTGAACACCACTGCCACACGGTCTGACCCACCAGCCTCTGCAGGCAGCAGTTGCTACCACACGCTGCAGTTCTCCAGCCTGCCGAATCAACAAATGAGTTAACTGAGCAGTCACACTCTTGAGGATGCATTTTTAAAAAGAAGATGCATAAATTCACTCATGTGGAAACCTGGGCTTTCAAGAACTTGTTACTATGACAATTTAGAAGAAGCTGCTACAGATAAGATTGATGAAACATATTGATTAATTTTCTCACAAGCTATGTTTGAATTTTAAGTTTTCTCTAAGCAGACCAAGTTCATGTTGGTTTGTTAGTATTCCAGAGACCACAGCAATGTGCTTCAGCAGTGAAAGAAGTTCCATGATAAATGTGTTCTCCAATCTGCATCTGTAAAGTTGCTATAAAATCAAAACAATTCATGTAAAATTTTTCATTATGTTTTTAAATATACTTATTTACATTTTAAATCACATATAGACAATATGAAATATCTTTCATTTAGACAGGTGGGAACAAGTAAACAGATGCATCCATTAAGCTTGAAACAATTCAATGAATTAAATAGTACTTGGTGAATGCTTTGGTTTATGGAAATAGTCCTTGTTCAAACTTACTTGAAAAAACACAGCCATGGCTCCTACTACCCTGTTTTCTAGAACTGCTGTTCCAACGCTGTCAAAGTCATCTGGATTGTAGAAGTAAATCTGCATCTGTAAAAATTAAAAACAACAACAAAATCACATTAGTGTTGATTCATACAGCTTTCAAATGAGCCAATGCATCCACATTGTACACAAACCCAGCGTTACGAACCTGAGATAAAGGAATTCTGCTGAACAATATTGTTTAACTAGCATCTTGATTAATAGCATGACTGCCCTACTGGGACAGTAACCAGGGAACAGAGTCAATGCAAAGCATTTTAATACCAAATCCAAGGATAAACAGTATGGTCAGTCTGCTTAGATGGTAAACTTCATGCATTCTGCCAGGATCTCTTCATTTCTTTGCTCATTGCAGGCTCATCTCCTGCTCTGTTAAATGTGCTAAACATACTTATCTCAAAAACTATAGAGAATTTTTCAAAAGGATTTCAATGTTCAGAGTTGTTCCTCTACTCCTAAAGCAATTTGTAAGATGAAAGTCTGACTCTGTAGCAATGCATTTTTATGAGCCTCTGATATTCAGGACTATCAGCTAGGGTCAGACTTCTCCCTGACTTCAGTTAAATTTCATGACTTATATTACCAAAGCTTTAGTCGTTGGCAAAAAGTGTGAGACAAAGTCAGATATTCTGATATTGAGGATGAATAATACATCCTAATAATTAGGCAAACAATTATTACCCCCAAAACAGCAAATGTCTGAGTTATACAAATACAGAAGGACTGAGAAATAGCTTCCATCATACACTCAGCTGTTGAACAATTCCACTTCACTATACACACACGTCATGATTAAGGACAACTCAGAGGCCCTTGGGTGCTACTGCTTTTAATTTCATGTATAGTTCTTGTTCCATTTACCACATTACCTGAGCTCCTGCTTCTGGGAGACATCCTAATCCACTACTGCTTCTCCAGCACTCTTTCAACCTCTTCATTCCCAAAAAACTCCTTAATGTTAGTCCACCTAGATTATTCACAATTTGCTCCAAAGCATCTGGTTTACATCCAAACCATGCAATGGTTCTTTCCCAACACTACACCATGCAGGTGTGTACATTTTCATAGAATAAATCCAGTTTTTGTAACGTTTGTTGTGTGTGTGTGCTCTAACATGTTACAAATTAAAATCATGTCTCTGATGTGGCAGCCGAGCACAGGAACTGCACTTTGCAGCAGTTGCTCTTGAGGCCGTTCTGGGATCCTCCTGGATGAATTTTACAATCCAAACCAGAAGTGGCGTGGCCATGGCGGCAACACTACTACAGGATGGTTGGCCAACACGTACACTCACTTGTGCACATTGACTCCAACCAAAAAATCTGTTCCTGGCTACAAAACAGGAATGGACGCATCAGGCTTCTCTGTCACTTGCCTTTTGTGGGAACCTGCGCATTCACTCCTGCCTCTCTGCTGCTCATCACCTGTTATCTGACCTAGTCAGGCTCTTCCCAGTGTTACCAAGTGTTAAGAAGTAGCCACACAGTACATAGTTAAAAGTAAAGTCCAACTGAGACTGTCCACGCCTCCTGACACACTTTGGTCTGACCATTGCTCCCTTCTGCAAGTCTGTCTGCAGGCAAATGCTCTGCTGGCACCAAAGACTTGTTTAGGGCTGTTTGTGATTTTCCAAAACTGTGCTGCATGACAAATCCTATCATATTCACAAATGCAAGTATTTTTCCCATATTCTGAAATTTTGTATATTGCCAGATGAGATGATACACTTTCATCTTGCTCAGACGTGTTCCTACGCTTACATATTGATTCCCAGGCTTCTGACTGTATATACTGGCTGAAACGTATAATACTGGCAGTGTACCTATACATCTAATAAAACATCACCATACAGAGAGAAGGCCAAGATGAAGATCAGTCTGTTCAGAGGTAGAAGTGCTTTTTTCAGCAGGAAGATAAAAATAAGATCACATTCCAAAATAGTTCATAGAAAAAAAAGAAAAAAATGCCTGGCTCTCACTTTAGCTTCATAAAATTTGAAAGCAATTTTCTTCCCCTATTTTGGCCTTCCCACTCCCAGTGTATTCACAGCACACACATAGATGCTGGCAATATCTCACAAAGTTGGTGGTGCCTCCAGGTTCTGACAACTCGAGCTTTGAGCAAATGTAGACCAAGGTACAGGCATTCATTGGTGTAGAAACAGTTTGTTTCAGGTAGAATTGCTTAAACTTCAGTTTAGCCAGCACAGACAAAAAGCTAACAAAACACAAATTACATTTCACTCCCCTTTAAAATAAAGTCTAAAATTAGGTATATCTTCTATAAAACACTTCATTATATAGTCCTCATAGGGGTTTATGAAGAAAAGCATCACTGAGTGGGTTCAGCATCTGCCAAAATCATTTTGGATCAATTTGGCTCATGGCATTTTAAAGAAACTAATTTTTACGATACACTTTTGGATAGCAGTGCAAAGGGCTCTGGTGAAAAAGTGCTTAGTTCAGATCCCTCATCTCAGCAGTGCAATTTCACAGGCTAATCAAGAACCACACTCTACCTTGATTACCATACACATTGAAACATTTTACCACAGCTCCCCAGTGTTTCCAGAGAGCGTGGTTCCTCTCTCTGCATCCATCAAGGGGAACTGTCTTGTATGAAAAAATATCATCATCTGTCATACAGTAGCTTCCTTATGTGTTCCTACAGCTAGAAGGAACATTTTAGGAGTAGAATCTCCCAGAAATTGCTATTACATAATTTACACACGCATACACTGCAAAAACAATGTTAAGACGATGGTAAAGTTACATCCTCAAAGCTGCATGGTTCAGGCTGCTCATAAAACCACACCTGGACACCGCTGAGCATCAGTATTATGACAATTTTCTAATTATGTGATCACACATTGTTCTCTTTCATAACATAATCTCATCTGTTTTCCCCAATTTACAATAAAATTTTAAATGTATCTAATGTATTTTTGTTCCTTTCTATATAATATACATAATATTGAATACATTTAATCAGTGGATGCTTGATTTGGTATTTTCTATGGATGGCATAACTTTTTAAATGCACAAATTGGGAATAAGACAGTTCATCATAAAATTAATTTCACTGCATACTTAAGTGGCCAAAACATGATAGAAAATGTCATGATTACTCTTTATTTTATAATTAGTATATACAATATACGGTGCATTTTGCATACAGATGACTTCTGTCTCTGCCTGGTAAGCAGTAGTACAGAATGTAACAAAGGGACATTTAAGCTAAAGAAAATGTGGGTCTTTTTACAATATGCTATTTGTGAAATGCAGAATACAGCACCATCCAAGCTTGCACATCCTACTCGAATCGTAGCACCGATTTCAGCACCATAAATCATCATTCTCTTTCACATTTTTGCATACAATTTCACATTAGCTTCTGTTTTCCAAAACTAAACAAAATATTCATATTTTTAAAGGCTCTGTGTCTCTTAACAACGGGTAAGGCTGAAATATCCTTCATAGTTTCTATTGGGTGACATTAATTGCTGCCAGAATGCTCTGTTCCACACATCCCTGCTGATTGTGCTCCAAACAGCCTTCCTGGTGGCATAAGTCCCAGAGAGTCTAAGAGTCCTGTGCTCTATGGCACAATAGGCTAGATTTAGAAGTCTTTCACATCCAATCCCGTTACGACTAACAAGGCTGAGAAAGACTAACAGAGACTTTCTTAATCTCAGATGTGCAACACAGCAGCATGCTTGCATGTACCTTTTAAAGATCTATAATAAAAAAACCATGTAGTGTCCAAGCAACTTGAAATTTCCAGTGTTTTGACAAGGCTAAGCTGAAACAAACTGTTCCTAGGGACACAAAGGCATCTTTCTTGCAGGAAGACTCTCTCCACCCTAAAATGCTACCACTACTGCAGCTACAGGCCTTCCCCAAGGTAGGGAGAGGGCAAGAGTTTGCTTTTAATGGAAAAACTTTATGCTTTGACATTCTTCATATTCTAAAAGAATGGAATTTTTTTCACTCAGACTTGAGAGAGAGAGAGATTTGCTATACAGCACAGATTAAGACTGAAAAAAAACTTCAGTGAAGGGGAAGATCTCCACGTTTCAAGTGCCTTAAAACGGAAAATCAGAGAGAATCAGAAAACCCTTACTCTGCCATAACCCACGAGACAATTGCCAGTTGTCCTACAAAACCATGTCATGTTTTCTGGTCTCTTCTGTCCAGGAGGATCCAGTGCCCAGCTATTAGTTTCCAAGCCTAGTTTCCAAGGCCTTCTTCCAACTGACAACACTTACACCAACAAATATACCACATACATCCAATGCTTCAGTTAATTCCCCAACCTGAGGTGTGTTTGCCTCCATGCTATCACCAGCTACAACCACCTTCCAACATGCCCTGGGGACAGGCAATCTCCTCCTTCAGAGTTACTCTCTGCAAGAACACCTTCCTTCAACTGCATTCTTCCAGTCTCTACAGAAATCTGGTGTTCCACAGATCTGGCAAAATGTCAGGCCCAGCTCTGTGTTTAAGAAATTTGGACACAAAACTGGGCTGTCACCAGGCTGATCACGTAAGGACGGGCCATCCAAAATGTGCTTGTGTATTGCTCAGAAATACTGTCCACGGGGGATCAGTTCTGATTTTATTAAGTATAATTGCCTCTGAATAACTAAGCCTTCTTTATGAAATGTCCCTGGCTTGCAAAAACTGAGCCTACTTCAAATAAATGACTTCTCCTCAACATTTATCCACAAATAAAAGGTTCCAGCGCTCTGCTCTGCTCAGACGTTCCTCCTCTATCCTTGGCAAGACAGACATCCAGACAGAAATCACCACTCCTTTGCATGACATCTTTTTGCTCTTATTATCCCACTAAAAAGACAGAAAGTTTACATCCAGTACAGACTATCATGGCTAAACTCATTCAGTACTTCTGAGAGAAAAGCCACAATGAGCATTTGATAGATCCCAGAAGTGAACGAGTTCAAAGCAATTGTAAGAGACTGGAAACCACGCAAATACATTTTCCATAGACAGATGCCAAGTATTTTAAAAATAAATAATTGAGACTTTTAAATTGGGCTGGTATCACCCTGTGCAACCTCCTACAGCAGATTTCTCTGTAGATTAAAAAAAAAAAAGAACAAAGGCTCATTGTGCTGTCACAGATGTGGAGTACAGAATATTCAACAGTATCAGGAATTCTGGTGGAAGGGAGAAGATCATCAGAATTAGCTTTTCCGCTCATTTCCTTCTAGCAATCCAAGGACCACCATGCAATTTAAAGCTTAAAAAAAGAGAGAAGTTTCTATAGGCCCAGCCAATTTTTTTATGAAACAGGCGGCAAGACGCAGAGGCAACAGCTTTGTGGTTTATTCTGTACTGCTTCAGAGACGCAGAGTATTCTCAGAGCAGCGAAACACAGGGGCATCGCAGGTAGATGGCAAATCTTTGCAGAGTGGGGAAACAAATGATGGAGTTAATCACTGAATATACTAACGCTTAATTAGCACCTTTGCTGCTTATATTGTAAGAACAAATTATTCTCAGTCACTTTTACAACTGGATTTAAAAGCTTTCGTACAAAAACAAATTCTGTGCTAAGATTATGAATCATACATGATTTTTCTTAATTGAAAGCTGGTAAGTAACTTGCTACTGCTTTAAATATGTGCAGAGATTTCTAGAGAACTGGATGATGTGAACCATTTGGCTGGAATAAAAATTTTTTACAGACATAATGTAATCTTCACTGCAGCACTGAAAACTCAGAATCGCTGTCCTGCAGTCTGTATGTTTACTGGAGTGTGAGATGTACACCAGGGCAACAAAGCCTGATGTTTGATTTCTCATTATATTCTCTTAAAAAAAAAAAAAAAAAGAAACTTACCACTTATAACATATTCAAAGTCTGCTTAGAAAACGTGGGGAGGAGGGAAGAACAAATCGTGCTGTTTTCCAGTTCCCTGCTAGAGCTTGATGTAATATCGTACAGTATACTGTATTCTTTTTAAAAGAAAGTTGAAGAGGAACAGATAATGGCATGTTTTTCCTACCTAGTCTATTATTCACCAGTGAATTTTTAACTACAGTTAGGCAGGTAAAGAGCTGTATTTTGAATGTCATAACTTAGCATTTTACAGTGCCTAAAAGTGTGCTGGGTAAATTGCAAAACAAAGAGTCAGACAGGGTCTTTGCCCTGTTGTAATTGCAGCTTGATAATGAAAATACTGAAAAGGAATTGAAACAAAAGTCATACAAATGAAATAGTAGAATTTAACTGAATGTAGATATTCACATGTCTCAGAGATATGGTAAATTTCCCATTCAATCCTTTTTAATAGTAAGCATTAATTATTGCTTTGTTGTCTACAGATATCACAGTAGATGTATCTATGTTTTAAGCCAAGACAAATTTCATAGGTGTTTTCAACCTGAAAGTTAGTAGTTGCTGCACATTCTGCCCCTAACTCTGAACAGCATTTAAACCTGTCAGTGGTCCAGTCACAGCCTAGCAGGTTCAGTGAGGCAACACGATGCTCCTAACATTGCCCTGGGTTTCAACACATTGTTGGATCATGGCTATATCACTATCTTGACTGTTAAGTCCTGATCATTAAGAGAGAAGAACCTTGGGCAAGGCAGAAACTTCCATGATTTCTTCTGCCAGAAATAAATATCCTTCAGGCATGCTCCCACCCCAAACAGAAAAATTCATCTCATGTATCTACACTGAGTCATTACACAATGAAGGCATATTTGATGCTAAAAAGCCGTATGTTGCATTCATTTGTATTTCCGTAATATGAAAATAACGGTTTCAGTGTTTATGCTTTCCATAACATGAAACTTTCTTGCAATTGCTTTGTACTCCGAGTAACAGCCATATGATTCACCATGAAATGAAGTCTGGAAAATCGTTTTGGATAAATGGAACTATAAATTCAATAGAATTTCCATGACAACATAGATTGCAACACTCCGCCACAAGTAAAATGTTATAAATCATTCAAAACCAACAAAAAATCAGCAGTAAGTCTTCTCTTTCACAACACACAAGACCCCTGAATTATAGACCTGTGGTTATTACGTCCCCATGCAGTGCTTCACGTTTCTGATCTTCTTTCTTGTTACAAGTGTTGTTTTGTATTTGACCTCCTTCCAAACACAGGAAATTATAATACTAATATTTTAATACTACAATGTAAACAAGTACTGAAGCAAAATGAGCAGGAGGCTTTTTTGAACCTTTCCTCCTTTTCTCATGTTCTAAAAATGTTTAAACTATCTTCATCCGGTGGTAATTACACCTGTTCATGCAGATACATCACAGTGTCTTGTTAGACCCACGAAGTTAGGAGACTCTTTTTCTGGAAACGTGGGTGGTTAAGTGCACAATAGGGTTCTCAGTCAGCTCGTAAAAAGGATGTGAACCACATGTCCAAGGGGTGGAATAGATCCAAGGGGAGGTAAAAATAAAAATGGGATAAAAGATTACACCACACAGTATTGCTCATTTGTAACCACTCCATCAGAGGGTTCCTGACATATGGTGTTTCACTTGAAGTCCAAGAATCTGGAACAAAGTGATTCCAGGAGGACCTTCACTGCAGTTTAAAAATCACTGTGGCTGATGCCTTCATATGCTTGAGAGAAAAGCCTTGAAAATGCAAAGTTCCTTCCCTCCTGAAAAGATTTAGAATCCCATACAACCAAATGAGAAACAAGTAGCTCAGTATTCGGAAGTTTGGGTAGGAGTATTTCTTAGAAATCAGGTCTTTTGGTAACTTGAGAAGCAGCTTCAACTTACTAGTCCTTGGACTGCAAAGGCTCCTCTTCTGAGACTACTAGAGTTCCTGCTATCTTGCATAAATCACTGCCCATTTCTGGGGTTTGTTTGCCTTATATGTAAACTATGATCACTACCCATCTCTCCTTTAACTGGAGATTTTAGGAATGAAAATATCAAAATATGGCAATAAATGGGAAGAATAAGAATCAGTCGAAAACCACATGAATTAATGTAAGACTTGGAGTGGTGCTAGAGAAAATGACTTGGAGGTTGCTGTTCATTTGCTTGATATTGCCATAAGGATGAGTCACATAAGTAGGTCAAGGAGACAGTCTAAATACTGGTACCAACTTCTAAACAGTGCCAGTCTGACACAGAGCTGAAGTCACAGGAGTTTAGTGCAGATACTTCCTGCAAGATACTGCATCCACATACCCAAGACCATCTTCCCAGGCTCCTGAGGGTCAGCAGGGGTCTTTCACTGGACTTTAGCTCTGCTACCAGACTGACTCTGCCAGAGATTTTTTTTTGTTTATTTATCAAGTAATTCTGAGTCTCACTCACAGTGACTTTGTCTAATTGTGGCATATTGCAAACAAGAGAGTAATCACATGTGTGTGGGAACACGTAATGCTGAGACTCCCATTTCAGTGAAAGAAATTTTGCTTTCTAAAACTGTCCAACTGGAAAAACTAGAAGCAATACTTAGCTGATGGTGGGGGTGAAAAACTGAAACAGGCAATTTAGGAAGTGGCTAAGCACCAAATGCCACAGCAACTAAAACCAAACCGGATGGACTGATTGTATGGACAGAACAGCTCTGAACTCAACCCAAAAGTGACTGTTTCAGATGTCTTCATCTGTTTCCTGTGGTCTCCTACAAGAACCAAACTACTGAAGAAGGAGTTTTAAACTTCAAAATACCCAAACTGTCCATAGTCAGCTCTCACGAATCCATTTATTTTCTGAAATGTTAAGAAGTGCTGCCAGAATGGAGAGAACTGCTGGGATTTCCTAGCAAAAACACTGCCGTACTCTTCAAGGGAAAAAAGAAAAGGAGCTGTGCTATAAAAACAAACCCCACAAAAGCACACTTTTCCTAGCATGTGTAATTAATACAATGTCATATACCATTCACTTTAAAGATTCACTAGCACAAGTACTAACTCCTCTGACAGTTCAAATCTTAGTAGAATTTATTCCTTTTGTACTGTGGAATTCGGAACGTTCTGTGTGGTTTATTTGTGGGCTCTTTTGTGGGGCTTTTTTCTGCTGTTGTGGGGTTTGTTTTTTTTTTTTTTGTTGTTTTGTTTTTTTTATCTGGGAGAAGATGAGCTCTTCCACACGGCTTAATGATCTTCAAAATGCCTCAGAACAAATTCTGAGGAATTAATAATTTTGTTGCATCTCAGGATTCAAAGCCATGCAGCAGATGGGGCACATTTTCAGAAGTATTTTTCTGGGTGAAAGGCCATTCTCCCATCTCTGAGGAGATGTGAAATCCTCTGGGCTGCACACTTGCAGAGTTATTTTTATTTATGAACTGTAAAGTATATGGGCAATTACAGTAGAATCAGCCCATGAGAAGAGCTTATTTCATAACAGAGGCTAAAAATAATATGAGCTTTCTCATATTTTGCAGAATACACCTCTATCTGAAGCATCATCATGTTCCCAAAGATAAAGCAAACAGGGTGCTCAGCATCAGTTGTCCAAGTAGCTACTTGCAGATCACTGGAGGAAGACAGGACAGCCCTGCACTGCAGGGACAGCACTAGTTCTGCCATAGACTGAACACAAGAGATTTTTCCAATGCAACTGCTTAACATGGTGTACTACTTCAAATTTCTCAAAAGGGCTTAATATGTAAGAAGAGAGTACACGATATCCTTTTTAAATCTCAGGATCTCTTGAAAATACCTCAAATTGAAATCCTTCCCCAGCATGGGGTGCCTGTCAAAATTCCACTATCTCTTACCTTGCATGTAATATCTCTGCACTCTGTCTCTAATTTTCTTTCTTTACTCTTATCCCGACTGTTTCGAAAGCAGAAAGTGAAGTCCACACACATCTGAAGTGCAGTGTTAAGACATTTGTAAACTTGCCTCAGTGACTGTGTGTACACACACATGCACAGAGCAGCTGAATACACCACCTTAATAACACCAGCTTGTAAAGACATGATTCTTTATTAACACTAGCAAATAAAAAAGAACTGGACTTCAGCATAGCAAAAAGCACAATATTCAAGTAAGCAGCAAAACTGACAGAAAGATTAAAGTGCTAGAAATAGTGTAGCCCTTTAAATTTAAGACCTTGTCTACTGTCACATCTGCAAACCCATTTGCAAACACATTCTGTAATGGTCCTTTGTTAAATGTCAAAGCTATTCCTGCATGCCTATGAAACAGAAACACAAGTTTAACTCTCACCCCCTCCCAAGCTCACAGGCTGGTACCCGTCTGCAGATGCTGTGTTGAGACTCCCCTGGTGCACATGACTGCTACTCGCTCCTGGCATCACCTTATATAATGTGAATAAAACAACATCTCAGCTTTAACACTTCCAATTTTTTAAGGATCCGTTGATGCCGAAAGAAAGGCATGCTAAACTTCTTTGGCCCCCTGATGAACACAGCAGTGCTACCAGATCGGCATTTGAGTCCTAATTGTAGAGGCTTTCGTTCAGTATGGTTTGCATTCTGTGTGGGAGGCATGCACAGTTGTGTCCCTGCTCAGACACGGACTCTGTCAGCTTCTCCCCTTCCTCAACCCTGTATTTTAATAATAAAATGAAGTCTCAAGCCAGAGTCACATTTCCAATCCAGCTCACATCTGTGTATTTCTGAAAGCATCTCTTCTCTCTAAGCATCTCACATTTGAACAATTCACCTGGGTAACGGACACCATATAAGTTCCGGTTTTCAGTGCTGGCTTCTGTAACTTCATATAACTGCTGGCTTCTCTCCAGACTGTGGGCGTCTTTGGCTCTAGAAGTGCACAAATTGATTCTTGTTCATGCTGCTACTGTCTCCACCAGCCCAGACACTTGGTTTGAGCCTGCAACCATGAATGGAAACTGACAATGGTGCAAAATAGTGCAGTTTCTCGTTGTCATGTAACAGAGAGCATGGCTCACACTGCCTGGAGCCAGGACTGAGGCTTCAGTGTGCAGGCAGGGCATCCCTCTCCATACAAAAGCATACCATTGTACCTTCACCTCTCTGGGCATTGTTCTGACACAGCATGAAATGCCTCATTGGAACTTCTGAAATATAGCAGTTGCACAAGTAAAATCTTCATCATAAATCTGATAATTAATCTGCATAACTAATTTCCCTTCTGGCAGCAGGCATAGGTTGGAATAAATAGTCTATTGAATATCTACTCAAAGAAGATTCCTGTATTTCATGTTTACTTTAAGCAAGTATAAAAATCTTGGGACAAACGGCCTCAAAGAGTCAAATTCCTTGCACTTTCAACAGAGTGCCCTGAATAATACATAAAGCAGCTACTCTCTTATCCCTAAAACCACAGGTGTGAACCAGATGTCATGCTTATCTTCTCTTGAGATTACAGCAAACAATTGCACACCTTCAGAATATTAAGTAGGCTTTGGATCAAGAAGCCTGAAATATATTAAAAGTGTGGCATGGAAGTTAAAAAATCAAATATTAACCTATAAATCACTGATTCATTTAAAAGTCTGTTTATAGCCTATGCTCTATAAAAGTTATATTTCTTTTATTTAACCTTTTTATAGCAAGATATATTATGGGTCACAAACCTGAGATAAAACTACTTGCATTAATTTCAGTCTTGGCCAGCAAGGTATTGCCAAACAGACTGTTCAAACATGCCACCACCTATTTTGTATCAGGGCTCAAGGAGCAGAATTAAAGTTAATGCCTTGATTTAAATTTTAAACTTTTCTTTCATTGTAATAAAGGTTTAGCAAAAGGTGAGCCTATGCTGCACTGAAATACTGAAAGGAGTTTAAACCCGGAATGATATCTCAAAGAGGATTTAAAGTTAACTTACTACATAGCAACAAGACGGTGCAAACCATGCAAACATACAGTCTTGATCATAACCAATCACCTAAGACTGCACAGCCCAAGGATGTTCCAAGAAAATAATTTCTTCATTGAACTAGTGAATGTTGTCAATATGCTAGTGTTTGTTACTGAAGGCACTTCAGAAAAAAGAACAACAGGATCCTCTTCAATAAGTCCACAAAATAATAATCTCCCAGTATGTTTTAAAGGTCATTCATCCTCATATCACTGTATTTTCTCTCTTAAACTACATCCAGGTACCATTTCTGACTCCTGTGTCAACACCTCATGAGCACTAGTGCTTGCTGCAGAGGGTGAGGGTCTGTTGCCTCTAATAGAAGGTTCATGCCCTGTTTCATTTTTTTTCTTAGCTTTCCTCTTCCACCCTGGCTAGCTTCATTCTTTAATCCGGCACGCCTGGTTTCCTTCCACAGCATCCTCTGTCAAACACACACACTGTCAGCATCTAATGCTTACGCTTCACTGAGAAGTCTTCCAGGTCAATTTCTGACAGAAATATTGCAGGTTTGTAATTAGAGCCTTAGATAGGAAAGTCTTGTGATTACTCAATAATCCCCATATTCACTTAATAAAAACAGGCATCTTGTGCTCATAGCTGTAGAGAAAAGGTGATGAATGCAGCCTGAATCCAACAGCTGTAATGTCATCTGCTTGATCTTGAGGGAGTTGAACTACCCTGTTCATATAACAGTATTCACCAGTGACCCAGAGCCTCATTCTGCCCTCCAGCAGTAGAGCCCTGTGACTCCAGGGAAAAAAGCATCCAACATCTTGGCTTATTCATGTTAATAAAACGGAGTATGAAGAGTTGTAGGCTAAGGTGTTAACATGACCCTGTCTACAACACTGAACAGGCAAACTTGGTTTGAGCTGAGAGCACAGACCCAGGCTGCTCAGCTCCATGGCAACACTAATGATTTAAACATCTTTATAACCTTTTATTAAAGATGTAGGATAAAAGTTAAAAATGGTACAGAAAAATAAAGATTTTCAAATATAAACAGTTAAGTCTTCAAGCTTCACCTTATATCCCTATCTCTGTTAGGAAATGGTTTTACTTATAAGGACAATCTTTGGATGGTATTAAATGTGGTGACAAATATTCTTCAGAAAAAAGGGTGAGATAGGCTAAAGCTAGTTCTGAAATTCATTCCTAATTTCCGCCTAAGAAAATGTAATAGCAAAAAGAAAAGAAGTGCACAGACAGATAATGCAGCTTCTGTGACTGATACTTGCAACTTCATTACCGTGAAAAACAGGCAACAAAAGTGGTTGTTATCAGCCACTCCAGCACCTGGTAACTCCTGTCAGGTGGCACAGGGCACAGCTTTTCCCTGCCTCGCCAGTCACAGGATCACAGCAGTGCTGTGAAAAGCACTGTGACTGGGCTCACTATGCCAGGCTCGTATTAAACAGAAGGAAGACAGAGATAGGAAGGAAAGGAACTGAGACAAGCTAAGAAAAAGACAAACAAAGAAAAGACAGCATCCATATCTCTAATGACAAAATGCTGTTGAAGATTTAGTCAGTGGCAGCTCTGGCAGCTCCGCACACTGCTGCTCTGAACACATCAAAACACATTCAAGATCATGACTGCCTTCCCATCCTTGGTGGGGTGGTTGGTGTGTTGGTATCACATGGTCCTTCCCTTCAGCAATACATCACCTGACCTTTTCACTCTCATCAGCTTCCTTTACATAGATTGTCAGGCAAGGGCCATGGATGTCACGTGTGTATCCATTTATTACATCCACCAATGTCTCAAAACCCACCCATTTTGGTCTAACCATTTCGAACTCCATTCACTTCTCCTTTAAGGACACACCTCGGAAGGTATCTCCATGTTCTTCAGACTATTTCACTCTGCTCTCTTTCTGTAGAGTTTAACAATACCACACACTAATCTTATCTAGAGCAAAGTTGCCATGGATGTTGTCTCATACTCAAAGCTGCATTATTAATGAAGCCCTGGAGAGCCCTCACAAACACACTTGGTTCAGGCTATGAAGCTGCATCTAACTCTGCATCCTATCTCAAGTACCAAGCACTAATGGAAAGTAAAAACGTAAATGGTGCATGTTTGCATGGATAAACAGCAACTGTCCCCTTAGCTACACGCCTGCAGCTTCCAGCAAGCCTCAGAGGCCTTTTTGAGCTGAACGCTGCACAAGGACCAACCTTTGACTGGTTTGTCCAAAACTCTGTTAAATCCTCTTTCCAACCTGTATTTACTGCCGACCGCTACAGGATCATTTCATAAGGGCTACCACAATTTCTGCACTTTGATACATCACATAAAAACCATTATTTTCTGCTGAATATGCGCCTTCTGTCTTTCTGGGCTCAGATCCTTAGTTATATCACAAAACATAACAAGTAACATCTTTCTAACTTCTATGAGATGTTACGGACCTTTTTAATTATGAGTCTTGATTAACTTCTAGGATGAGATGCCACAGCAACTATTTAGCTTTTTATTTCATGGAAGAGGTTTTGTATCACTGAAGGTTCTCTCCATTTTTAGGACATATAAAACACCTTTGAGTTTGGGCAATTAGAATTGCCCAAGCCATATGTACCAAGGATTAAAGACTTTTGTTGTTGATTGTACTAATTTCATAATAATTTCTAGTCTTTCTATTTGACTTTTCACTAATGCTGAGCACTGAGCTCACATGTTCAGGCAGCTCTGTGCATGGAGTCTGGGAACATTTCCTTGAGTGGCAATAAGTAATTTAATGTTCATTACTATATGTGCAAACTCAGACTCTTCTTTTTAACCTACTTAAACTAGGAAATTAGATTTATATGATCCTGCTTTCTGTGTGTGTCTGCATATAACACGTCAGTCCCTTGTAATAACTTTAGAGCACGTTGACCAATTTCATCCAAATCTGACTGCTCACTCAGGTTCTCAGAGAATTTACATCCATGCTAATTCCTCTGCAATTAAGTGGCAAAGAAAGACCCAATTAGGTTCACAAGTATGGGTCAAATACTGAAGACTCTCCCTGTCCTCCTTCACAAAGCACTTGATCACCATGCCTATCACAGGCAGCAGCCATTTTGGCCACTACCATGTCTCCTCTGGAATCAGCAGTGCTGTACACAGTTAAGCTGGTGCTTTTTTGATTTGAGAGCTATACTGCATTAATTTCTACACCCAGGGATGTAGCTCCTTTCTTTTACTCAATGGGATTGACATCAGTAGGTGCGGATTCCCATGAGTCACTGAGAAATTACCAGAATTTAGATCTAAGCACATACAATATTAATGGAAATACACCATTCTGTTAAATATTGTAACTTGAATCATAAAGCCTCTCAGTATTTCAATACTTTAGGCACTGTAGATATTTATACAACTAGCAGTAGATGAATTTTCAAATAGATACTTCTGAGTAATTATCCTCTTGAGACAGCACCAATAATGCCTCGGTTTAACAGCATGTAGGTCTTACGAAATGAACAATTCTGGGGACTATTAAATCTCTCAGAAACTTAACAAAGGTGGTGATAAATACCTTTCACTCCATTTTAGTCCTCTCGTGGATGACAAATTTTTTCTCACCCTTTAGTTGGACTTTAAAGACAACACCTTAAAAAACTATGGAGTAGCCCTTCCTGCTTGCTCTAATAAAGCAAGATATTAAAACTTGTTCTTCCAGACATCAGCAAAGGTTCCTTATAAGCAAAATTAATACTCAGACTCACAAATAAAGCTGTCTTAGCAAAACATATAGGAGGAAGAATAACTGGGTAGCATAGCTGAGTGAGAACTCCTAGAAATACCGTAATCCTTACAGATTAACTGACAAGGAATAAATGGTTTGTGCCTCTGCAACATCCCCCTGCTATTCTAGGGAAGAATTGCTGAACAGAAAAATACAAGGACCAGAAAGAATGTTCAATCCAAACTCATACCAGTGAATTGAGGCATGACTGGGGACCAAGTTCTTAGATGAACTTGGCTTTTGCTTTTATGTAATGTACAAAGCTCTGGAGTATCAGGAAAATGCAGACTTCTTTTTCATATGAAATGCTGGCTTTTATTCATGTTCCCTAAAGATGCTTTTTTTTTTCCCCTAAAACTCTGCTTGCATATTACTTACTGCTAATGAAAGAAGGATAGAAATTTGTATTCTCTGGTCATCTGAGGTCTTGAATAGAGTGATTCAGCATGTCACTCCATTAAGGAGAAGGTTGTCTTTTCACACTGAAGTGCAAATAGATGGAAGCAAAAGGCATTCCAATACTTATCTCCTCATCCTGACACCGGTTTACCTCTCAAGGGTGTTCTGAACCCTTTAGAGATGAGGAGCTCTCCAAAGCAAACCACGTCAGATTGTGTTTACCTTCATGCTAGATCACTCCACGTCTCAGCTTCATTTCAAAAGCAGCCATCAACAATACACAGAAGAGGCCACCTTCTTACACAGAGAAAGCAGAAATTAATTTACTGCAATAAAACAAATTTGTAGCAGTTGACTATCTGACCCCCAGTATCAGATAGCTTCATCATTTGACAGTGCACCATGAAATGCTCCTGTACTTAATTCTGCTTTGAATAACAAATGAAAATATAATGAATGATTTGATAACTTGGTGATCAAAAACTTCCATTGTACTTTCTTCCTCGTTAGAAAAAGTTACATTAAAAAAGAGAGAAAGATTAATATGGAAGTGCCAGACTTTAAGCAATGATTGAGGACTTTACATAAAAAAGCTCCAAAAGTAAGGACGGTGAGGTATTTTTAGGTGTGCAATAAAACACGGCATTTTAACATATATATATGTCACTTTGGGTTCAGTATGCGATAAATTTCCATTAGTATCTCACTGACAATCGAAGCCCGGCTGAATACTAAGTAAAGCCTCATGGCTGTTCTGCTGAGCCCTGTTTTGGAAAAGGAGGAAGGTCTGGAAAAACACAGGAAAAACAGTCTGTGTTTGAGGTTCAATCACAACCACTTCTTTTGTGGCCACTACAGGAATAGAACTGGAAGGATGTGGCTACCCAAGAGCACACTCTCACTGCATGAGGTAATCATGTGCCCTGGACCTAAATGTTTCCTTCACCTTGACCTGTGAAGGGTTTCCCTCCAAGCAGCTATGTCATACCTAACAGTTTCTGTGAGTCAGTAAGTCATCAAGAGAAACAAAAGCAGCAACTCCCTGCATCTTCCCATCCTGAAACTGAGATTTAATACACTCATAAGATAATTTTCAGAGTCTTACACGAAAGAGGCTTCTAGAGTCATTGCATTGAGACCTGCTGGAATGAAGCTCTGGTGTATTCAGATGTAAGTTTGAACAAACAAATTCATTTTTTAACTGTCTCACAATTCTGGTTAATGATGGTTCAGTAAGAGAGGATATGAAGGAAGACCATGTCCTTAATAAATACAGTGACTTCATTACTCTGATGTCTGGATCCATCCAGTGAGGTTTCAGACCTGGGATTTCTGTAGCTACAGACTATTCCTCAGAAAGCCAAGCTCCCAACTGTAGATGTTTGAAAGCTGGTAACACTAACAGCCTTGCACGAAAAACAAACTCCTGCTAGCTACACTATGTGATAACAAATTTAATCTTCTAGACAAATGCAAGAGTGTTCATGGAGACAAATAGTGCAACCTGCCTCTATTAAATTACCTTCTCCAAATGTAAAGTATTTGACCACTACAACCTGATAAGTGCCACATGAATGCAATGTTACAGGCAAAGTAACACAGCACCATTATTACGTTTACATACACTGTCTTAATTATATCACTTAGATCCTCTCTTTTCTTTTCTTTACCCATACACATACAAAACAAGTTACAACAGTGCTACAGGGATTAAATCTGAGAAGTTGGATGCTGAGAATGAAATCACTGGTTGGTGAGAGTGAGGGCTCACTGCAGAAGACTCAGTTGGAAGCCACCCAGTTTGTGAAGATACTCGGACCTGTGTCAGCCTCCTTGCTTGGTGTTTGCACAGGATTCAGTCCAACAAACATGGAATCTGGTTCAAAAGACACAACAACTGCAGAAGCCAGCAAGCACGCGACTTATGCACAGTATTTTTAGCTTAGATGAAAAAAATCTTTAAAAAGAGGAAAGAATTGCTTAGATTTTCACTGACCTAGCTCTAGACATGTAAACATTTCTGTGAAAGAGCCTAATTGACTTAGGTGAGATTTCCTCCTTCTTTCTCCCTTTCTTCCACATCACAACCCTAATATAGACACATACAAACTTGAGTTTGTAATCACTAGCATCTTGTTCTTTTCCATGTTAACAGCAGCATGGCATAAATAAGGATGAAATTTCCTCACCAGTAATAATGTCAGGAATTTTACTAAATCTGTGATAGAAAGAAATTTCACCCACTGTTAGATCCTCCTTATCACTTGCAGAATTTTGTCATATCTCACCAGGAAATAGTAGCTATATGCATATGGTTCTAAAAGATTCAGAGCTTCCACGTAAATAAACACATAGATACACCCACAAGCGTCGGGAAACAATAGATTCTTTTGCAGCAGGATGCTGTGAAAAAGAATGTTTATTTCCCCTTAAATGCGTGAAATTACAATAACTGATTGTCAGACTACTACAGTCTACTTATAAAACTCTGAGAAATTTTATCTGTTTGCAAACTAGTCTTGAACAACTTCCGAAGGCCTTTGTTTATGCCTGTCCCCAGAGAGGACGAAGATAACGCAGGAATGCCACCCACCACAAGAACACACTGACGTTTTAACATTCTTACTACGATATTGTTGATTCAGACAAAGAGCCACCAGAAAAATTAGCTACAGCATATTCTATCATTTAAAACCCATTATAGACCAAGATAAAGCTGTATACCTGTTATTCTGGTTATTTTTGCCTGTATTTTCCTAAAATATTTCACAATGTGGCATTCTTTTCACTCCAGGCTTTTAAAAGAGCGGTGACAGACAGTTATTTTTTGACCAGAACTTAACTCCTCAGAATCCAAAGTTTAGGTTTTCTGAGGTATAATTATTGGTGGCAAGAACTGAAATGAAGTTGTCAAGTGACAGTAATGGGCTCTCCTTCTCCCTTCCCTTCTCTGATGCTATTCATTCAGAGCAGCTCTGCACATAAGACCGTCTAATCTAATCTGCTGAAACCTCAGGGAGACTTGGCAGTATCGCAATTGGAAAATAGTTCTAAAACTAACAATAAGATGACCTTTCTGTCTAGTGCCTTGGCTAGCACAACTACCTAACGGTGCACTTTGCACAAGTCATGCTCAGACACTGTCAGCAGGAGAGGAACGAAGACAAAAATTACAGTAGATTCTTCCCTGCCATGCAAACACAGTCACTTTGAATGCAGAGTTACATACAAAGCAGTCAATTTCATTTCACAATACATTCTGTTTCTGTGAGGCTTGATCTCAGTCTTTGTTCACACAAGAAAAGTCTTAAGACAACTCAGTGGGAGCAAAGGCTCCTTTTCTTTTCTATGTATATAGATAAAAATGAGTTAAGGCTTGTCCATGGACTGCAAGACTGAAGTGACAGGACACCACTTCTGAACCCTATCATTTCCTACTAAGTAGGAAGAAAAGAAAGAATATCTATCTTAGTTTGTTACATTCCAATTAATTTTAATTCAATTTGGCAAGCCCATATACAGAGAAACATCTTTACTTTCCCATCTTTTAAATTTTTAGAAGAATGTGAGACTATATGATTGATGGAAGCTTCCAAGCTTTTAAATAGTGGATACTGTAACATTTTCCTTAGATAAATGATTTCCCCAATGAGAAAACGTTAGTTTTAATGAAATGAAATAACCTTAATTGGTTGTGATGCGAAGTAAACCCTGAGATAAACATTGCATAAATAATTCACATCCTTCCATCTGGGGAACTTCTTCCTGAACTGCAAAGTGTCTCCAATCTGAAATGCAATACATATTATTTTAGCAGCAACTAAAAAATGCAGACTTCTTCCAATACACTGCATCTGGAGTGGAGAGCATCTGCTATTCTGGAGCTGACTGCATATTTTAAGCCATAGTCTTAGACAGGTTTTTTTCTTTTTTATTCCAGACTAGAACATTTTCTGCTAACACATGGTCTTCCACAGACCTGGTCTCTGCTGTAACCAGATCTAACTTTAACACCTTGATCTAGCTGTGGAAATTCAAATTTCCCATGCTGTCCCAAGTAGAATATATAAAACCTCTCCTCGCTTTTTATTTACACCATGCTGCAGCCAAGACAGCATCTAAAATACATTTGGAGCTAGAGTTGTAGCATTTTTTATACTTGGTTATGGTATAATACCCTAATTCTCTTTTCTGCACTAATTGATTTTAGAAGTTGGTCTCCTGTCCAGGAACAGCTTTGGGAACAACTTTTTCCCAAAGGACTTGCTGCCAAGATCTATTGCCAGCAAAGGCACTCAAGGTAGGCCCCTTAGTTTTAACAGAAGATAGGTCTGATTGCAAATTCTCTGCAGAACTTGGGCAATTAATGCAAGCCTGCACACAACAAAAACCCCAACAGGGAGGAGGAACATGGAAGCAGTGAAACCACAATACTTATTTACACGATTTGATGCTATAAAATTCACTATGGAGAACATAAGCAACCATAGCTCCAATGTGGTGATCTTCTGGGTGTTCTGCGTATGAAATCTCATCACATGACTCTTATTGAGGACAGCTACTGACTTTCCATGTGTGCCTGAAGGAAACTTAAGACATTTGTGCAAGTTGCTGAAAGCAAAGTTTCTCTTTAAAGGTATTATTCAGGAAAGATCACAGCCTCTTATCAAAATAGTTTTGATTTAAAACATGAATGTGGGAAACAAAACTGTCTGAAGTGGAAATATACTATTTATACATAACTTTTAAAAGTATAAATATATATTGACAGTAATATTTCTAAATAGGAAAACTGCTAGAGACATACTTATTTTTTTCTGCCTATTATACAAAATAAATATGGAAGCATAATGAAAGAATATATTATGCCTGCTTGTGTTCATTGTCACGATTTTTATAGGATCAAATCAAACAGACAATGGAAATGAGTTTTGCAGTTTCACTATGCCTTCTGGTTATCAAGTGGTAAGTTCTTAGCTGATGAGCAATTTTTTTTCCTCTTTTAATGCAGATTCCAAAATAAACAATTCCAACACAGTGGGCGAAACTTTTAAAAATGCATTTTCTTCTCTCCTGGGAAAAGGTTACGAACAATCGTACTTACAGAACAGGGCAGGGTAGAGCTTTTGTACAGGATTCAGCTGGATCGTTTCCTTTTGATACAGAAAAGCAGAAGATACCTGGGGACTGGACTCAAATGGTTGAGTTTACTAAGTCTGTCCCTACCCACTCTGAAGTCTGTTCTGCTTAAAAGGTTTCTGCAGGCTTGGGTAGCTCTTAAACCTTGAATACAGAGAAGTGCTACTAGGTGAGTCACAAATCACTTAACAGGATTCTGCTTTGCTTCTAGAGAGTCACGATCAACGCTCGCAGCTTTTTATACCTATCAAAGAGCATCAGAAAGGTGCCGAGATTCACTGTCCATGGAAGGACTAAGAAAAGCAACAGGGATTTGACATGCCAGAATTTTTCATTGCTTGCTTCCACTGAAGCCCATGGAGGAAAGCACCTGAAACACTGGAACCTTTCACACGTCACTCCATGTAATTAGCAAAAGGCAGCCTGAATTAATTGGTTTTCTCTGTTATTTTCATGCAACACGCAAAAGGGGGAAAGACAGGAAAATGTGATTTTCAAACCACAACAGTGAGTCAAGGTGACTCAGAATAGGTACCAATTAGAAACAGCATGTTCATGTTTTGAAACTGCCTCGATTCTGCGTGGTGACATCTCTATTAAAACAGCTTGCTGAGAGAGGATGTGCACGGAGCCTCTTTTAAACTTCTTCATTCTCAAAATCTAAATCGTCAACACTCAGAGCCACTCAGCTGTTTCAAAGGCAGTTAAAAAAAAGAAAAAAGAAAAGAAAGCTTTCCACACTCAGAGCCATTTTGCAGAAAATCCCCAAACCACAGAAAAACAATTGCTTAGAACTTATATTTAATGCTAAGGGCTATTCAGGAAATACAAAATGGGGCCTTTTTTTAATGTTTAACCATATAAACAGCGACTAAGAAAGCATTTCTTATTAAGCATTTTTATGGTTGCAGCTATTCTGCTGCTGAAAAAGCAACTACTTATAAAAATAAAGCTAATATTTATGGGCACTATAGCTCAGGAAGGGACCTCTTTTATAAGACATTTACTGCAGCAGCCATCACAGCTGAATCATGTTATTGCACAAAAATGAGCCTTTTTTAAAACTCAGGCTAACATTTAACAACTTTAAGTAAATGATAATATATGAAATTAACTTCCAACAGTACTAAGAACCAGAACAGCAAAGACCAAATCTATGAGATGCTGATCACCCTCCTACTGTGTAGACAGATACCTGCAATGGGGCCAAGAAGTAGGGAACATTTTGACCACTGCAAAAGCAGATGATTTACAGTGCTGTGCAGATGATTAACAAATTACTGTGCACACACCTCCTCTCCTAGAGTGGTTGTGACCCCGCTGAGTTCAAAACTCCCCTCCTCATTACTCTCCTCCACTATGAAGCACTAGATACAACACACCTTGTTTTACAACCGTCATGAAGTTCGCTGGAAAAAACTCCACCATTCTGGTTCTCTAGGAGTTATGTCCTGACATTGTTCTCTCTCCTTAGTAACTGCTGGCAGCCTCATTTGTGAAAATGTCTGTTCTACAGCACTCATAACAGAAAAAACTAATTACAGAAGTAGGGAGTTACCATTCCAGACCCAGATAGCGTGATCTTTAAAGTACAAGTTCAAGGTCATACTTTAATTCACTCAAAGTCCCCAAGATGATTATTTTACAACGTATGCACTAATCAAAGCCACGCTTTAGGATTTGGCAGACAAGCTGTTCTGTCTATCAGAATAACTCACAGATGGTATGTATGTGACACAACATATTCATCATGTTATATTCTTAGTATATGCAATTTTCCCCCTTGCTAAATTTTCCAGCGTTCAGCAAGGGCTCTAAGAAGCTGCTGGTGCCTTGGAAGAGATACCCTTCCAGCCTTGTTGTCTTTAAATTAACTGAATAAAGAAAGAATCTAAAGGTTGAAGAAACTCATTCTCCTGTGTAATTGTAAAACATATTGAATTTGATTTTTTTTACCTTAGGTACTATTTTTTAAGTTCTATTTTGTAGTTCATGTTTGTTTTCTGCTCTTCATTTCACATATTGTACTTTCTTTTTGCTTGATGTGTGCCATATTGGCTTAGCTTTTGCTCTTACTTCTGCTTATTTATGATCCTTTTTTGACCAAAAATCTCAGTAAGATTTGCTTTAGGGGCATTTTTTTATCTTTTTTTTCCAGGTAGTTGCATGCATAAGTGAACCATTAAAATTGAATCAGTTCAGTGAATCAAACTGAATGACAACAAACTAAAATGAGCAGAAACATGCCTAAAGCAACAAGCAGATTACTTATTTTACTTATTTGTAACGTTGCTTCCTTTTTTTTTTTTCCCCTCTCCTCTAGTTTCTCTGATGAAATACAGAACCACATGTTTTTTTTTTAAATACAGGGATGAGTTTTTAATCCTGAATGCCACACAGATTTTATAAAGGAAAATGTAGGAAGGGAAGATGCACCCACACAAGGTTAGGTTTCGGGTGCTTGGCCCAGCAGCCTATTTTAAAGCTCATCATCTGGAGGAGTTAACCAGCAAGCACGGGCAAGAGTTCATGAAAATAAACATCCCGTTCCCAGTTTCTCTTGCTCCTATTACATCTGTCTGTCATTTACTCCCACTTTGCTTGTATTTCAGAGCCTCAGGAACAAAAGTCACCTCTGCTGCTGATCTCTGTTCTGTGCAGTGTGCCGGCTTGGATTAGTCTTTGTTAAATGAGGACAAGGCTTGAGTGAAAAATAACTGAAAATTAGGTTCTCTTCTTTGGAAAGAACAAACCAACAGCCAGCAAACAACTTACCACACTTTCTGTTACAGAATGATAAATGTCACTGCCATGGTCAGAATTTTTCAGTGTTTTAGCTTTTATGCTGAAAGCCAAAACATTAATAAAGCAATTGAAGTAGTAGGCATATAAGTCCATGCAAGGTTTCACTTATGTCACTTTGCAGTAACAAAAGACTTCATATATAGTGCTTGGACTGAATGTTACTATTTTTATTTTTTATATGAGGAACTAAGGACAGGAATGCAAGCAAATGGAGGAGAAAAATGAAGGCAAGTCCAATTAATCATTTCCCCTAGTGACTTTTTTAATGCATTATTGTTACAATTATTTCAAAATGTCCTCAAAGGATCATCACACCAGCTTTTTCAGACTTCATTTTTCACTGAGTCAAATTTTAACAAGCAACCTTTCTGTAAAGTTTTGATCTCTGAAGGGGCAATACCTACTCATCCCTCTTCCTTTGTGGGAAAGAGGGCTACTACATGCACTGAAATATCAGCTGTGTTATGTTACAAGGGCCTCTTTTCATTTCCTTATATTTTCACTGGCTTGAGGTTTTCCCTGCTTTGGTTTCTTTCTTATTCACTCCACAGTGACCTTCTTCAATTCTGCATTTTCAGAAACTGACTTAAAATATAGCAAGGCAAAATGTAACTGCCGGGCTGTGGGGAGATGGAAGAGATGTAGTGTGGCATTTTTTTTTAAGCTATAAAGTTACTTTAATATTTTTTCCATTTTACAACAGAGGAGTAAAATAACCTTTTCTGTCTCAGCATAATTAGTTCCCCAGTCCTGGCATGCCTAAAAGCCTCGTGTTGTTTGGGGTGCTGTTTGCCAGGGAACACTTAATATTCTCATCTATCACATGAATCAATAAAACACAACCCTGTTTTTCACAAGGTGGCAGTGTATTAGGAAGAGTCATATGGGCTGAGTTAATTTAAAAGTAATAGACTGAAATTGTCCACATTACTTTTATTGAACTGACAGAGCAGGTCCAGTGCTGCTAAGAAATTAATCCCATTTCATGGAATCACAGAGCAAGGCCATAAAAGTTACTGGTTTGTCTTTAAAAATACTAAATATAAAATTGAACTCATGCTCTGATTTTTACTTCCAGAATATGGAGATTTTTAAAAGACACCACTCAGGAAATGAACAGGGGAGTTAGAGCTATGCCAAATCAACTGTACAGCCATGATGTTAAATTTACGTTTATCACAACATGATTACCAAAACAGTCAAAGCCTGAAAATCAACTTCAAGCACCTTTGACGTGTGAAAGCAATGAGTGAGGTTCCCATAAATGTCTTTAATCCTCCGTGGAAGCAGAGGGCATCTTCAGAGGACAAATGATCCCAAGGGCTTAGTGACCCTCAGGAAAGTGCAAATCATCACTGAACGAAGAGGAAAACTGGGATGAAGAGTCCAAAGTTAGAGACCTTGGTTTAGTCCACCTCCCTGAGCTGGATCCGAGGGTGAAAAAAAGAGCAACAAATTCTCCTCTAAAGTGAGACCAAGCAGAATGCTCAGTGCTTTATCATGTTAGGTGTCTTCTGTCTGGAACAATAACTCAGTCCCTTCACTCAGCTCTGCTTTAGTTTGTTAACATTTACACCTTTAACATGTTTTAATGTTTTGTCCTGAATAGATTTTCACTGTGCAGCAGACAGAGAAGGCACAGTGCCAGACAGGACCATGGTGGGCACTGCAGGAAAGAAACATTATCAGGATCTGTGTCAGCAAAGCAGATTTATTTCACCTTTGATAATACCTGTTTATCATTACCAGACCCTGGAAAAGAGGCTACCAGGCAGGAAACCTTCTTTGCAGCATATGGTGATGCACTCATTACTGCTGCATCCCCACACTCTGCCCTGAAACTTTGACCTTTGTTTTCCTCAAAGTTTAGTCCTCAAATTGAAAAATTTCCTCAGACATATAATTAAAATCTTTAGCACCAAAATATATTTGCATCCAAGGACACATGTCATTTCTCATATCTTGCTATTTAAATCATTGGACTTTGAGTGAGATATGGGAGAAATTTAAGTTTCAGTACATTTTAGTCTCCATCATGTCAAATTTACAATCCTGGAGTAAATCACACTGCCAAGACAAATGTTTTCACTTAAATCAGATTTGTTGCTTCCTTCAATACTTCAGAAGATTAATAAAATTGGAGCTCTAGTTCTTAATAATAGTTTCATCCTCACTGTGTCAGGAAAACCACAAGTTCACCTAAACCCTAATTCACCTTCCTTATATTCACTTTTCCAGGTTAAGCACTTATAGGCCCTGATTTTTATTAGCTATGTGAATGTGCATGCATCTGACTCAAACTATTACAAGTGTATCAGCATGCACACAGTTGGTCCAGATATACTAAGATTTGCTTTGAATGTCTCCTCTAAATGCTGTTCTTATCTTCAGACTTCCTGAAGATTGGAGGCATTAAAAGCAACAAAACAGCTCTCTGGGAAAGGGGCAAAGGCACTTGAAAGCAAGCAAAATGGCAGGAATGTTTACAGCTTGCTGAAATTACTTGAAATTTCTCCCCTAAGTAAAAGAAATTTCTAACAATTGTTTTTCTCTGTCATCTTTCCAACATCGCTTACATCTGCACTCTCAAGAGAACCAAGTCCCTCTACCATTTCTGTATCTGATGCACAATTATAAGAGCTGCTACCAATGAGAATCACAGATCCCTCCCTTCTAATGTAAATGCAAAGAAGATGGTGGTTTTATGTTTCCCCATTGCAGCACCACCATCTGACTTCCTGTTAGAGGCCCAAGCATGTTGCTTTACTCTTTATGGAAGATTAAAAAGCAGAGCCCTAACATGGCAATGAGACGGGGTAGCGACAAGGGTGTAAAGTGCACTCATGCAACACCAGTTCAGAGGGAAATCTCTACACATCAAAAAAACCCATATCACTTGAGGCTGATGTTTTTGACTCATCACTTGCTTAATTATTTTTCCTAAACTTAAGAACGAACGTAAACGGTTTGAGTGACAGAAACCTCGATTTCTAGCACAAAATAGGAAATGTGGATGCAGAACTGCCACCCATCGAAAGACCCTTTGACACATGTGGCTCCGGCGTTACATATGGCTTGTCAAGAGCTCTCCATAATGGGAGGCACATGTCAGTGGAATGTTGCTGGGAGCTCTGTGTGATTCGAAACGCTTACTGCAGCATTATTACAGTAATCTTTCAGCATGCTTTTACTCCCCAACCTCTCCCGATTTTAACAAAACACTCCTAAGCCTGTATTAACAACAGAGTTTAATGAAAACCATACATTTCATGATGAGTGTTTGGTCATGCATGGGAGATTTGTTTGGAATCACAATCACTTCTCTCTAGGAATATGACAAGAGATTAAATCATTAAAAATGTATAGTCTGTAATTAGTTTATCACTGCCAGAATTGCAGGAATATTTTCCAACATAAAACTGATGCCACCAGCAAGAGATCATTTTGAAAGATCAATGTTGCTGAGATATCAGAAAACAAAGTAATTAGGAGACAGCATGCATGCTGCTCTCTGTACTTTTTTTACATGCACAGATACACACACACACACATATATAAACTATATAATACCCACCTTATAAATTCAACCAGTGATGGGACAGATTCTGTGAGCTACAGAAACAATATTAGTAATTGACTTAATTGACATGGTGATGTGAGATTATTCTGATGCACCACCATCATCTGAGCCCTGAGGATTTATCCTAACTGCATATTTCTGGAGAAAGCAGCACAAAGCGCCACAAACAGGATCTTGGTATTAGTTAATTATGGCACTGCAATATTGTCACCGGAGGCATTTTAGAAATAAACTGCAGTACAGTGATGCTGTTTGTATTGCAATAGTTAAGGTGGTTTCAGACCATAAACTATAAACCTCATTTTTCAGAGTTTATGACAGGGTTATAAAAAAGGAACCAGCCCCAGCCAGTTTTCTTTTATGACATAGAAAAATTAGCTATTTGAAAGCTATACATTTATGCATGAGTTCAATGGTTTCAAATGATTTTTCCCCTCCCACACTTCCCTGTTTTGAGTATGTACAACACCATGGTCACATCTGATGGCTATTCTCCTCTTCCTCCATACTCTCAGATGTTTTACTGCTGAAGATCAAATTCTTTTGTTTTTCAGTGAGAATTTGCAATCTTATCTGAGTCAGCATCCCTGGACAACATTCTGTAAGTATTTAGTAAGGAAATATTAAAGCTGTCATTTTCAATATGAGGTTCACAGACCCCTGGGGGACTAATTTAAAAGAGGTCTGGAGAAGATAATTAAGAAAAGTCAGTCTACTGTCAGTATGCTTAAAACTCAGTGAAAAAGGGTCTACATTCAGCAGGAAAATGTTTAAGAGATTCACAAATAAAAACGTAAGTTCTGCACTGAAATACTAGAGTTGTGGTTTGGTTTTTTTTTCCAAGTAGAATATGAATTTAAAGTAGCAGAGAGGGTTGATGTCTGCTTCCACTACAGAGGGTTTTATTCAAAAGCAGATGTCAGCCTTATAGGCTCAGGGTTTATATGCAGCAGTCATAGCAGCACATGCCAGCAACCTTCAAAGGCCAGCTCTGCCTCTGTGAGGATCGGTGAATTTGCACCATACCTACTCCTCCCCTGCCAGGGTCATCACTTCACCAAGCTGTCCCAGAGCACTCATTCCACCTCCGGCTTGCATATATGATTAAGTGGAGGTAAATGTGTCAGCTTAATGCCCTTTTCAATCAAAATGGTGTTACTTTCTGGATTTTGGTTTCTTCAAAGTCACATAGCAGAAGAAGAAAATGTGCCCTCCACTTTGCATAAAAAACGGACTCCGTCCTTGTCTCATTTCACCCATCCTTTGTCCCTTTGGACTGTGATGGGACAGGCTGCGTGGAAGGATCTTTCTCTTTTTTGCATATTTATTTGCACAAGAGAGCCATGCTATGAACACAAATGCACATCAAAGGAGTACATGGTGCCAAAAGTTGAGATCAAGCTCCTCCTGGACCAACAGTTGTGTTGATGCTTGTGGGCTTGACTTTCAGAACTGAGGAGGTCACCATGTATCGACCTGAAAGTACTGAATCATGTGTCAAGTCACTTTGCAAATGGGACACGGGATTCTAAGTCACTTATATACTTTTTAAAATGTTCTTATTAATATTGCCAAAGAGCTCTATGATATTTAATTGGAAGCTCTACAAATGAAAAAGATTCAGTGATAATCAAGCAAGTCTCTTAGCGTACAGTTTGGTTTTGCAGATACTGAGGGAAGCAGCTTGTTCTCAGAAGCCGTATCTCTGCTCCTACTCCCTCAGTTGGTCACGTGACATGATAATGCTCATGTTTTTATGTGTGTATTTCTAATGAGAATATCTGAATCCATTAGTCAACTTGTGGAAACATTTGCAGTTTAAAAAAAGTTGTACTCAGCAAGAAAATCCTCCTCCCTGATGTGGCAAATACACGACTCTGGCTATCACCCATGAGAGTCACGCGTGCTTTGAGAAGGGTGAGCTCCCAAGTGTTTGCCTATTACAGTATTCTATTGCTGTACAGATACACAACTACAGTAACAGTGAAACAGTCAAGAGTCAGCCTAGGCTGCTGCTGAATGTGTCACCAAGACTTTCTAGCTATGCAGACATCCTTAATTTATATACAATGTATATGCATATATAAATGAGAGAATGCAGAGCAAAATCTCTTCTCAGGTATTAGTCACAACTTCTTGAAAGGGATATGATATTTCTGTTTGAACCACACTTTAAGTACTTTAAATTGAGACACAGAAACCTCTTCAACATTATTAACCTGGATTGAGAATAATCAATAAATAATCATTTTGCGTGTAAGTATGAAGGGAAAATGTCTGATACATTAATTGTGAAACTCCTTTCTGCAACTAATGGTTGCCATAACCTAAGGGATCGATTCCATTATGGATATTTACACAGTGACCTATTACAAATACACGGAAGTATAATTTTTTTTTACATTGATTATCCATCTTTAAAACAGATAGTAATGTATACTTAAATGCATGGATTGCAAAAATAATTTAAAACCTTTATTACGTACTCTTTGCTGAAAAGGAAATCGTTTGAGCATCGTGGTATGAAGGGCGCAATTTCAATTTATGTCTTAAGAACAGAGAACAATTATGAATGTACGAAAGCAAAAAAAAACCCTCACAACTTTTATTTGTAACAGTTGGGCAAGTAAGTTATCTAGAACAAAAACACTTCTAATCTGAACCTAAGGAAATAATACAGACATTGCTGGAGAACCAGAAAATAAATACATACTACACTTTCACAAATTGTGTTGCCTTTCAGATATGCCTGAAGCAAAATCCCCCTTCTGAACAGCTCCAACAAAAACCAGCATAAACTCCAATAAGTATGCCTGATGCTGGAGGCAATGCATTTTAATTTGATAGACTAGTCCTGTGTCAATGCTCCATAGTAAACAACAAGGCTAGTGGGGAGATAACTGCAAATCCAACCGTGAGCCGCACAAATGGCCTAAAGGTTATGGAGAAACACACCTGAGGGAAATCACACCTGAGGGAAATCACCTCCAGACAGACATCTGCCACCCACAGCCATGCCACCTGTGTGCCTTGCCATCTGCAGCACCCGTCCTCTGTGCCAAAAGGGAAAAATCTTCATTTTGCGCTACAAGCAGGGGGAATGTCCTGGAGACACAGGACCATCTGGGAAAGAGCAGCTGGAAACTGGAGCAAGAGAGTTATAAAAGGCTCCTAGAAAGTTAAAGGTTACCTGCAATGCTGATGCTTTCCACCCAGAGAGGGCATGGCTAATTGAAATACCAAAGCCCTGTCAAGGGGACATGAACTTTACAGACCTGATGATGATGATCTCCGTTATCTGGGAAAAACATATGAAGTTCAACATGGGACAGTAGCTTCTGTGTAAAAGTGAGGCCTGGTCATATTCATGTTAGTTCCACAGCCGAAGAGGAGAAACAGCTTCTTGTACATCAGTAACTCTATGTAGAGCTCTCACAGGGAAAAGAGAAGGAAATATGAACTAAAGACTCCTAGTACATTAAAAACAAGCTGTCACTAGGTTAACCAAACACCAAAGAAGGTATGTAGTACCTGCTTTTAGCAAATTCACTGATTATCAAATCAATTTAGTGATTCACCGAAGCACCCATCATCCCTCAAGGCCATTGCCACGTGCCAAGAAAAACCAGACAACAACTCCGCTCTTAAGGACATATCAAACTGAAGGTCCTATTCAAATCACAGCTTCCTGCCAGTTCTGATATCCTTTTCCATCTTTCATGCCATAATCCGCTTAAAATGAACAAAACCCACTGGTTTTGAAAGTCTTGAACTTTCCACTCACCAGCAAGTCTGATAGTGGCACTATGGAGATGGCACCAACCTCTGAGGCTGCTGCAGTAAAGAACTTGTCAATACCCAGAGACAGAGCTACCACTAACGCCTCCTGGGCCTTCTGAGGGCAGTCACTGATCTTTCTGGTCTTTATCAGGAAAAGGATTTGTTTGTTGTTGCTGTTAGATAAATAGGTCTTCCTCAAAGTGAGCTTCTCTCTTGCTACTAACAAAATATGCACTGTATGTCTCCTGTTTATAAGAAATAAAATCTCTTGTTCCATTTATCTTCTTTCAAAACACATGCATTTGGGAGAACTGGTGAGCCAACACAGAGGAAACAGACCTAAATCTCTCACTGTGATTACGTACAAGGTATTTATCTGCATGAGCATTATTTCAAGCATGCACATGCTACTTCTGTGTCCTGGGGTGTGCATTACAATGCCACAAATAATTCCTCACAATGATAAAAGATGTGGACCAGCAAAATACATTAACAGAAAGAAACAGCATTAGGTTTAACCCAGTGACATTTTGGCATTATTAGTCATGTGAGAGCCTGGGCAGAATCTCAATCTACAAAAGCAAAACCTCAGCTGTGCCCAGCTCCCACTCCCTTCCTCATCATCAGGTCTGTAGAGCCATCACCATGGAAGCTTTACGTTCAAATAGTTCTTGTGCAAAACACCCTGCCACTGTAAGCACTGCAAACTCTCAAACTTGTTCCTTATGAGGCCTCATTTTAATCTTTTGAGCATCCTTTCTTCTTAAAACATAAGCAGATTAAACTCACTGTGCATCCTTATTCAGCAATCATGGTAGATGCATTAAAATACAGTAAATGAAGAAGCACCGATAAGACTGCAATGAATGCATTATCTCAAATCCCAGATTGCTATAATTTTACAGAAGTAAAGAAATGAACCTAAGAACAGACTTTAAATACTGTTTCAAGGATAAAGTATCGATGTATTGATCTTACGAGTGTTACTATCAGATTGCTATCTCTGGGTGTCAGGTGAATCCATTCACTGCTAGAAAGACACACCAGGTTGTCAAGGCCTGAAAATGATCCTTGCTAATTATTTCTCTCCCACTGCCCTTTTCCAATTCCAACTTCTGACTGTTGCCAAATTATTCCTTGCAGTGTTTTCTGCTTTGATCTTACTTGATCCTGATGGGAAAACATCTGAACTAACTCTGCTAATAATGCAGAGATATTTTGTCAGAGATCACATATGGATGTTTTGCTTCCTCAAGTGCTAAACAAGGCAAAATGGTTTTCCAGGAAGCTGCCTTTGAAATGAGGCTTTATTTTTTTTTTTCTACAGAAAAAAAAATTCCTCTCACGTGATCTCACCTTCAAATTCCTCAGAGTTGAGCCCCACACTTGAGTTTTCATGTGTTTCATATATATTTTGTATTTCTTTTATTTAAAATGGACCAACACAACAGCTGTTTGAGCCACAAGCATCCAGAAATTGCTGGTTTTAGTTTCTTGAAAGACTGACTGTAATCCAGTACTCTGGAAATACAGCAGTTCCCTTCCATGCTCTGTCTGGTAAGAGGACACGCAGCTCAGCACACACATCCTCTATATGACGAAGAGAATAGGAATAGGAACATTTTATCAGAGACAACATAAGGAATATCCATTTTTAGTTTTGACCAATTTGGGTCTTGGTCTTGCTGCTACTAAACAGTCTGATAAATCACCATATGGTTCAGTGGGAGGGCTAACAGGCCTTTCATAAATGGTACGCCAGAAACAACAGCATGTAGCTTTCAGCATTACTTAGTAAACAGCATGTGGCTTAATATCAGTGACTGATATGATTGAAGGTATCTACTTTGGGTATTTCCTGGAGGCAAAGGCCCTGAAAATTCTTCCTAGTTAAATGAGGAGCAAGGGGAATATTAGATGAGGTTGAGGAGAATGACATGACTATGGATTTGAGGATAGGTGACTCCACTTACGTTCAAGAAATAATGGGTTTTACTTTTACTCTCTTGAAATTTCATCTTTTGAACGCAGCTCATTAAGTGAGTGCTCACATTCCTGCCTTCCAAACAGAATGAGACCTCTCAAG
This sequence comes from Urocolius indicus, assembly GCA_013401255.1. Classification (NCBI taxonomy): domain Eukaryota; kingdom Metazoa; phylum Chordata; class Aves; order Coliiformes; family Coliidae; genus Urocolius; species Urocolius indicus. Next base: position 246,010 of record WBNH01006076.1, read on the forward strand.
CAAAGAATTTCAAATGAATCTTTTAAAAAACCTTCCCGTTATCTCCAATCTCCTATTTTGAACTGGATGTAATGACATTTCTTTTTCTTAAGGGATATTACAGTCCTGCCTGGGACGTGCCATCACAAGATTAAATGTGTCACTCAACTCTCCGCAAGCCATCTTTTCCTCAAGAGCACTGGCCTGCCACTAGGCCTCAGAGAAAAGAGAACAGAACTTCCTGCTCAACCACAGGTGATGAGAAACTAAAAATAAAATAAAAAGGGCTTTCCTTATTCTAAATTAATGTTTTAATTTTGGCTATTCATCTATGGGCACTTTTGCATTTTAAAAGATAAAATCCACTTGTCTCTGAAAACCTTTGAGTGCTGCATGCAGCCACTGAGCACTGAATTTGCCATCTCAGTTGTAGGCACGAACACTCTGAGGGAGCGGAAGTCCTTGATGTAGGAATAAAAATCAACTAAAATCACCTGTACAGCAATCTGCTTAAGGATCAAACAGAAGCGGTTTTGCAGGCATGAACTTCAAAACACAGACTGTATTTAAAAGCTCTATAAAGACAAAAAATGCTAAAATCCTAGAAATGCAAACCATCCCTGGCATGATCAAATCTCAAAGATCTCTCTCCCTTCCATAACAAATGTGTGATAGATCCTGTGCTAATATGTGTTTTCAATTCTCAAGTTACATCCACCTCCTGTGGTGAGCAAGGTTGACTTTACTCAGTGTCTGAGAGTCTGTTCAAAAAACAAATGTGCTCCAGCCCCAGAGAAGAATGATTCATCCTTAACTTATTAGAGAGACACTTTCAGTCTTCTTTTCCTGGACAATTAACAGTCCCCTCTGGAGAAACTAAGGCTTTTTTGGCAGACCAGGTGCCATTTTCTGTGCTTGAATAAACTATTCATGAATTGTTAGCCCACTGCAGGGTAAAAAGCTCTTTCCCACCTGGTAAGGCTATTTCTAAATCTGGTGGGAAGCCAAAATTTCCATTTCTTACACATGTGTAGATCAGGAGCTATAGTGTTAAAAAAGACAAAAAAAACTCTCCTGAATGGTCAATGGACAATGATACCCAAATCCTCTTTGAGGGATGTAACAACAAAGGCTTTCCTGCCCCATCAGTGAGCACCCTGGAGGCAGCTGCAGGAAGGAAACAGAAAGGGCTGCCATTTCCTGGAAATACAAGCCTGCTTTGCCTCTTCTCTGAAGCCAGAGGATAAAGGAAAGCCTCTTCTGAGAACAGCCAGTCTGGATGGGTTGGTAATAGAAAAGGACATTATTGACCTTCTGAGGCTTGTACTGAAAAGCCTAACTACTTAGACAATATAGAATTTTGCTTATTAAGCTGGGGAGAAAAATAGGGATCAAGAGGACACACATATTCAGGGATATGACCACTTTCCCAAAATTGTTTTTTCTTCACTGAAAGATGATTGTCGTGTGTCTCAAAGCATGAGAAAACACATACGTTTTTCTCTTATTTTCAGCCACTGGATTGTTATTTCATTTCTACCACACAGTAAACGCTTACTGTGTTTTAAATCCTTTTTCAACTTCAATTAACATTCCCATCCTGTCTGGAAATACCATGCCTGTGAACTGGGGAAATAGCTGGGACTGCACTCACATTGCTGCCTGTGAAACTTTACCAAAGAAAATACAAAGGAATTCATCCCTGCAAAGCCTCTGGTTATAGCAGCAGCACTGTTGTATCCCAGAGAAGAAATTCCACTGGGGCAGGCACTGCACAAACCCAGAAGAGACACCCTTTGTCCCAAAGAGCTTTTAAACTCAATATAATAGACAGCAGAGGGATTCAGGTGAGAGGATGAGAACGTAAATATGATATTACTGATCAGCACAGTCCACAGCGAATGCATTTCACAGCCTGTCTCCCCCTGGAATTAAAAAGCCTTTCGGTGACCTGCATTATAAAATCAGTTTTAATGAAAACCTTTTTGGACAAGTGAATAACCAGACAGCAAGATGCATCTTCCATTCTGGTTTACACAAGCTTTTGGACAACATCTCTTAGAAAACAGTTCTTTAATGTGATAAAATGGGGGGGGGCGGGAAGTAAAAACCAGAATATATGAGAATATATGTACCGAGTTTTTTAACTGCAAAAAACATGTCTGACGTAATTTATCCTCTTGGCATGAAATTATAGCAACTGTTTAGAATTCTTCAGGGAAAAAACCTAAAAATACTAAAAAATGCAATCAGTAAAACACCAGTACAACAGACAAATCACTTCCTGGTTGCTGCCTTAAATCGTGATTAACGTTGGTGAAATCTATTCCCACTGTTTCAGACCCAGTGAAATTACTTCCATGGGAAATACCGTCCAACAAGCTACCAACTCACCCATAATCATATTTAAGTTCTGTTTTGAATTTTTTGTGTGTGCGCTAAAGAAATCTTATGACTTCTTAACACATTTGTGCAGTGTTTCTTTTGAGTTTTTTTTTTTTCCCCCCCAAATGTTCTTTACCTTTGTTAATGCCAGAGAACTCACTGGAATAAAGGAAGGGTGGTATATCTCCAGGGGAGGATGTCCCAAAGTCTCAGGACTGTTAGACATGCCTGATAGAAAGAGGCAGTCCTCAATGCTTACCCAACTTCACGTGTTTTTAACTAGCAGCCCAAGACCTTTGTGCACTGCTGATCTGGCACAGTATGGCATGGAAATACACCCAATCTGTGCATCCAGTGCATACTCACACATACTCAGAAACTGCAGCCCAGAGACGCTTGACTGACCTGCAGCTCATCTCTCTGTAAGCCTCATACACTTCATAGCTGTGATTTGACTCTGAAAAAATTACCTTCCTGTGCCCAAGTTCCCAAACAACAGGCAATTTTGGAAAACTTGGCTCTCTGTTTAAGACTGAGGTGGCCATTTCCACTGAGCAATAAAACAGCTCTATAGCAGCTGCAGGAGTGAGTTTTTTTCCTGCAAGCTGCTGTATCTAGCCATACTAAATAAAGTAGTGCTTCTGTGTAAGATGTATTTGCACTGAGAGATGCTTTAGTTCAGTTGACTCTGCACCACTAACATCTAACACACAGTCTCCCTACCTGTGCTCATCTCTGCTGGGGTGTCATGGTTTAGCAAGGAGTTGCTTTTGCTTAGTAACAGGGGGAGTGGGTTGCAGTGAAGACCCGGTAAAAGTTTTTTAGACTCTCCCCCGACTCCTGGGTTCAGACCCACCCCCCAGCCTGGCTGGGCCAATCTGGCGCCTCTGCGATCACTATTTAGGGACAGGAATTTGAGGTGCCAGGCAGGAGGTGTAAGAGTGGTACAAGATGGAGGCGACCATGCGGACCCCACAGTCGGAGAAGGAGGAAGGATGGAGCATCAGACCAGAGACCCCTCTGCAAGCCGTGGTGAGAGTGCAGCCGGTACCCCTGCAACCTATGGATCAGCAGCAGCAACTTCATGTGAGTGTGCCCGGACGGGCCAGAGACTGTGTGGGGGAGGCGGTCATGGCACAGGACATGCTGGAGAGCCTGTGCACCGCAGAGCAGCCCCACACGAGAGGCAGAGAGGAGCAGCAACTTTTGGGACAAATGAGCATCGGTACAGCCCGTGCAGGGCTTTGGGACAAATGTGCGTCGGTGCAGCCCGTGCAGGGCTGCCATGTGTGTGTGGTACCTCACGGACTTGCAAGGAGGACTGGTGCGGAACCCACTTGCCCTGAGGTGAGACAAACGGCAGAAGCCACCAGGAACGGACTGACTGAAACCCCCACTCCCTGCCCCCCTGGGCCGTTCAGGGGGGACGGAGGTATAAAACACCGGGATCAGGGCTCTGAGCCCGGGAAGAGGAGAGGGGTGGGGAGCAGGTGGTCTTAAAGGGCTGGTCGGACTCTTCATCTCTGTACCATTCTGTGTTGTTTTGTTTTGGTTCTGTTTTGGGGTTTTATGTTTTAGTTGGTATTAAATTATTTTCTGTTTTCTTCCCCAAGCCGAGTAGCCTGGTCTGTTTTGTCCTGCACCTTAAGTGGCAATTAAGCTCTCCCTGCCGTTTAGCAATCCTTAAGTCTTCGGTACTTGAGGCTAATCGTGGTCTTTTGTTCCCTGATGGGCCTAAACCACGACATGGGGGAAGAAAGCTGACATGGACAAGTCAGAGAAGAGTTCCTGCTAAATGCCCCTTCAGCTCTAATAAAATCCTAGGCTGTTCCTTACAGCTAGGGCCCAATGAAGTTACCTTCTTATAATGAAATACTTTACCTTGCAGAAGCCTGCCAAGTACTTGGTACATGGTAGCTACCTAACATGGTGAAGCAGAAGAAACAGATATCACCTGTTGTCATCTTCCTCCTCCTCCCTTCATCAAGTAATGATTCCAGAAGAACAGAAATTAGCAAGCTCCCATACAAATTTTTCCCCCTTTTCTTGCCACACCGAGTATCCAGAATGCTAGTAAATCCAGTGGTCCAAGTACCCAGTAAGCTCAGCACGTAAAGCTCACCTTTACAGCTAGGGACAGACAGTCCCATTTTTCTAACTCAGACAATCCCACATTTCAAGTAACAATCCTATTGAATCTGCTACCTTTCATTAAAGCAGCTCTTATAACTCTGTCAAATTCTCCAACCTTTGTATTGATTTTTTCTCCTATTCAAAATAAGTCTCCTTTACAACAAGAGCTGGCTGTCAGACTCTTATCTCTTACTTTCACCCCATATGATCCTCCTTCTCCTTGTCAGTTTTTCCATATTCCAACTAATCATGTAGAAAAATCAGAGATTTATGTTAAGAGGAATGTACAACTCGTTCATTATTAACATACTCTAATTGCAGTGTAGTGTTACTGTGTCTGACCTTTTCAGCAAGACAGTGGAAATCCTTTGAGGAAAGAAGGACATTCCCAGCCAACATGAAAAGAGTTATATGTATCTGGTTTGTATTACAGGATAGTTATTTCAAAATAAAACTCTGGATGCATTGTAATGTTTGCAACTCACTGTAGAAATTACTGGGGCCTGGCAGGCAGCAGGAACACACCGCCATAAAACCAAACTGCTGTTATGTCCCTAAATTTTGTCTGGGTCGCTAAAGGAACAGTCCCAAGATACCTTAACCCTTCCACTAAACATATTTTAATCTCAGACCATCCTCTTACGTTTATTCTTAATTATCACAGGGCATTCACAGAAAAGATCAGCCAGATGGAGATTAAATATTTCACTACTACAAGATGCAGCATTCTGCGCTAAAATGGAAGCTTGATTGGAATAAAGTCATTAATTAAAGTCTCAACTGATTCTCCTGTCAGTATACAGGAGACACTAAAGACAACTGTGATGAGAAATAAACAGTAAGCCACACAGTTGTAAGATGATTTTTAACTTGCACTGCTCACTATCTTTACAGTGCAACATGACAGAAACTCCACTTTGTGCTCAATGTATCCATCCAATTTCTGTTTTAAAATTACAACACACTGATTTCTTGATGGTGAGAAACCTAAACAGCAAAGAAGAATGAAGTTCGGAGACTCCTGGAGTAAAATCATACTTTACTGGAGATAAGACAGAACAGTAGTTTTGACTTTCCAGCATCTTGTATTTTAAGAGTATTTTACGGCTATCTGGACCCTCGAAGACTCTGGGGAATGGGGAGACAGAAGACTGTAAGAAAACAGACTGAAAAACAACATGTTAAGTGTCAGTTTAGAAAAAAAAATTAAATGTGAAAATCCCCAAGACATCTCCTTGTCTGAATGATTAAGTCAGGGGTGCTGTAAAAGATGTAGCTGGAATAAGCAGTGCATGCTAAATTCCCTGGACACTCTGCAGCACAGATAGCATGAGTATGGAGTCAAATCCTCACTCAAAAGAGTTTCACCAGCACAGCTTCTATCAGTCACTGGGAGCTCAAGGTATCTCCCTTTAAGAGTGGATTTGACCCTTGGAGAGAAAATTCATTCAAAGAGACAAAGTCTCTCACTGTGATATATTCTCAATGGTCCTCTTTACATCCCTCTATCGTTTATTGACTTATGCTTTGATACATCCTGCCAGATGGAGGCAAGGAAATTTTAAGAACAACTAGCAAAATGAAATAAAAGGAAATAAAAGCAACGCTGGCTCCTGTTTCAGAATTAGTCTTTACTTGTGCTTGAAGCCAATACCAGAGATCCTTGTAAAATTACAATTACCAGATATGTTGGATGCCAGCAATAATTAACTCAGCTGCAACATAGAAATATAGGGTGTTAGTTCTCTCCTGTATATCAAGAAAACATAATGCAATATGTTAATCTTTTAATGTCAAAACGCGTACATAAATCTAAACAAGACTTAAAAAGGCAACAAGTGTAAAACTAAAGATCAGAAAAGACTCCAATTCTAACTAAAAAGTAAATATCTCCTGCCATCCACAAGTGGACAAAAGTCTGGAGATATACTGTAGATGACTCCAGGTGTGATACAAAGACTTAACATTCAGGACAAAAGCCCATTAATTAGTCTCTGTTTATGCCCTGTACTAAAGTTGTTTGTGCACCGATTCCCACACATTTCTTTTACATGAAAGGCAGTGGTTGTCTTCTGCCTGTGATGATACGAAACATCAGAATTTAAGTGATATAATGAGAGGTCGTATAGCAAACAGTGATAAAATTTGGCAAGGAGATCTGAGCATTCAAATTAGAGCAACTAGCTGTAGATCTGGACCACACTGAACTTAGTACATACATTCAAAGAGAAAGGGAAGAAAATCTAAGTAGCAGCAAGAACAAAGACAGCATTAGAACCTGGAAAGTCTTCTAAGAAACATGCTTAAAGAAGAGCAAGAACTGCAAATGCAAATGATTGTTTTGTAGTAACGATTTAAAAAAAAAAAAGAATCTATCAAGATAACATAAAACCTCGTTAATCAACATGGAAGGGTGTTAACTCTTAATTTTCTGCTAGGATGATTTGTGGGGTTTTGTTGGGGTTTTTAATGGATTTTTTTTTTCTTTTTTAATTGAGAACAACTGAAAATCTCCAAAAACATGCATGTTGGCACTTGTGGGTACAAAATCACATTGCTATTTCAGAAGCCACACTGATGTTCCTATTACCAATTTGGCCTAGACACTGCAAGTTTGTTCATGTAAAATTAAAGGGATGAAGTCTCTATGGCATGTTGCAGTATAGTCCTTGGAATAACACTCTCATTTACTAAATAAATTACTGTATATTACTGTATAATGGTGTTCACATTATAACTGACAATTAGCACCATTAAAGAGAAAGCTCATAAACAGCCAAAGCTCACAATAAATTAACTCAGTCATGATTAAAATCACTCTTCTGATTTTTGCTCCTCACAGAAATAATCGGCATTTTGCATAAAAATGAGTACAAAACAGCTAAAAAATGAAATCACAAGTTATGCTGGGAAAGTGGTCCCAAACTACATCAGCACAGCTATGCTGTTGTCAGCAGTTCGCTGGCCTAGGAAGGGTTTTTCACAGGGTTTCCCTCCTGGCTGGCGTGGCGAGGCCTGGCTGGCCTGCCGCAAGCTCTGAGCAGGCAGGCCTAGGAACCCTTGTGGTGACACTGGAGATTAAAGTGTTGCAATTACTCCTCTTGGCTCTAATGAGGGGAACCTGGGTTCTCTCCTGGCCTGAGGGAAGCTCATCATCTTGGTTTTAATTTTGTCACTTTAAATGGTTTCTAGCTTTTGCGTGTTCATTTATACTGCCCTGACTTCAGAAAGAAAAAGAAAAGCCTGAGTAATTATAGTGAGAGGAACAATAATGAAATACAAAGGAGTCAGCAATTCATTAAAATATACAGAATGCGATGTTAAAAACTTTTTTTAACTTGAAGAAAAAAGGAGAGAGACTTTTACTAAATTGGCACAGAGCCCACATCCTCATTAGGATTCTCATTCCACTCACACATCAATACACTAATGGTGTTGCTCTCATCTTCAGCTCCATAGCACTAGCTCCTGGCCTCAGCCTCACCCAGATGACAGTGCTAAAATGGCAAGATGGAGGGTAAAGAAAAGTTTCAAGTCAATGCTCACCAGGCCTGGTATCAAACTGGAACCTGACTGTGGATGAAAGTCTGAAGGGAGTGGACCTCTCCATTCATGAATCTTACTTCAGTGACAGCCAAGCTCATAATAGCTTTGTAAGGCTCAAGTGTCACCAAGGGAAATTTAATCAATAAATAAGAAACCAAGATCACATAAAGAAAGAATACTATTACATATGCCATGGTCTGAAAAGGCATCACACTATGCTACATATAAACAAAAGTACTGCAGAATAATACTTCTTTGATCCAACATGCCTTTAAAGAAAGAAACAAAAGGATGTTCTCATATATCTTACAAACTAATTTAACATATATATCACAAAAAAATTACCATCCAGATGGGCTTCAATGATGGAAACCAATTAACGTAGACAGCCTTACCCTCTGACACATTAGTTGTAATAATAAAAACCAAACAACATGGTCAAACAATAATGCTCTGTATTATATCTGACATTTCTAATTAGTTCCTGCATCCTCTTCAAGTAAAATGACTACCAGCAAGCGTTTTGTTTCCCAGAGGAAAAAACAACTCAACTTCATAGGCACAGAGCATAGTCTATGGATGCAGTTGATCTATCTGCATTCCCTTAGGAAGTGCTTTGAAACTAAGGGTTTTGCATAGTCCACATCTGGTTGCACAATTACATTCAGAAAATGTTTCCTTTCAGCTGCCTCACTACTGTAACTCCTGCAGATCCAGAATGCCATTACCTATGTGCTCCTTAAAAGCTTTATCTATGTCCAGGGGCTCAGATTAATCAGAATGATTTGGGCTTTGGTCTCTGTAGGATAGGATTTTGGAGTTTCCTTTCTACAGCTTTCCTAGAAATGCCACTTCTCAAATGAAGTACAGTATTTCTGGTAGAGACCTCCCAGCATCAGGCAATTAGGTTTGTATCAGACAGTTACAAGCTGAACTACAATTAGCATTACAAATTAAAAGCTCTGTCATGCATACACATACAGTTACTGTTTGAGTGGTCTAATCCCATCTGTGAGGACTAGTTTTGCACGTATTGGCAAAGATGACTCAGTTTCATCACCTTAGACCTACTGGACCCTTCAAAACTACTCATGAAAATCCTTTGTAGCACATGATTGAAATTTGGAATTCATGAGTAGGAAATGGATAGCATCACAATTGGGAAAGGCTTGGTTTAGAAATTGCTCTTCCCTTACAAAACAGTAAAGGAAAGACTGTGGGAATTCTGCTAATGCTATCATACCCAGTAAGGCCAGAGAGCAGAAGTTCATGTCACTGCAATGTATAAAAATAACTTGGAAAACTCCATTTTCATTATTAGGATTAACACTAAATCTGATACATCAATTTATTTTGCACAGCATTCACAAACAAGTGACCTAAATTTTGAAAGGCAGTCTCTCTCTTTTTTTTTTTAATTAATTTTAAAGTAGAAAAATTTAGTATTCCAACCAATCAAAAAGAAAATGAAGAATATTTAAACTAAAAGAAAATAATTTCTCGGGAATTTGCTTTTTTCCAGAGTAAAAATAAGTTCCATTCATCAAGCCAGCATCAAAGAGCCTTGGCATCCCAAGAAAGGATTTGTGAAATGGGAATACTATTTCTGATACAAACAAGAAGGTTCAGGCTCCTTCAACATCTCCACTCCCTGAAATTTCAAAAGAGGAGCTGAGTCCTCCTCCTGCTACCCACAAATAGGTTTACAAATATCAGTATGGCCAACTGAGCCAGAACAGCATGACAGTTTTTGGGCCTCTGCTCCATGTGTTCTGAGTTTGCCCCTTGTGAGAAATCACAACTACATCATGCCAGAAGTTGTCAGAAAAGCTTGCTAAAAAGAAGATAAAAAAAAATTCTCTGCCTCACAGAACATCCAATGTATGCCTTTAAACTTGGGAGACAAAAAAAAAAAAAAAAGCTTCTAATTGTCATGTGATGGGACAGCTGGAGCAGGGAGGTGAAAATTGGAGGTTTTGGTTATGCACCAGAGCCTATGAGAATCTCCTGTTGTGTTTTGGAAGCTCCTTCCTACCTCCTGAAAAATGTGACCCGGCTAAAGCCATGTGATGAACTGTGGAAAGCTGCAATTTTTGCAAGCCTCATCTCACAAGAAAACTATTTCTGCCCACACATGAGCTTTCTGAGCAAGCACAGTACCATGCAACCTGCTCACCTCCACATGCCCCACTTTGGAAGTGCTTATCTGCTTACTGACAGGCACAGGTAATCCCAGATAACATCTGTGTTATCTCAGGATTGGAAGCCTTGAGTATAGAGTGAAAAGTATCAACAAACTCTATTGACACAGAAAACATTGCACTGACGACAGAGCAGCCTATCAGTCACAAGCCAAGAACCAACTGCAGCAGGTGCCAGGAACCTCCCTGCCAGGTAAAGGCCTGTCCTTGGGGTCATGCAGTTGCACAGCCCCATGCGCTGGGCATGGCCGTGCTGGCAGAGGCTGTGCCTGGGCTGATACTGGCAGTGATAGCTGGGTGGCTGGCAGACCAGGGCTGGCTCAGGTCCAACTGGCCACAGCACAAGCAGAGCAAACACACAGTCATTTGCACAGATCCATGTGAGATGTCCTGTTAGGACAAAGCAAGGGACTGCAGCTGAATACAGGTAGAGAGAGGCCATATGTGTGCAAGGAAGCAAATACCCATGAAAGACAGAGTTCTCAGCATGTCGGCTCCCAAACTGCTGCTATTTGTTTGCAAGTATCACGGGAAAGAAAAGATTTGGAGGACAACAAGGTCATTTTACAGATATTTGCAAGGAGATTCTCCCACTCATGAAAAGCTTACGGGAGCAACGAGAAAAGTGGCCATTTGCAACTAAACCCGTGGGACATGAGAGCTGGCAATGCTAGCAAAGCAGAGCTCAGAGCTGACATTGGAAAAGCACATAAGAGATGATAGATAGAGCGCTGTGAGGGCTGGAAGGGCCTTGAAAGTGATATGTTCACTGAAGGAAATGTTGCCCTGTTTCATAGTCTTCTCAAACTACAGCAATACATTCTGATTTTATTCTTTTCAAGAATATAAGCATATGGCTTTCCACTCACCTCGACGGGGAACCTCTTGCCGTTGATGCTGTGCTCAGAGCCAGCTGATCCGTTGCTTTGACCCCAGTGAAACTCCACTTTCTCTGCCTTGAATCTGCCCGGCAACCCAGCACCACTGACAAAATAATCATCCTTCAGCAGGATGGCAACTGCACACACAGAAGAAGGAAAAAGACATTCTTAGCACAATTTCTCTGCAGCATTTACAGTTTTTGCTCATTATATTAGAATACTTCTTCCAGTGCAAGTAAAATGTCGGGTCATCATTTTCCTCTTTACAGGGATTGATTAAAAAAAAAAGATCTCCCAGTAATGCTGGCTAATTATGGAAGTGATTATGAAGTTACAGAGACTACAGAAAATCCCCGAATCCAAATTTCTCAAGGACTTTTTGCCCTTCTTATTGGACTTTGATTAAAATTTAAATGGCAAACACCATCAAAACCTGTTTAATGTGATTTCAGGGAATAAGGGTTGACCACATTCCTTGACCTTACAAATCACTGAAGGTCTGTAGATCACAAGATAAGAAAATAATGGATCCTCTGTTTGTTGAATATCTATTTTGTTAGCAGAGGAGGGTCTTGTCCCACCTCTACTGCTGGACATGATGAGTCTTTTCCCGCTGCTCCTTTCTGTAAAATGGGGAGAATCACAGTAAGGCTTTTTAGACCCACTCAAGAGGCATCCTCCACAAGAACTGAGTTTCATTATAGTAACTGCGACATTATCCTGTGATTCAATAAGGGTCAAAAGGATCATCTTTGTATTTTTATTTCATTTCCCAAAGTCTTTGTATTTTATGTAACAACAAAGGCTGTATGTCCAAATAGAGGGCAAAATCACATGGTGGAAGGTGGTACATGTTATAGGGGAGCTCTACAATCCAATCAAAAACTGAAAATTGCTGTCTGCTGCTCTCACTACAAGATCATCTACCTTTCTAGCATCTCCCTTGTTTAATATGCATTAATACTCACTACAAAATCCTCTCCTTATTCCTTAACAAAACTGTTGTTTAAAAACAGAACTAAAATTAGAGTTTTGTTCTAGTAACAGCTATTGCAGCCCACCACTTGCTGTGCCCAGAATCCTTTGATTAAAGTTTTGGCTTTGTTTTTTGGTGTGGTTTTTTTAGGTTTGTTTTTTGGTGCATTTTTTTTTAATGGGAACAGAACAATTCACAAAGATTTCTCTGTGTTCTCAAGCCAACTGTGTCATCACAATGGGAACATTAATATAAATCCCATTTTATTATGTAGGAGGGAGGATGAAAAAAGAAAAAAGCCAGTTGTGAAATAAAAGTTATTCCCCTGTTGGTGAATCAGTGGCAGGCTTTGCTGCATGGTTTTTCTGCCATGCCAGTGTTGCTCTCCCATGACTACAGACAGTTGGCTACAGAAGCCCCATCTCAGGTGCCACTGTACAGCTTACACACTTCTCAACTTGAAATTGTTTCAGTTAAGAACATGTAAATGTGAAGTTGCATGAGATGTTCAGATGTTTCTAAATTGTGCCAGTGACATCATGGGTTTCTTCCATGAGTTATGGTTCTTTTGGCACTCCCTTTGCATCAAAGTGTTTGTATAGGAAGACAGATGATATAGAATTGGCTAAATGACATTGCCTGTGTCAGCCAAGGTAATACTGGTGGTCATTATCTTCTTACACCAAATCTGTGAAACGTAAGCAACTGAAAGCACCATTGCTGTCTCTCCTCCTTAAAAAAAATTCCCAATGAGTTCAGCAATAATTTATATACCAAAAATCTCACTCAATTGGTTATAAATTCCATAGATAAAATTGTTGGAGATGAGGAATGCAGGAAAGCGGATTCATGTGCATCTGTTAAAAAACCTCTATAGGGATCCAGTTGCATCTAATAAATATTTGATAGTTCCTAAATCATTTATGGCTCTGTCAGGGGTCATTTTACTTGTTTTAGATGAATAATTAAAAGGATAATTAGGAGGATGTACAATCTGAAATGTTCATCTAATTGTTCATTTTACAGTATTTCTTACACTGCTGAGCTGTACGACACATGTTCTCATCACCTTCCTGTCTTAGCAGCATCCCCTCATTGCCAGTGATTTGGGAACTTCTCTCCCTTCCATGTGATCTCTAGTATTTGAGACTGCAATAACCTTATCAAGTTGTGGGAGTCACTGCTTTATCCAATGATTTCTGCCTCAAAAGCCCACTAATTTAAAATCCCATACAACTGAGGTTACAAAATTGAAGGGGTGGGACACTGTCCCAAGAATCACAATGGTGTGATGCCAGTTTCAGGATCAGGGCTGGAGCTGTGTGTCCATCACCACTGTGAGAGCAAAAATAAATCTGGACACAAAACAGCTCTTTACCTGTCTTAGTGGAGCCGTTCTGACGGTGAGGACCAGCCAGAAGGATGCACATCACGTAAGTAATTAACAAAAACACACTTTTGGCAGACTTCAGTAGGTTTCTCTAAGTGGAAGGAGTTTTTACAAGTTCTCAGTGACCTAAATAGGGGTAAAGTGGCAATGCCTGTGCAATGTTGGCAAAGGTACTGCTCCCACGGGCCCTCTTCCAACAGGGCAGATTTGGCTTAAAGAAGCCTCATCAGCCTCAGGCCCAGCTGACACCAGCTAACAATTATGAGGTGGCACAAAAGAAAACAATCAGTGCAAATATGAGATGTGCTTATACTCTTCAAGTGATCTTTACCACTTGGGAACCAGCTACTATGGTGATGAAATCGAAGCCACATTAGTGCCTTTGACAGTGTAATCATGCACAAAGCATTTCTAGTCAAGACAGAGGCTTAATGACTCCTTTTCCATTTTCTGAATGAAACGCTGTTTTCTGTACATTGTCTGTCGTTTACCTGATGGGAGGTGAGGGGTAGAATGAGAAAGAACACAGCAAAATGAAAGAGCAATAACCTCTTTACCTTTTAAAATTTTGGTGCATAAAAATAACTCATTGTTCTATCCTAAAAAAAACCCTTACTAGGTCCAATAGCAATAACAAAAACCCCAGTAAAACATTTCCTGCCAGTTAATGAGCATCAAGGTTAAGGGCCTTTGGCTTTCCCTCAGCCCCCTGTCTCTTTTAACTAGTCATTAATTGCTGAGAAATGCCTTCTACATCCGTCACCATCACTTAAACAGATATTTAGTTTACTGTCTCTGTCAGTCTGCAAAATGAAGGTCTCATGGCAATGGGCTCCAAGACTCTGCTGCCAAAATGCATGGCAATATATGGCACAACCTGCTTCTACATTCTACCCACAAGCCAAGACATCCTGCTTGGTTTGCTGTTCTAACACATACTGCCTCAAAAATTAATCCTAGGCAAGTTTCTTCAAAAGGTCAGAAAACCAAGAAAATTAATCACAGAGTCACAGAATCTTAAGGATTGGAAGGGACCTTGAAAGATCATCTAGTCCAACCAGGTCCTGCCAGAGCAGGATCACCTAGAGTAGGTCACACAGGAATTCATCCAGGCTGGTTTTGAATGGGGCTTGATAAAATAAGGGAGGAGTTACGAGCTCAGCAGAAGAAGTCAGGAATGACAGCAAAGCAAAAAAAAGTCTTCATGTTACCAGTAAAAGGCCATAAGTTACCAAAAAAAGTGACAGTTACTGTTGCTCTGCAAAGCAATAACTTGTCAGCAAAAATCCATACCCCAATGGGTGAGGAAATCAAATATAGGAGCAGTGCTAAAATCACCCAGCAGAGAAGACTGAAGATCCAGCTTTCTTTGCCAGCTGCATGGAGACTGGAAAATTTGCTGGCACGTTTCAGTTCAACATGGTTTCTCATTATATAGGCAGCAATATGTTCCTATTACATGTACAGTATAGCATTAGCACCTTTCTTAGAAGAACAGCACCATCACATTTAAGTGGTATTTCTAATTACTTTTACTATAAACACTCCTTTGTGACCAAAAGGGCAGAGTACATAACATAGATTAATTAAGCACCACATTTCCATAGCATTCAACCTTGCCTGAACCTGATGTTGCTACAAAGGGCAACAAAGTCAGGATTTCAAAGCAAACAGAAGCATTTCTTAGTGAAGCTGGAAAAAAACCTCTCAGTAATGCATCAAAACCCCCAGCTATACTTGGTGGTGGTTTATTTTAACTGAATTTGCTTTGAGGTGAAAGAAAACAGGACCACAGCCTGTCACTCCACCTCCTCTGAGGGGCAATAACTCTCAACTCCTGCTAAGAGCTGGAATTGCTGGAACTGGATCTGAAGCGCTTGCTGGACTCCAGGTTGCGGCTCAGATCCAAAGTCCCCTGGAAGCAATGGGTGTATCTGAGGTCACGCT
Source organism: Urocolius indicus (assembly GCA_013401255.1). NCBI lineage: Eukaryota > Metazoa > Chordata > Aves > Coliiformes > Coliidae > Urocolius > Urocolius indicus. Next base: position 261,448 of record WBNH01006076.1, read on the forward strand.
GTGTGCACAGCTGTGGTGCAAACTCCTGGAGCAGGTACTTGCCCTAGGTTTTGCTCGCAGACCTCTGACTAGGGATATGTTACATAAAGCACTATAGAGATATATGTCGAATGTTAATAAAGATAAAAATATACTTCCAATAAATAAAATTGAATTAATTAGTGCTTTAATCCAATTCCCTAAAAATATTTGACTGTGTCAAATGAAAAGAAGGGTCTTATAATTTCTGCTTTTTACATTTTTAAAATTAAAGAGTAATCAAATGCATACAGCTTTGCATATAAATAAACCTTGACCTTTTGGTGAACTGTTTTGGTAAAAATAAGCAGTAGTCTGACTGTTCCTTTTTCTAAAAGCCAGAATAAAAAGAGCAGAAGAGGATTCAGCGCAGTGAAGAACACAGTGTTATAATAATATCAGAAACACATTAATAAGCCCCCACTACTCTGAGCAGTTATTGCTCTTTCTTCTCTAAAACCTTCCGATTTTTTAAGACTTCCCCTTTCCTTTCCCTCGAGCCTTAGATCTCAGCATTCTTTTGGATTAGATGTTATAGCCTCCCAAAGCTGGTAATTCAAGGTTACACCTTGAGACTCTTACATAGACTTTTATTCTGAAGAACAACTGACTACTAAGAGAATTATTTTACACTCAGAATCTAAAAAAAAAACCCAAAATCCCTTCAAAAACCCACCACCCTTAAGATCAATCTGCAGAACCAGCTTTGCACACAATGTGGAGGCAGAGATAGGTGGCTGCTGCTGGAAAAATCACATTTAAAAAAAAAAAAAAAAAAAAAGAAGGCAGCAAAACTCCAACAACTGAACAATGAAAAAAAAGGAGGAGGGTGGAACATGACCTGAATTTTTAATTGACTGCAGGCAGGCTATGGAGACAAACAGAAAAGAACATACCTGTTTTTCCTGTGTTTTTCATCCAAGTCTTGTTCGAAGATTCATTGTCAAAACCATCAAGCTGCAGCTCTTGATATGCTTCGCCAACATGGGCCTGATGGTCTACGATGTCTATGGGAGACTGGTGAGACCCTCCACACTTCTCGCTGGAAGTGACCCAGTGCTCAGGACCATAGGTACCTGTTAAAAAACACCAATGCAAATTAACATTCTGGTGGCTCAGTAGTTCTGAGCAACTCTTAAGTAAGAAGATGAAGAACTTAAGCTCCGCAGGTGACTCCATCACAGTTACACTTTTCCTGGTTGCAAGAGGTTAAGACTTGTAAGCTTCTGAGCAGACTGAAATCCATTAGCTTTGCGCAGTACTCCAACTTTGCCTCTAGCTGTAATGAACAATGGTCTTTTTAACATGATCACTATTCTATAAAACTATCTGTAATTCCCAAGTTCTCCTCATGCATGTGTTGTCAATTAGCATGATGTTCCAGGAACTTTCCTGAAGCTTCAGTCTTAAAATATTACTATATGGTTTACCTCTTCACAGGAGACAAATAATGTAACAGCTACTCATTTAACTTGAGTTTGTGCAATGCTCTGCGTAGATAATATGATCTTTATTGATGATCTCATTTTTTTAGAGATTTTGAAGCCAGAAAAGATAAGAAAGAAAGATTTAAGCTAAATTTATATTTATATTTGTAAATTTGAAGAAAATAACACTGGAAAAAAAATCTACTCTGGATGGAGGAAGTAAACTGGACAATGTCCTGCCAGTAAAATACTAAAACTTTCTTTTGCTGCTCCTCTTATTTGAGTTTTCCATTTTCCTTATTAACAAGTCAAATATTAGCAGTAAATAAGAAGCTCCAATGACCAACAGGGAGTGTCTTGCCTACGTGGCTGTAACCTGGGCACATCAGAGCCATCTGTATCACATGAAAGCTAGCCAAAATCAGACACAGAGATAAATAACTGTCACCTCTTCTCCCCTTCACACCCCTCTACTCTCCTTTTTTATTAAAAAAAAAAAAGGAGTAGTTTGAGGTCTGGAAAGCAATATAACCTTCTCTATTTTGTCAGCCCGTCATTAGCCACCATTCAAGGTTGGTAAGAAAAGAGTATGCTGGATTGCTTTCTGGTGTTGTAACGGTTCCTCTACTCAAACTGTTTAACTAAATTTCATGTCAGGAATGCACCAGCACTGCTGCTGGGAGGACAAAAGCAGCAGTGTCCTACACTATGGCAGTGGAGTTGCAAGAAGCAGTATTGCAAACCACCACTAAATCTTGACAGAAGTTGTCTGTCACAGCCCTAACTCACCCTTGTTCATTCTGTAAAGTTCTCCAGCAGGAATAGTCAATAAAAATAATACAGAAAAATAAAAGGTTTCAAGAAAATACCTTGTCACCCCTATCAAATACCAGCTCTTAGATGCACTGTAACACCAGGGACCCTGAGCAGCACACGCAGGAGGATCTCCACTGAATTTCAAATTTGTCTTATGACCTCCCTCTCCAACTCTTAAATTGTATTAACAGAGACTAAGAGATTATCTTCCTATGAGTGCAAACAGTGGTTTAAGACCCTGAAATAACAGCATGGTTCTTGTAAAGCACTTTTTTGCTCACAGTTCTTGAAGTGCTTTACAGCAGGGATCAGTAACATTATTCTCATATAAAGACAGGGAAATTGATGGCCTGAGAAGGGAAGCAATTTGCCCAAGCCTATCTACCAAAACCAAGATACAACCCAGAGTTGAACTCTGTCTCCAGACACCCCTGATGTCACACCTGTATCGTACCTCCAAACTACAGAGTCAACATCTCTGCTCGATAGGCAGACGGCAGTAAATGATGCACCGATATGCATTTAATTACCTTTGCATCTGAGAAGAGTATGTAAATTCAATTAGTGCCATCCAAACCCAGCAGTTCTGAAGGCCAGTTTCTTTGGCTCCTGGATTTTAATCTGTCTAGTTGCAAAATCCATTCCTCCACACGCTAATGCTGGACACTTAATCAATACCAAGATTTTGTGCTGTACTCATCGCACACAAATGCTGTGTGGTAACCAAAACAACAAGAAGGTGGTTTATTTTCAAATACAATTAGGCAAGACTGCAATATCCTTTAAAAAAAATCAACTTACATCATCTGCCCAGGTTGAAAATCAGTTTTCATTTTCATGGTTCAGCAAAAGCCACTTGACTTAATTTCCCAATGTACCAAAAGCAAGCAGAACAGATTAAAAATGTTGTATGGGGAAACCCAAACATGTTCCACCTAAACACAGTTATTTTTCCTGAATCAAGATACTCTTAGTAATTTGTTTGCAGTGAATTAATTGACAACTTAGATTTACTTTTCATGTAACCTTGCAGCTACTCCACAAAATTTAGGAATTTCTTTAAAATGCTTAGTACTACACATAACCATCAAACCTGCTAGCTCTTCGGTTTCTGGCTTTGGTATAAACATGGGGTGAGCTTTTCAAAAGCAATGTGCTCGCAGAGGCTATCACAGTGGTTTCAGCTGTGCATTCAAAAGGAGCTGTGCACTCGCATTTTTCTTTTTTAAGTATTTTGGTGTCAATGGGGAGAGCTTCTTTGTTTTTTTAGTAGGTGGATTTATTTTAACAGAGACTGCAGGGTTCCTCCTGTGCATCTTGTCACAAAGACTTCTTTAAAAAAAAAAACCCCAACTATTGCCATCTCTCAACCAATTTGCAGTGAAAACTGTCTTGTCAAAATGAATAAAATAAGCCATGAGGGCAAACAAATAAACCACATGTTGAATGAAAACCTCAAGTGACTTAGGTACCTGGACTGACTCTTATTGAAAATGTAGTTGGCTTATATAGCTTTATATCATTTTAACAAACATGAAGTCTGCTTTCTTAAATTAATCCAAACAAGTTAATTTCATTTTTAAGAGGAATACGTCTCTCTTTATAAATACAGCATCTTTACTTGTTTCTAAATCTATATTTTTTTTAAAAAAGGCCTAGCAGTATCAGTTCTCGCCATGTGTCAGTATTAGTTTTCAAGCAGAAAATGTTTCTGTACTGGTGCTGAATTATTAAAGAAAAATCTAATGCAATGAAACTCTCTCAGCAATTCCAAACCTCAACTTAGTGCCGGTGCTGTGACTCCAAGTCCTGACATCCCAAATTACAGTCATAAGGCTAAGCTCCGATTTAGAGGTTCAAGACCTGCTAGTTAAAATCAGCACAGGATTTGATAAACGGCTAGGCTTTCCATTAATTTCTTTCACAAGTTTTTGATATGCAAATTATTACATGAAGTGTGACCTACACCATTATGGCAGCAATTCTAGACAGAAATAGAGGCCACGACCCCAACATCTCCCATCCCAGCAGTGCAGGATTTGGGCTGTCCCAGCTTTAAAAATTAGCATGGGAAGATGAAGGCTAGGGACTCTGGACTACATGATCTCTATAGGTCCCTTCCAAACCCTACCTTTCTGGGAGGTGGTGAAGATTTTTATTTCTGAGTTTGAGACCAAAGTAAATGAATTATATCCCCCATCCAGAAAAAAAAAATAAGCTCAACAGCTTATAAAATGTAATCAAGAACAGTGCAGTGGGATTCATTTGTTCACTGGGAGCCATCAGAAGGTTCCGGCCTAACTGCCTGCTTTTTTTCCATAGACATTCAAGTGCAGTTTTAATTGAAACTGATCTTCCACTACAGATTTCAAATTAATTCTTCTTCCAAGTGTCTCAAGCTTCAGACATCCTTGCCTTGCAAAAAAAAAACCCTATATCATTAGAGGAGGAAATAGAACACTTTTTCTAAGCTTGCAGGTATTGATTACCTATTCCTTCCATCAAAGCACAATTGCCATTCTGCACTGTATAAATCTCTTCAGCGTTAGACACTTTATAAAGTACTGAGAATTATATCATTAATCATTTGCAGTTACACCTGTCCTGCTTTATTGAATTCTTTGTTTTTTAGAACTTTAAATAAATGCTTTTAAATAAAAACATGACACTAAATAAAGCCTCTGTTTCACTTAAACCCAGTAAAATAAAAAATCCTTTCATTCTGTGTGTGACATTTACCCATCTGAAAATCGAGTCACTTATGGCTATCTAGATTTCATTTTTCCCAACTGTAAGTATCATGGCTTTAATCAAATAAAATTTGAAATGAATTTGAGTTAAGTCTTCTTCAGGGCTGACAACTCGGTTTTCAAAAACCCAAATAAGTTAAGAGCCCTCACCTGTGTTATGAAACAACACACATTTCCACTGAGATGCTAGGACAGCTTGCAAGCAAACACATAAACATCAGATGGCCCTGTCCTGGAGGTGGAGTATTTGATGCAAGAACAGCACAAAAGCAGAACAGACTGATAACGTTCTGCATATTGAAAGCAGTGTCCTGCCTCCAGGAAATCATGCACTTGCGTCCAACATTTAAGGGCACACATTGCAATGGGAGGGCTATAATTCCCTCCCCAGATCAAACAAATACATGGCAGCAAGACGAGATGGAAGCTGAGAACTTCTAAGTGATGGGATGGGACTAAAGACAGCAGTGAGGAAAGGTAATCTGGCCACAGTGATCCACTGAGCACTGCAGAGAGGAGGCCGTCCACTACCAGCTGCCACAGGACGTTTTCTCACACAACCCCACCATGCAGAGCTACACATACACTTGTTCCCTGTCTTGGGCTGTTACAAAAGGCCAAACTATCTCTCCGCTGAAGCCCCAGGAACTCCAGCCCCACCGAAATCTTGCCCTGCATCCATCTGTAGCCCAAGGAGCTGCAAAGAGGAGCAGCCCCCTGGGCTGGCAACCCTACAATCTCATGTTGAACTGCAGCCAGGTCTCTGGGGACTTGACCTAATCTCCACTGAAACCTGGGGTAAAAGGGCCACTGGCTTCCAAGGCATGAAAGCAGAGCTGGGGTCAGGAACCTCAGCAAAACTGTGGCTTCTTAAATGCAACATTTAAAACAACACAATGTCAGAGATGTCATCACCCATCCGTGTCTGAAATCACTTAATGCTTCTTAGATAGATTCTTCATTCTTTTCTCATGCAAAACCTTTCTGTTAATGTCTGCAGTATCTTTAATAGTCTTTTTAATACACAGGCTGCTCTTTAAATAGAATCCAAGATTACTTTTTCTTCTTCTAACTCTACAACCAAAACAATGAGCAGTCTTCATTAATGAAAAACCATTAAAATAATGTATTCTGCCAAAATCTAATTAAAGCTTGCATAAAAACTTCCACCTAAAAAAAAACCCAAAAAAACCTATATTTATTTTTCTTCCACAATCTTTGGTTTAAAACATCTCATATTAAAACCACTGGCATGTCCTTGATTTTAAATTGTTTTCCAATTAATGGAAAATAACAGACACAGACTGGTGTGTGACACACGTGCCTTTACACAACATCCAGATATAGTTTAAAAGACATTAGTAATTTTTGAGTAGCATGATTTTAGTCACTCATTTACAAGTGAGAAAGGAGAAATATCAACACTTGTGGGGTTTGGTGTTTGGTTTTTTTTTTCCCTTGTTTTTAATACTTTCACCAAAATTTGACTTTAAATCTCAGGTCTGTCACACAAAGACCTAGTTTAGGGGGTTTCATTTTGAGAGCTTTTATTAGTTATTATTTCTTGTTTGGTGTTTTGTTGTTTGGGTTTTTTTTAAAATTATTTCAGACAAACCTTTGCCTGTATTTGATGCCTCTTAACTTTTCATTTTTGAATCTAAATTATAGTAATGATTGCAAAGCAACCTAAACCCCTCACTTCTGCCATTAAAGCAAATTAGTTTGGTCATCTCATGGGGACATCCTGTGCCATCAGCTTAATATGGAAGAGCATTCATTCATGATTATTTGCAAGATAGATATTTACAGAGCCATAAGAAAAAGGGCACTGCAGAAAGGCTTAAATCCCTCATCCCTTTCTAGCCCTACTTTGTCCTCACTGCCTCACGTACAGATGGCTCTTGCTGCTTACCTGCATGATCAGTTTTTTAATGACATGGATGCTATTCTCATAAGACATGATCTATACAAGAGGCAGCATGTCCATAGTTCACATAAAGCAGCAAAGGCTCTTTTCTTTATGGGTTGGGAGGATTTGGGTCCAGCTCATCCTAAACTGGGCAAAAGACCTGCTAATCAGTGGCATTTGGTCAAGTTTATTAGTGATGTCAACCAAGCTGGTTGCCTTTAGCACCAACCAGAGGCTGCCTTCCTCCTTGAAGCATAAGAAAATTCCAGGCTTCTCTAATGGCATAATCCAACTAGTTATTAAAGATGAATGGAATGAAGTCGTTTTTTTCTCTTCACAAAAACCTCCCAACCTTTGCTTGCACAGATATGGATGAGTACCTTAACTTGTAGGTAAGAACTCCTGCAAGTTTTACAAGGTCTGGATAAACAAGGATGCTCTCCTTTGCATGGACTGGCAGCTATGACTTGCCCAATCACCTCAGCATTTAGCTGAGCAAAACTGAAGAGTCCCTGTCATCCTTGAACTGCTCAATCACAAGCCAAATCTCAAGAAACACTGAAACATCACCACCAGTAAACAAAACCAGTTCCCATTTTCACACGGAGAAAAAGCAAGGAAGTGATGCCCTTGCTCAGCTACAAAGCAAAGAACTTCAATAGCAGGCTGAACTTTCAAACAGGAAAAAATCATTTAAGACAATCAAATATCAGTGAAATTAACCACAGAACTGAATACATTTTAAGACTCTTCAAAAAACCTCAGAACCTCAGTCTGAGGCTTCTCTTTTATGTGGAACAAAAAAAGAAGAAACTGTTATTTGATGCCATAAACCAAGAGTTCACCATCACTTTTTGCCATTTAAAAACAAATCTATCAGCAAGTCCAGAAGGCACCGGCGAAGGTGCTTATGCCATGTGAGTTATGACAGGAGGCAAGACACATACTGCAGATCCAGACTAGTTGAAAATTCAGCCTTCCTTCACCCTCTTCACCCTTTCTTCTCAGCTCTAGCTTCCTGCTAGGAAGAAGAAATAAAGTGAACCCTGTAGGATGAAGTGTAGACTGCATTTAGATACAGGGCAGAAAAGAATGATTTGAACGACCTATCTCTTGCTGAGTGATTTACCATGAAGCTGCAGGGGTAAAGGTATAAAAATCCCTGAAAGCCTTGATAAAAAAAAAAAAAAATCAGTGGCAACTTTCAGGGGCATTCCTATTGCAGAGAAAGCAACGAGGCTGTTGAATCATTGTATTAGGGGGAAAAGTTGATGAAATTATACTGTCTTGCTCTAAAATGATAGTATACCAAAATCAAAGAGATGATGAAGGAGTGCCTGCAGTTAGAGTTCACACTGCTGTTTTGAACAAAGATTTCAGGATTTCCTACCCTGAGGGAAAAGGGCTTTTCATTTTATAATTCTCTGTCATCAGTCTGTTTAACGTGAGACACTCATGCTTGCAGAAAATTCCAATTACCGCTTGAAAAATGAGACCAAATATCAAGAGCAAGACCCTGAAGAGCTTGCTGAGACCCAAACAGGTCTAAGCATCATCCAGCCTGCAAGTTCAGTACAGCAAAGCGTGTGTAAGACACGTGAGAGTTGTAAACAGCCAAGGGCAGTTTTTTTGGAGAACTGAAAGAAGCTGAAAGAAATTTTCCCCAAGAACAATCTCTGATAATGGATATCTTAACCGGCAGTTATTGGAACAAACACACATACAGGAAGAGGGAACAAAAAGGGTTTGGGTTTAGATAACCTTTGAGCAACTGCTAGCAGCAACATCAGAAGCACCAACAACTCCTTTCTGCACCGATGCCACCACACCTAGAGAAATGCCTGGCCACTGGGCTGTAAAAGCAAAGCTAATCTTCAAAACTGATTTTGTCAGTGATACTGTCTCCCTACCGAAACACGGCTGATGCAAAGAAAGGCTTTAAATCATGCTCCTAAAATATGATCTATCCTGTAATGTCTGTAGCTTTTACATCTGAAGACAGAGCAAGATGCATGTTCTCCTTAAATGTTAATTTCCATAAACGCTGCAGTTATTGCTGGATTCTTGACAACTTGTAACCTTCAATTACTTTTGGCAAAATTTTTATTGTGTATGTTTTCAAACCCTTTGTATTCCTTTAGTATGTATATACATGCATCTGCATTACACATATATTAAAAAAACCACTGTGTTTATCCCCCTCATACTTATATACTCTCTGCATCCTAACCTTGTTCCTCAAAAAATTACGAAGCTACCATGAATCTTGTATGAAGCTCCCACTGTACTCATCAACCTGTGAGTGGCACAAATGTATGACAAATATCCAACAACAGGAAACATCAGGACCTTAAGACAAATGTTGAAGGAAGCTCACAATAAAGTGGAGTAAATGTAATTACTAAAACAAGTGTTTTCAATAAACATTTCAAGTTTCAAGCATTTGTGAGTTGATTAATTTAACATCACCCAAAAATAAGTACCAAGTACCATAAAATTTGTGCTAAGTTTAGCTGTGCTGGAGCATTAGTTGGGGGATTTTAAGGGGTGTCTCACCCGATAAACTCTCAATAAACACAACTAATGAGGTGTTGAACTTTATAACTCTAATATTTCAACAATATTTAGATTGACCACAGGGCACAATATGTCAATGAAATCAGGCAGAACTCACAAACAGGAGGATAACACAGGAGGATAACTTGTGGTATAGAAGGTTCCCACGAGTGGCAAGTGACTGAGACAATATACATCTGATCTACAGCCTCTGCTTTTTATAATTTTCTGCATTTTTATGAAAAGTATCTGACATCTCACACCATTCATTTCACAACTGTCTGAGGCCTTCTTAAACTGCTCACCCCTGAGCTGAATATAATAAACGAGGTGATAACTTATAAGGAGAAAACAGGAGATTAATTTATATGAAGACATTGTAAATTAACTTTCTTCTGTTCCCGTGCTAGGTGAGTGAAGCTCCGTGAAGGCTACTGACAGACATAAAAATAGATTTTTTTCCTAAATATAATTTTTAGAAGTATAAATCCTAATGGAAATTACTGAATGAAGATGTATTACGAATCAATGCAGTAGCTCAATGGCAGCACTTTGCGTTGCTGGGAGGAAGACATATATATCAGTAATGAGTGTCTCGGACGGGGCACAGGTGCCTCGGACAGGTCTCTGCGGAAAGGTCTCTCTCTCACTACCCTTTTGTCCTTTAGAGGCCAACAGCTATGTAATGATGGACCTTGACAGTAGAAATTTGAACCCATGCAGCGCTCTTACACCTCTCCTATATCCTAACAACATTGCTTCGTGCTCTGTTCTCCAAAGCCATCTCCCTCAGCTGGATAATGCACCAGCACACCAGAAAGGTGATTGACGTTCCCACAGGACAGAAGAGAAAACAAATGCCAATTCTTCCAAAGAGCAAGGATAAAAGAAGAAATAAGTATTGTATTTCATAGAATTACAGACAGAGAATGAGCACAAGCACATATAAACACTGGTGTAAACCATGGTTTCATCAGTGCTACTCCAAGGAGAAAATACAGTGTGAATAAAGCTCTGAGAAAATAAAACAGAGGAAACAAGAGGAAGAAACTGAGCAGGAAGCTTTCCCACCCAAGCATTGTCAGATGCAGATGGAAGCCTGAGTGCCTTCAAGAAGACTTTGTTGAAAGAAGAGGAAGGAAGAGCATCTGAATTTGGCTTGATGTTAATTACAACATCCCTTGCCAACACCCAAAGCGGGCAAAAGCGAAGGAGCCATGCAGATAGCTTGCTGCCCTGTGGCTGAGACCTTACCACCAGTTTGTATGCCCCAGCTGAAACCAGGCAGCAGCCTGGGAGTGGATGCTGAGCCAAAACTGTGGTAGAGACACTGCAGGCAGAAAGAGCAAAGCAAGAGGAAAATCTGCAAGAATGTGCATGGTGGGCTAAGCAATATTGTTATGGGGGCATTTTGTCTTTAAACCAGAGATCTTGGCTTGTTTGAGGGCTTGACTGAGACCCTGCTGAAGCATCAAAGCTCCCATGCTACTGAACCTGCCCAGCAGCTCAGAGATGAATGCTGAATGACAGTGACAGTAACAAGCTGTGACATTTAAGTCAGGAAATCTCAAATCCCCATCTTGCTTCTCTGTCTCCTTCCCACCACCATGAGCTACACGCTCCATTTCACTCCCTTCCCTTAAAAACGGAGACATTCACTTGCCTCATTGGAGCCTCTGCAAAGATTGCTCAAAGACTGAGGAGAGCTGCAGAGATAAAAAGCATAGTAACTGTGCAAGGCTCAACTGTCCCACTCTGGACCTCAGTGCCACCCTGTCTGCAAACACATTTAGGAAAAACACAGTTCCAATTATTTCTCAAAGTACCACAGACTTGAATCTTACCACTTCCCACATGTATCCTTAATAGCCTTGATCTCACTAAAAAACTGCTAACGTAAATGATGCCTCACTGTAACTTAATTATCTCCAATTTAGGTGGGTACAGGAACAGAAAGTACCTTTTCTTGATTCCCATCTGTTCCTCATAACTAACCAAAGGAGCCTTCCCCAGAGCTCTGTTTTTGAAAGCCAGCATGAGGAAAAAAAATAAAAAAGGAGGAAAGAAAAGAGAAAATTGTATATTTTTATTGAATTTTTGCAGGATGCAGGTTAATAAAACATCCACAGAGAGCACAGAGCAATATAGCAACAGAATGAAGGAAGGGAGGGCTTATATCAATAAAGCCTATCCAGAGGCACTGGTCAAGGGAAAGTACTCATGATATCAAAAGAAATCTGCTAGAAAAATATTTTAACTTGTTGCTTTGTCTTAGGTTTAAAGTTTACAAAATACCAGAAGTGTCCTAAGCAGAGGGTGGCTTACAAAACATCAGGAAGATAAAAACATCTGTTGCCGAAACACCTATCACCTTCAGCTTTCTAACACTCTTTTTTTGCTGCTGCTAACCTGACCAGAAGACAGCCACCCTACTAGGACCTTATTATTTAATTAAATCCCAGACACCACTGCAGTTCCCCAAACCACTCATTAAGCCTTGACAAACACTGGCTTTGCTATGCTATTTCCTTTTTAGGTGAAAATCAACTTTTGCCCAACCAAGTTCTTAATGGCATCCCTGTTACAACGGCCTTTGCAATCCAGCTGTCCCTTTCACTAATATGCACCAGTAAAATAGCTCCCGGGAGAGTTTCTGGGAGATCGCCAGCTTTTACTTAACGACACATCGTGAACCTTGCCCTCAACTTCCATTAACATTCAGTCTATGTTTCTACCATTAATTTAAGAGCTTCAGGAGTAGGAATAAACAGTAAGTTACTAAGCAGCCACAGCATCCAGCCTGAGGTGCTCCAGCAGACAGCACCTCTTCTGTAGTTGACAGAGAACACTCACGTTTTCCTCCTTTTTGCTCTCTATCTGCCATTTCCAGTGTATAATGCTAACAGTTTAAATTCTTAAGAACTTTGCATCTCCAATTAGGAAACTCCAGAGCATAAAAACCAACCAAACAAAAAAACCTACAACCCCCAAACAAATAAAAGTCATGAAAAAGATCTTAAGTACTTAAAGTCAATCTTATTCTGTTACATCTTTCCTGCCTGGATTTTAGGCAGATGTGTGTTACTGCTGGAGAAGAGCATGAGCAGCAGCCCCTCTCCTGCCCTGCTGTCCCCTAGCCCCGCAGCTGTGCCCAGCCAGGAAAGGTAGAGCCCCTTTCCTCTTGCCCACGTGCCCTGTGGCAGGTAACCTGCAGGCAAGCGGCTGAGCAGATGCTGTGGGGAAAAACCAGCTGCTGCAGGGAGCTGGCAGCAATGCGACTGCTGTGATGGATGGAGTTGGGGTGAGTGTTGGAAGAGATTCACTCCCACAGTATCAGTGGTGCACATTCAAACACTGAGTTAAACAAAAAGGAAAAAGAGGAGAAATAAAGGCTGAGACCAATGTTTTTTCATCTAGCACATCATGAACATTTCGCTTGGGGATGGTCACCCCAGAGTACAGCTTGCAGGTTTCAGGCCATAGCTTGTGACTGGGCTGAATTTTCCCCAGGGCAAGGTAAGAGCATTACCCATCCCTTCAGCTCCCTGCCTGCTTCTCACCCAGCTGCCCGCTCCCTCCAGTGGGAGCATCTCCAGTCATCGCTGCTGAGGGTGCCTGGGAGTGAGGCAGGCGCTTTCACACAGCAGTCCCTGCTCTTCTTCCCCATGTGAGGAAGGCAGCAGCCAGCTTTGAACATGCTTTCTGTGCTGTTTAGTCACAGCAGCGTTTGGGCAGCCCACAGTGACATATACCATAAAATGAGATCTGGAGTGTATGACTTAACTGTGAAATTGGTAAGATATTGGATCTACAGGGTGTCTGCTGAGCACGATATAATTATCATTATCACCATCATCATCATCATGTCTTTTCACGACAGTCATAATTATTCAGGCTGCTATTCTATCTCACTAGTGCTTTTGAAAAACTGTTTAATATTAGCAAACTCTCACTAAAAACAACGTTTTGGTTGAGGGACTAATCTTCATATCAGTACACAGCCATACCTGGTCTTATCTACATTACCAATTCCCTGCTGATTGAGAGGATTCATTAACAATACAGTCTCTGGCGACTGAAATGAAGTCTCATTCTTTGTATCACTGGTGCCTTGCTGTTTGCTTTTCCTTCACAGTATGCACACAAGTAATTAACTTACTATGCTCTGCTAGCTCCTGACACATTACTTGGCATAGAAAAATTCACCAGCAGGTAGTTAAGCATGCAAAATATTTTCAGTCAAATGAACTTCATAACAAAGCACTACTTAAGAAATGCATTGTGCTCTGATACAACACTAATACACACTATTACTGCCCACACCAACAGAGGTTTCTCCAGTGGTAAGAAAAAAATAATGCATCATTCGTATCACTTTTGCTCAATATATAGGTAATTTCTTTAGGGTTAAAAACCAGCACGCAGTAAAGATGTTCACTGAAAGCATAAGCATGGAGATCAACCTGAGTGGCCCCTGTGAAAGGCTGATGTAACAAGGACAGACAGAAGATCCATATGGTATAGAAGAGAAAAGGGGAAAATCCCAAGGCAAAGAGGAGATTCACTTCAATGCAGCATTACTGAGATTACTGATGTCTGGAAGCAGAGAAGAACAGTGCATTTTGACTTTCACGTCAAATTAAAGAGTGGTAATCTGCTATTTTAAGCATGGAGTGCTTTTAAACCTAGAGTTCAATGACAGTGAAAACTCTCTAAATAAAAACTTGCAATTTATTCTATGCCCCATCTGAAAAATTCCGCCCAGGAACATAACTCGAAACACACAAGTCATCTCAGTAATGTTAAGAGGTAAAACTGGAGTAAAGTTACTCCTGTACTTATCTATCTGTAGGATGAAAGGTTACGGTACAAGTAAATTACTCAGTGCAGCAGCAGTGCAGGGATATCGGACTGACCCCAGAGCAGACTGGAAAATGAAACATGAAAGGCGTTCTTGCCTGAAGTGACAGGACTGGCACTGACTTTGAAAACACCAAGACCTTCCCTTGGGAATACAAAGACACCACAGTCTTTGCAGCACGCTCCTCTGTTCTGAACATGCTCTAAACTATGACTTTACTTACACCTCAATATTTTCTCAGTGCCAGACACCAGGAAGTGTGTGATCTTTGTGCCACACTAGTGTACTCTGGCTAATGTCATACAAAACCATGTCACTTGCTCTACACTGTCCCAGTCCTCCCTTTAAACCAAGAGTAACTGAAACTCCAAAATGTACATAAAAACCACTTGGAAAAAGAAAGCAGAAGCTTGGCTAGGATACAGACTCATTCACAGTATTATTAATTCCAACTTTGCCCTTTCGTGACAGATTCTTGCTCAGAAGTTCTATGACTGCATTGAACTAAAACACTGGGAACTGCAATCTTCGAGTTTCCTTCTACACAAGGAAAAACCTTCCTGGAGTCTTGGAAAATAAAACTTTTCTTTTGATTAGTTTTGTCCAGAAGACATTTGTTCCTTTTCCATTCATGTGCCACAAGGCATGTCATTTTGCAAAACTCAGACTGTTGTTTTGACTTGTTCGGTCACAGAAGTTAGTTCCTCATGTTCCATCGCTGCAATTTTTACTGGTAACAAAAGAAAAAGATCTGCGGAGGACAGAATTCATCGTGATTTGTATATATCATTTTCCTCTATTCTTGCACTGCTTTCAACTTGTCTCATTTAAATATAGCTCCTGTCATACCCATCATTTTCAGTTCACCTGTTATGCAGAACCACACACTCCAGCTCTGACAGAGCAGTCCTTGCCATGGCTGCATAGTTTACAAAGATTCTCTACTACTGGCCTGAAATCCTTGTTGATTTACAAACTAGATGTTCCTTAAACAGTATTTCCTGTTGGACAGGCATATTAATGCACAGGATAGAAACTAGCTTTTGTTACTTCTAATTTTCTTCAAATATGAACTACCTCACTTAATAACCATCAGCACCCTTGATAGTTGCTCAGGTCTGTAAACAGTTCACTGTTTACAGTGAAATATTGTTATATATCTCCCAAAGATTGTTGAAATTTGCAGTGTTCCAGGGCAAGAAACCTCAGGTTTTGTTTGGTTTTCCATGCTTACAGTATTAGTAAAAAGTAACAGATTTTCATGCCAGAAGAAACAGTTGGATAACACATACTGGTACGATGAGCACAAGTCATTATACTTCATAAAGTTACCTCTCTACAGAGTCGTAAAATTAGTTTTCACCTCATTCTGAAAGGTAGTCAGCACTTAAGAAATCAAATCTTGAGAAGTCACAGTGTGGGGTTAATTTTTGTTTTGTTTTTTAAAGTTTCTTTCAATGTTTAATTGCTTTCCAAGCTGCAATCTGCGGCTTACTTCTAATGCCAGCTCAACAGGCTTCCAGCCTGGAACTTTTTTGCCTTCTAGTGATAGATGGCAAGGTCTTCAGGAGACAGGATTTTCCCTTTACAGAGACACATGATTCTCAAAGGATTTATCCACACATTTGCAGAGAGTCTTGATTATGCAGCTGGTGCTAGATAACTTTCCTCTGCGGGGAAGGTCATATGCTGCCCAGAACTGTTGTCCAGTGAGAAGGTCAGCCATGCTAGAAATTCAATGAAAACACTCAACAGACCTAATAAGATCCATTTGCTACCTTAGCTGGAGAAAGTTCCTTGGATCAAAGATGAGTAAAGGAATCCTGTCCCGCCAAAATCACAGATATCCTCCAAAAGCCTAGATTTCTTCTTCTGGCTCTGTTCCAGACTAAGTACCACTTACACATATTCACAAAAGCTCTTATTTTCCTTTAGGTCAGTCCTTAATAGTTTCACCAACAACAAAGCAGATGCCAATTAAGCTCTCTGTGTGGGTGAGATCACTTCCTACTATGCTTAGCAATGCTGTTCCACTGCACAGTTGCACTTGTCTGTATTCCTGTGTTATCTATTATTTCACACTGAAGCCAACAGCTTTTTGAGAAGCAGACTGACTTTCTGGTTTTGTTTTGCTCAGAGCAAAATACAAAATAGATTTCAATCCATGACTGGAATTTCTTGCCAGTACAAACTGTAGGAATGAGCTAGAGTATTCTGAGTATTGTAGGGTAATTGCAGAAGCAGCATTTGGAAACATGGACCAAAAAAAGTAATTAAACACTACTGTCCTGATTATAGAGCATGTCTCAGGAAATGTAAGGCCTTTATGTAAGATGTAGTTGGTGCACTTGAGAGACTGCAGTCTTGGTCTCACGAGAATGAATTACATCCAGCTTTTTTAAACTAGCAAGTTTCCAGGCTTTGTGGCTTCAGGGGAAAATTTCTATATACAAAAGAAGGTAGGTTCAGGAGCCAGAAGGCAAACGAGAACCTTAAAACCTTTTCAGATTCCCTGATTTGTTTTGGTTGGTCTCATTACTTTTGAGCAACTGATCCTGGGAGTATTTACTCTAGCGTATCTGAGTTTATTGACAAATATCAGACAGAATCTAATGCCAGGGGAAATCACAAAAGAAACCAAAATCGTCAATACCAAGAGCTGGGCTAAGACACACACTTCACACAGACGCCCAAATGGCAACTGCCCTTCAGCGCTTGGCTCAGAGCCACTTCTTTTGTCTTTATAAGCAAAAAGGTGAAAAAAGAGAGACCGGTATTTCCTTCATGATGCCTTTTTTCTAGTTGATACCTACATCCTTCATGCTACCTGGCAAGAGAAATGATGGGCATTTCTTGTAAAACTGAATTTATTGGGATCTTCCCCAGGTCTTTTTTTTTTTTAATTATTTTTTTTAGAAGCACCTATAGCACTCCTGTTTATTCCTTGGTTGTAATATCTCCTGCATAAGTGCCTGCTTTCAGAAGCACAACTCGGTGCACACCTTTGGGTAGAGAAGATTATTTTCTGAAGGACAGAAGCTCACACAAACAGTAAGATTTTGTGAGAGTGGTTGCAGTAATTTTTTTATGTCCCTGTTTAACTACCAGTGACTGATGCTAGCTGACTTCTACCCACATAATGCATTCTGTTCTCACTGGTCTTGTCAGGTTTTCACACCAGCAAAGAAACCCAAGCAGGGCTTATTCAGATATAAGTTCTGGATATAACCACTTATAACTCTACTAACAGAGAGAAGCTAGTAAATCAGTACTACAAGCTTATTAATTTAGTAGTTACTGAAATGCATCTTATTGATCTTCTTCACTCACATTAAGCCTCCTGAGTTTACCTCACAGCTCCAGTTTATACTTTGATTAAATGTTTCAGAGAAGCCTTGCATTTTACAATATGCACACCATGTAGCATAATATTCGTGGTATGATGACTTGCAAACTAAGCAGTGGATTTATCACCCTACAGTAGACTCCAGTTTTGCTCACCCAGGGCAGCCAGTACAAACACTCAAGAGCAAAGCTCAGTCTAGAGCTTTGCTGGGAGATGCACGTTGCTAGTTCAGCTGACAATGGTCTCATATCCAGCTTTGGTTTGCTCGAATTTGTGACACAACATCACTTAGCTAGTGATTAATTTCCATTTTCAGCATCCACATGTTTTTGTGAACATTTCTTTTCATAGGCTCTGATTCAGCAAAGTACTTAAGCGCACGCTTTACTGCAAATAGCTGAATAATCCAATGTCTTTTCAGCAAATGTTTAACTTTAATGTGTGAATAGTTCCAGTTCAAGGGCTCCTCATATCTTGGACACTGAGCACTCACTTATGTGCTCTATTCATTGCACAGATATAATACTGTTCATGGGCTCCACACTATGCATTTACTTAAGTGCTTTGCCAAACAAGGCCCTAAAGCAAATATGCAACAGTCAGAGTTTATTTAATAATGGTTACACAAATTCAGTTTTAAACTGTCAAGCATTTTAAAAAGGTAAACTAAACAACCACAGGATTTACAGCAATTTCTTTCATATCTGTACCTTGATTACCTGCCTACCATTGTGGCAACATAGCTCAATAAAGCATCAGGATTACTTTTTAACTTTTCCTTCCACCTATTCTAGGAGATCCATTTGCTCTCTAAACTAAAAAAAATCACTTAAAAACCCGAAAAAAAAATTTTTCTGCGTTACAATCATCTCTGCAGAGGCTTTTCTCCCCAGGCCACAAGTCACACAGAGCACTGCCCTTGCATGGGAGCTGCAGCCAGTTCTACATTAGGAAGAGGAAGGGGCCTCTTTGGAGAGATTGCCTCTCGATTTACAGTATCCCCAGCCTCACCAGGCATTTCAGTCTCCAAATTGTGATATTCGATTACAAAAATATGACTGGGGGGTTTTCCTTTTCCAGTCAGAAACACTTGGGACAGACTTTCAAATTCTTCTCCCATAACCACTGCTGTACTTTCACATGGAAGCTGATGAATTTTCCTCTCATTAGAAGACTCCAGCAGCTGTGGCTTTAAGAAAAACACCAAATACTGTGAGACTTAACAATAAAACTACCAGAGCTGGCAGTGCTGCCTTACTCCTCTGGGCCATTTCCATTCTGAGTGGCTCCCCACTGAACCAGACAAAGCAGGGCCCCTTACTAGTTTGTTAGCTACTGCTTTAGATGTTTCAAAATACAGTGGTTTAAATTATTAGAAGACATGCCAAAAAAGGGTGAAGAGGAGAAGATAGGTGCCAAAAGCACAACTTTCTAAAAAGCCACCTCTCTAAATCTGTTAGATAAAAAGGCAAAGAATGACATTCATACTTTACAGGCATCTGCTCTCAGAGCAGAATGCCTTCCTTGCCTGGTGTTAAATTCTATTGTTTCTGATGAAAGCTCCTGCCCCAGACCTGCAGGTAAAGCAAGTTTATATTCTAAGCTGTTTTAGAATAAGAAAAAATGTAAACAGAACCAGATGCACCTGAGAAACAAAAGAAAGAAACTGAAAATGCCTTAAAAGATAAAAGGATTAAACTGTTCTGACCAGTAGCTGTAAAATGTGTACTGAATTCAGATGTTTCTTTCCCAAAGAAAGGTATTTAATGAGATGAGTGTTATTAAGGTAGAGCAGAATAACTATAATGTAAAAACTGCTCATTAGTTGGGGCTTAATTGCTCTTATAGTTGGTGAAGATGGAGTAATTTCTACACCCAAAAAGATCTATATTTAGAGATTATTTGTTATTATACATAGAACAAAAATACTACTTTGATATTAACCTAAAATGCAACCAGAACATATCCCATGTCATCCCAATGGAACTGAACACTGACAAGTATATAACTATAGATGAAAGGAAAAAGTAGTATTGATTACAGCAAGGAAAGTAATTGTAGTCTGTTCTGAAACAGGACTTAGAAACATTTATAGTTAGTTATTTGTTGTGGTCTCACTGTTTGCCTGTTTTGTGTATAAATATTTACTATGCACTATCTTCATAAAATAATTATTATACAAGGTGCACGGTAAAGAGAAGCCATTAGAGATCTAGCTGTGTGTTTTTCCATTCTAATCTGTATGACAATAATTCTCTTCCAATGTCCTTACAGCTGAACATCCTGAGCTTTCTTTGCCAGGTTATGCTTGAAAACATTTACAGAAAAGCAATGTCTCTGTTCCCGTGGCTGCCCATCTGACACAGCTCAGAGGATGGTGCAGGGATCCCTGCTGCAGTTCACCAGCTCCTGTACAGCAGCTGATGTTCTAGGACATTCTGGTGACATTATAGAGGAAACCAGTGACTGCAAAGGTTTCAACCCCTACAAGCCCGTCAGAAATTATTTGTGGGGTATTTCAGGAGTTGCTTTAATAGGTAGCTTCTTAATTGATACACAAATTAAATACAGATCTGAGTGCTGAAGCCAGGAAAGGCTTCGCCTTGAAATGCTCCCATGAGCAGCTTCACCAACATTCAGGATGAAGGAGACTACTGTTCTGATGCAAACGGGTCTTTATGCCAGATTCATGTGGCACAACATATCTCCAAGAGGTGAAGTGCTTTAGAGTAGGCAATGGTCAGCACTTAGCAGGGAAGGTAAAGATCTGGGCAAATAGGACAGACAATCTCTTTCATGCTTGCAGCACTCTTCATCAGAAGATGCAAGCTTCCTTCATAGACTTTACAAGGACATACAGCTTACATAACATGTCCCTATCTGCTCCTGTCCCAAACAGCATCCAAGTTCATTAATGCTAAAAAGATAAAAGGTAAATTTGGGGGGATTTATCATCAGTATCTGGCTGGGATCAGCAGCACGAAGATGAAGTACAAGCCATTTGGTGATATATGTATCGCCTCATTCTCTCATAAATCACAGATATAAAACAAATACTGGCAAGACAGTCAAGGTTAGAAACAATAAAAGACTTTTAGGCCAGTTTTTATTTAATTTGATTGTATTTCAAGATAATGATACCCCTTTAACTACGGGAAACATTCTCCATCTGTTCTCTAGGGCCTCTATGGGCTTGCAATTTCCTTCCATGTGCAATTCCAGATGTTAACTGGGACCCTGAAAGGCCCCTACGACCCAGGTTCCTTGTTCCCACTCCCTCAACAGCACAGGGGAAGCCTACAACAATGACGAAGACTGCATTCAGCCCCTAGCACCACACCGAAGATTTAAATGAGATTTTAGCAGCACAGAGGGTCTTTTGTAAACTCCCATTTTGTGCATGCAGATATGATTAGCAGCCTTCCAGTGTTTCAAACCCAAAGGACTGGGGTAGGGTCTTCTAAATGTCAGAGCACAAAGCCCAGATCTAGAGCACTCTGTTTTTTTCAGCAAAGGTAATCACAATAACCTCACATACATGGCTCAAGGCTTTGCCCTAAATGGAAATACATAAATATGGGCTTTTTAGAAGTCGGAAACTTATGTGAACAATATATCTGAGCAGCTTTTGGTACCTGACACCACAAAGGTACCTGTTTGGGTTTTTCTTTTTTAAACCTTGCACATATTATTTATAAATTGAAAACAATATTCAAGAAAAATGAGATGCTGGAGATTTCCGCTGTGATTAGCTATGGAAATGTGTAAATATTGTACACTTTAAGCATCATTAAAATATTTTAATGTATATTTTGCAGTCCCTCCAATAAAAAAAAAATAATCAAAGCTATGTGCCAAACTATGAATTTTAATTCCCAGAAGATAATTCTGTGATAACTATTAATCCCTTTCTATTGCTCAAGTAAACATACGGGAAGACTATTCCAATGGAACAGGTAACTGTGGAGTGATTTGTTATTCCATTTGTTACAAAGTAGGAAGTTTTCTAGCTATATTCAGCATCCAAACTAGCAAATAAATAAATTCCAGTCCAAACAGATAGTTTACACTGCTTTCAACTTCATATTGCTTGCATAAATCACAATCCTTTATATTTATAGAGCTATTTTAACAGAATCACCATTAATAGCATAGCAGATCAAATATTATTCCAAATTTAAATAAAATCTGTTTATCATTATGGTCATTAGCTAATTATTTTATCTTCCTTTGGGACCATAGTAAACATTTACTTCTCATAAACCAAAAAAGAGCATCATTTCCTTGCTACAATAACACAAAACTCATGAGAACCACGTTTTAGGAAACCCACACTTTTGAAGACTAATGTGGTACTGAACAAAGGATATAAATATACACAGGAGCTTTTATATGGGCTGTGTGCCTAATCCTGCAGCTACTGATTTTCCTACTGCTGCAAATGGCCCAGAGTTTTCAACCATTTTGATTTCTACATTGCAAAACGTCTTCCAGAGGGATGCACATCGTAGCAATTGTGGGATAATCAGTTTTCTTTTCTTAGATGCCATTCACAGACCCTTTATAAAAAAAACACATGGGTCCTCAAGCATCCACAAATGCAAGTGTGGGGCAGATGACAGCAGGTACACATCTGTGCATGCTCGGTATCACTGAACATCTAAAACAGACATCAGCACACACAACTGTCCTTATGATGACCATGACTTTTGAAGAGCTTTGTGGAAACCTTTGTTTTCCCTGCAATATATTTGCATTGTTTAATCAAACTCTGATAAATGCATTCTTTTCACCTCAATTGATTTTCTTTTCAAAGCTCCCTTTGTCAGCTGATTTGTTAAGTGCTAGAAGACTGCACATCTCACTGACTGGTCCTCCCCTGTGTATTCATTTTCTTTACAGGTTCCCCTCCAGGACAACCATGATTTCACTGATTATTTTTCAGTAGACACTTTGTTAGACTACTTATAAACGCACTGACCTAATTGCTTTTAATTATTGTGGTGGAGTCTGCTTTTCCAGTGGCTATTTGCTTCCGCACAAAAGGAGAAATACCACTGTGAGAAGCATTGAAAAATCCATATCCCAGGTTTCTCTCTGAAGCATAAGTCAATCAGAACTTTAATGCATGTTGTAAATGTTTATGTGCATGTGTATCTATTGTGCATGTAATGCATGCATTATATAGGCCTATTTTACATCTACATCCATCTGTACATCACATAAGCCAAATGGGGCTAAGAAGATAGCAAACCCATTTAATTCTCAGTTTCAGAGACAAAGTGTTTTCTTAACAGCTCTGTGAAGAATCCAAACAAATTTGGTGTTTTCACTTACTTTCCTATCATGTTCAGAAAATTGTTTAAATCATAGATATCCATCCAGTCTGTTAGTAATGCCACCCATATTAACAGTGCTTCTTGAAACAGATGAAAAGTAGAGCTACACAGAAAGCCAGTTACTCTGCACCTACCCTTTTAGCAGAAAACCAATCATCAACTGATAAACAATCTGCAAAATATCTCCCATGAACACCAGGACGAGTTGGACCATTAATCTAAGTGAATAGCTTTATGAGAAACAGTTTACCAGGAAAGTGAAGATGATGCACAGTTCAACAGGGGAATCCATAAGGGACAAAACTGGGAAGAGAGAATACATGAAGTCTGTCCAATATGCATTCTAAGAGTTGTCAGCCAGGATAAATCTCAGTATATTTGGAACTATTCACTGAGAACTCTTTTTTTTTTTAATCTTAGTTGAAGTTATAAGCCACATATATTAAAATGAGAAAAGGAAAAAAAAAGGGTAAAAGAAAAACCCAAAACAAAAGAAAACAAGTAGAAAACTGCAAATAATAGCAGATGGTAGAGGCACCACATAACTTCCTGCTAACTCCTCATTTTGCTCTCTAAGGACTGTGCAGTACACACAAGGATCTAAACAAGAAATACCTATGGTGATAACAGTTTGCTGCCTAGAAGACAGCAACAAGCTGAAAGCAAGCCTAAGCTTCCTTCAGATTTTATATTCAAATACCAAAGGTAAATTGATATTATCCTCAAATAGAAATAAGCTCACTTTCGAGAATCTTTGTCAGCCACAGAGTTTGGTGAAATGAGCAGCTTGTGTGTTATTCTTATCATTCAGTTTAATATTTTTCAGCATAAAAAAAAAAGAGGCAGAGTGTAGTATTTCAATTAAAACAAACAAATAAAACAAAACTAACACCCACGAGATGTCTGTGAAACTATCCCTCCTGGTATGGAGTAAGATAAGGTTGAAACAACCTGCTAGCTAAGGGTTTCCTATTTTTTTCTTTTTTTCATGTTTTATAAAACAGTTTGTTTGCAACAATGCAAAAATCGTATCTTGAAAATTCCTAAAACATTTTCATAGCATTTTCATTGTTAAATAACATTGTTCTGCTAAGGATCTTCTGTTAAAAGTTCCAAATAAACATTTCAGCACAAGACAGCATTGACGACTTCCCAATTACATTAATTGGTGTGCCACTCCCAGTTGCTGGATTATTCCTAGTACATAACTAGATGACTTGGAAGCAATTTCCTGAAATTTAACCAGTGTGATTCCACATACCTAATGTTGAGAAGAAGTGCAAGTCCTGTCGAAAGAGTTTTGACTACTTGTGCTTGCATCTTTGCACCTGGACATCTCCAATTAAAAGATCAGATATGAAAGTTCATATACCTTCAAGTATCTACAGTGAAGGGATTTCTCAGAAAGTCAGCTCTGAAAACTTTCCCAATCTCACCGTGCAATCCCACAACACTCAAAACATCCCCGAAAAAGAGTTTTTCAGCATTCTTTCACTTAAGACCTCAGCCTTAATATTCAATTCTAGTATTTGACATGAAGTAAGTAAGATCAACTGAACACGAAAAATGTTCTCCTTCACCATCAGTCAGACTGCAGGAATGTAATTCACATTTAAGATGCAAAATGTGTTCTCTCATTAGTGCATCTTTCGGGCCTTATGCCTTTCATAACTGCTGTTATCGTACTATTGATCACTGTCCAGCACTGTAATACATGATGATCCTTTGGGTTTGAAGAGAGGTACGTGCCAGTCAGGTTTACAAAGCCTATAAAACTTTCACTGTGCTTGTAGCATAACCAGAAAGGAAGAAAAAAAAAAGTTCATCCATAAATTTAATTATTCCTGGCTTCTGGTTTTGGAGACATCTCTCCAGGGCACAGTCTAAAATTATTGAATACTGCTTAGTCTCCTACATCAAGGTGATAGAAGTTTTTTTTTTTTTTAAACCTCAATGGCAATTAATAGAACAATTTCCTCCCATACATGAGCCTTTCCTAAATACAGTGCTGTTATTCCCTGACCTCGGTGTGAACAGGCAGATTCAGGGGTGGAAGAAATGCCAACAAATTCTGCAGGGCTTCTTTGCTATGACTGGCTCTCCTCACTGTCCACTGCCTCCATTAAGCCACTGGCAGACAGTGACTGATGACTTGTTTCAGACATTTCTTGCAACCTTCCTTCTAATAGGGGAACAGATGGTTCCCTTTAACTATGGTATTTTCACCCTGCTAACAAAACCACCTCCACCTGATCTGCAATTAGAAACATGGGATTGCTGAATACCACACTCTGTACCATTCACTTGGAACTTTTCTCCCTTCCTAAATGTTATTTTATTGTCAACACCAGACAGATGTAGCAGGATTTTCCATGGATGCACACAAGTTAGTCTGTGGTGTTTGTTCACATACACAGTTTATTTGCTTAAAAAGGCCAGTTTGAACTGCCTCCAACAAATCTAATTCAAACTACTCTAATCTGCTGATTATTTTCAGCTAAAAAAGTAGTAACATTTGAAAAGCTAACAAGCTTACTTTGACTAGCCTTAAATGTTTTAATTTTTGTTTTGAAGAAATGCTTCTTTTTGCATTGGAGCTACATTTTAGAAAAAGATAAAGAACACCCTTTAAAAGAGTATTTTGTTAATCTGAGAAGTTACTGGTTTGTTTTATATTTCAGCATGATTAAGTTGTATTCTTCTTTTAGGATCAATCCATTTCCCATCTCCTCTTCCCTCTTTTTCTTTTTGTCCACTGTGTCAAGAAATGAACTGACATAGCCTCACAGAGAAGAGATAATCTCAGTTGAAAAAATACAGTCTAAAGTCACATCCAGATAAAAGATTAGGGATCTTCATTCAACAAACAACCCAAGAGGCATTATGAGGAACTCACACGGCTTTGCTACATGGATTACAACGGATTCATTTTAAAAAGCTTTAGTGTTTAAAAAAAGGGGGGGGAAAAATCATAGGGAAAACATCCATTAAAGACAGAGATTATGGAAGGAAAGCAGAGTAGGAAACCATACATTTGCTGCACTCTGAAGACATAGCTGACATGGCCCTGTCCTCATGGGCTGTACTCCTTTTTTCCATTGACCAGACTGCAGCCTTCTCCTACCAGTTACATGAGAGCCAGAGCCTTTTTCCCGATCCCAATACATGAGTTCTAGCACCAAAAATGTAAAAGTTTCTACTATGGTAACTCACTAGTAAATGAGTGTCTCAAGCAATAAAGAGATATATCTGCTCTACAATAATTAACAATTACAATATTGCCACTAGCTGCAAAGTTCCCTGTATGTTGGGTTTCTGGTGAAACTTAAATCATGCTTTCCAATAAAATCAACCCAGAAAAAAAATATTCTGGCACATTCTAAGTCTTTCTGTTCCTCAGCAACATTACCAATACTTTAATCTCATTTCCTTAGAAATAATCACCAGACTATTTCAATATTGACTGGAGGAACATATTAACACTCTGATGGGGAAATGCGATGAAACTGATCCCACACCCAGAAACGCTTCCTGTCTTCAAACAATCCTAAACCCTACTACACCCAAATCAGGATTCTGAATTCTCAGAAATCTGCTTCAAGGGCAGTAAAATGACCCAGAAGGGCTCACCTGACATCTGGGTATTGCCAAAAAAGGTGGCTCCATTTCTCCCTCCTCCCAGTCCCTGGACATTTTATTCCTGCAAGGACAGAAACCCTGTATGTGTCTCCTGCCCTTTCAGTTTCACAGAGGCATCTACATTCCCTGGTAACAGGGAAGATTTCTGACATGCTATTGCATCAACAGTCTCATCCTGTGAAATCCTTTTACAACATCAGATTCTGATTCTCACATAAGCTCCTAAAGTATTTTTGCATATTAATTGGAACGGAATAAATTTCCTTGACATTTTAAGCCCAGGTACTTCATGTGGCAGTTTGCCATTACAGCCAGTCCAGCAGAGCACAACTAAGCTTCCTACCAACGTTCAGCCAAGGTCTCCAGTCTGGATGAAGACTCCTGTTTAAGATTTGCCATAGAGTGAGAGGCTCAGACACATCTGCCCCAGACAAGGAGCTAAAGAGGTGACATTCAGTATTTGTTGTTCTTTTGGGAGCTACATTAAGCATGTGAACTTTCTAGTCTTCTCTTCCTGCTTATTCTCCATCGGTGATCATCTCACACATATGAATACCTACATTTGTCAGTCTCACAAAGGTGGCACAATACTGACAAGTTTGGCTTTGAAGATGGGAGATGAGGTACTTTTTCACAACAGAAGTGCCATGAGGAATTCTCCCAAGGAAGCTTCTAAGATGAGTTCTCTCTCTGTGATCCAAAGGAAAAAAAAGGTTACCTGAAAGAAATGCAGCTTGTGTTTGCACATGTTGGTAGAAGTGAAAGAAAATCCCATCCATACACAAGCAATATCTATTTTTGGCTTACAATTTTCGAAGTAATAATGGCTCGTACCAACAGTAACCTCCGCCAGAGGCAGGTTCACAGCAGAAAAGCACACAGTCCCATATATATTGGGATAGCACTTCATCTTTCAGAGGTTCAAAGGCTCACAGAGAACATCCACAAAAATCTGCACGAATAGTCCCTTTGAGGGAGAGTTTTTTTTCTCATTGAAGGTAATTTCTGACTTACTTTCAAAGTCTTACAAGACCAAAAAGGTACACACATAGAGCATTAGGTAGTATTAAGGCTCAGACCTTCAAAAAAACCACATAGCCTGAGTGCCAAAAAGAGGATACACCTCAAGCTTGTACATGCTCAGAGGAGGTACTAAAACACCTGTATCACCTTCCAAAAAGTGCTCAAAATGCAGGAGAGAAGACAGAGATGGGGACAAGATTGCTGGGTTTTGTTTCTGTGACTCCACCGTGTTGATCAGACACATTCAAGCCAGTGCATCTTTCTCTCCCGAGTGAAATCTGTTTCTATGATTTTGCCAAACTTTTATATATGGCAGTGGCCAGCTGGCTGCTTGGAGAGCCATGTGTCAGTGGTCCTGGCAAATGCTTAATGTGTGATATGGATCTGCACAAACTGCAAGCACTTGGTTTGCAAACATTACTGTTTTATGCGTTTACAAAGCAGCTAGCAAAAGGAGAGGCTTCTGAAGCAAAGTCATGCAACATGGCAGACAGTTTACATATTAAGGCAATTCCTCAACATACAAATACATTACGGTAACTCATCCTCTCTTCTTGGCACGCTCTGTCCCTATGGGCTGTAATCAACCTATTCTGTCTCTCCCTACAAAATACCATCACCTCCTCTTTCACTGGTACCATTGTTTCTACAGAGGCAGGAAATTAACACCACCAAAGTTTCTGCAACAAGACGTGGGAAACCTCTCTCTCCAGCACTGCTGGATGTCTGGATCCCAGAAAGGATGTGACCACATGTACATCTCCTTCTGTACCTCAGCAGACAGCACCCTAACTCCTGGGCTGCTGCTAGAGTTCTGCCTACCTGAGGAAGCTGCCTTGTACACATGGAGGGGTCAGCAAATCATCCCACACAAGTGCAGGAATCAGAGGGGGAAGCAGTAAAGCAGGACAGAGGATGCTTTGAGTCTGTGTATTTTGGGTCTACGTACTTCTCACTGTACCATCCCAGAGCAGTTGTGAGAAATACATCAAGCAACATGGGCCTTCGAGGAAAAAAAAAAGCAGAACCTGACTATACTAAAAGAGGTCTGTGGTTACATTCCCTATGTATATAAGAAGTGCTCATTAAGTTTAAGGCAAGCCATCTATTTAGGGTTTTGTTAATGCATCATCCCATGTGGTCTGTAGGCCTGTGTACAAGAATATATATGGCTTATTGACTAATGTCAGGGAAAATAGACTTCCCACCCTAGATTAAGTTTATCGCAATCTCTGCAGTCAGCCCGGTGAGCGAAAGCACAGGTGATAGATGAGCATGCCATAGCCTTCCAAATGCCAGCAGATACCAAATGACAAGCCACGGGGGAAGGTAATTCCAAGCTAAAGCTGCTTGAGCGAACGGAACCTCCTCCTGACATGTAACAAACATGACTCTTGTTGATCTCCTCTGTCCTGACAGCTCTTGGCCCCAGAAGCAGCCTCGCCAGCCAGGTCCAAAATTACAAAGATCACCACAGATCACTATCAATGTCACGACTTATGCCTAGAGATGAAGAGATGCCAGGCTGGCTTCCACACCACTGCCAGGACAGGCAAACAGCTGCCTTCTGCACTTTTGTCCAGTCATCATATCTGGGGGCTAAGGTTTTACAATTTTGAGGTAAATTTGGCAGATATCCTGACTGGAAGTAGTCAATGGGATGCTGGAGTGAAATAAAGCTTGTCCGTTTCCTCACGAGTAGAATCAGCCAATTCCGAACACTTTGAAAAAAGTTACATCAACACCTCGGGTCAAAATTCTATGTCTATTACAAAAGCATCAGAGAATCATCATGCAGAACTGAAGCCAGAAGTTCTAGTTTGTCACTAACATTGCAGCCCAAATCAAAGTTCCCACAACCTGTGCACCAGAATGGTGCTCATGTTTTCCCCTTAATATTTGCAAAATAAGAACACTGGTAATACTTCTAGTGAAACTCACCATAAAAACCCACTCCAATCTACAACGTAAGAAACTAACAGTAACTGTAGGCACATAGATAAACAGTTTGTATAAAACTTAACTGCCTAGAGAAGGAAACAGAAAACTGTAATAGACATTACGTCAAAATTAATCTTGATTTAAACGGGAAACCAATATGGGTGAGCAAGTAGAACAAAATGCTAGTGTCCTCCGGGTTATCATTAAGTACTTGCTGCAAAGAATCTGTTCTTCCTCAGAATTAAGATCAAGGATTCCTTTTTCTTTCATTACATTGCCCGAAAACTTCTTAGTAGCACCAGTAGTTTATAAAGACGAAAGAATGGTGTTTAATCGGTAGCTGCAATGGGTTTAGGAACTGCTAATAAATACACAAGGAGGTTTGGAAGAGCAACGCTCACTCATTCAAAGCCACTACTACTACAAAAGTCAATTCCATATGTAGTTGTCAGCTGTTAGAGCACACAGAGTTGTCTCAAATCAATTATTATACAGAAAAAAATGCCATCTCTTAAAAAATCCAGCTACAAATGAAGATTTGCAAGGCAAGAGTGTCTAGTGTCAGATGGGATTTCAGTCTCAAATCTAAACATTCCATTGTTCCTACATTACAATTGCATACCATACTGACTGATAAAACTATAAAAGTCAACCCAATAAACACATTCTGCACTAAATCCAGCTGTGGTCTCGAGAGGAGCTGTAATTCACGGTTGATGAGTTGTATCTATTATGTGACATTCTCATCAAAGTCCAAAGCGGAAATGCATGCAGAAAACCCAAAAAGAGGCTCTTGCAGATTAAAAATGACATTCAGCAGCATAGAAGATGGGTCGTTAGAAGTGTGAAAAGTACAAGAATGAGCTCCATAATAAAATGGATCAATAGAGGTGACATAGGCAGTGGGAATTACAGCTGTCTGCTCAGCCTCTGC
The DNA here is from genome assembly GCA_013401255.1 of Urocolius indicus. NCBI lineage: Eukaryota > Metazoa > Chordata > Aves > Coliiformes > Coliidae > Urocolius > Urocolius indicus. The sequence continues at coordinate 292,007 of WBNH01006076.1, forward strand.
TACTACATCTGGTTACTGTTACGTGCCCTATGGAGAAGAAAGAAAACAAAAAAAGTCTACATCTGATATGACTGCTTTGTCTGTTTAAGATTCAAAAGCTCCACTGAAAGCTTTCACAAAGCTGAAGGGAGCATGATTTATACAAAGAGCTACAAGCCTTTCACAGTCCATTTTGAGCAGAAGGGACATCAGTGCTACCTGTCTTTTGAGAATAGCATTTCTTCTTTTATTTACATTTGCTCTTCATTATGCTTTTAGAGTAACTTACCAATCCAGCAAATCAATTCAAACTATTTTGCAAGCATTTCGAGTGATTTCTTAGCATCACCCGTAGGCACTTGCTTCTATGTAATTATAATCATTCTTCTGCAGAGATTTTCTTCATTCAAGTGGCTTTGCCAAGCAACAAGAAACAAAAGAATAACCATGTCTAAAAATAGGTAGGAAAAAAATGTAGGAATCCCACAACTATATTGAAGAGGGTCATCAGAAAGAGAGCAGGGGATAAATGTGTCTCCTCATGTCCTTTATGTCTTTGCAGACAGCCCAAAAATAGTGCTGTTCAATGTTTGATAGGTATGGCTCTATATTATAGGTTAAACTTATTTTTTAAAAAATCCATCTTAAAATTTATCATTTTCATTCTTTCTTGGGAGACATGAAATAATCTGGCTAGTTGGTGCTTTTTATCATCCTTCTGTTGCAGACAGAATTTAACTACTTCTTTTAAGAAATAAAGAACAAAACCACATCATTATGTAAAATGCCTCACACAGAAAAGCATTAAATTTTTGCCCTGTTCAGGTATTGGCAAACTGTGATCTCTTTCCTTCATTTTAGCAGACAAGGTGACATTGGACTTGAACTAACCAGTCTGTTGGGATGGGCATTGCCCCAGGCTTGCTGTTCTCACTCCTTACCAGAAGACTGAAAGACAAAGACAGGGATTTCAACAACATAAGCACAGAAAAGGGTGTCTCAGGAGGAAGCTGCAAGCCTTGAATCCCAATGGATCTAAAGATAAGTGTTCTTTAATTCAACAAATGTGAGTTCCCAGCTGCCTCATGACAATTTCAAGTCCAATGTTTTTTCCTAAAAGAGGTACTATTTCCTCACTGGCAGCTCCCCTCTCTTTATTGCTTTCACATTTATTTGAGATTGACCTTGTCAAAACCTTGTAAACTATCAGCAGGACCCAAGTATCATACAGCATCAGCTTTGTCACTAGTTTTAGGACTGCCTTAAAATAAAAGCAATCAGCACTTCTTAAAACTGAATATCCTCCCCCCACCCTACATGTTGACGTGGTCACTAAATCCCACTGGGTAATCTCTAGGATCCATCTGTTCCTTTTCATTCTCATCCTGAGAAGCCTCTCATAGCCACTGATTATTTCTCAACTTGTCTGAAGAAATATCCTGTCTTGTGGCTTCCCAGACGCTTGCTTCACCCCCCTCTCCCCAGAGGTTTGCTGAAAAAGGCAGCTGCAAAGATTATCCACTCCAATGTCATGCCCAGGCTCTCTTCAAATCCCTTGAAGGAGGAGGCATTTTCTCTAAAGGGGAAAATGTTTAACAGAGGGGAACGAGTGCCATTCAAAGATGAGTTTCTTTCCAGTTTCATCCTGGATGCAAGATCCAGCTACAGATACCTTTTAAGGAAGAATCTTTTAACTCACGGTTAAGAGAAGTGGAATTAAGAGTTCTGTACTGACCACATCTAGACTCTCCAACAAGAAGCTGACAGACCACGCGTGGGCCACGCTGCTGTAAAGCAGTTCATTACACAGCTGCATGGATTAACAGGCTGAGAGGTACCATAAGCATTCACCAAAGGTCATCATCAAATAGCAGATGTAAGCATAAAAAAAGATGACATTTGCCTAATGACCACAAAGCAGCTAAAATTTACAGGAATGCATATCTTCTCCTTTTTCAGGTCAATACAGTCGCATGTCTGTGCATTTACTGTATCAAACACAGCTGCACAAAACAATCTAAATGCTTCTCTTAACTTGAGGGCTGTTGAAAGTAGTAAAGGAAAAACATATCTCTTTATTACTTGTGTTTTTGCGTAAAATCAAAACACAAGAACCAAAGCCACGGAGGACTTGAGATTTAATTGTTTAGTTGTATTTTGTTATTGGTTTATTTGTAACTTGAAGCCCCCCCAGGGTTACAGCTATTGTACTATTTTATAGATTCCCATCAGCCCTGTATGCGCTGCTGCACCAATCAAAGGTACCAAAAATCTAAATAGCAAACAGTAGTCCACGGGAGGTTTTTTACTTCCTTACATTTTCAACATTACTGCTGCTCAAGTTTAATTCCAAGATTTATGCAGATGTCAAAGTGTTAACTTTGCTTGAAATTTTCCTGTTTATCATCATTCCCTTCAAATAATGCAAGGACTGCAGGAATTTATGATGCCCAAACCTGACAGTCATTGACTGGCTAACAAATCTTTCCTTCTGTTTTCAAAATAGTTTTGTGTTAATCTCTCAGGTCACTATCAAAGACAGTTTAGCATCTAATTTATCACCTTTTGGGCAGAGATCCACGCTGAAAAATTCACATCCAAACTGTAATTTGGTTCAGTTAATGGTCTTTTCTCAGAGGAACTGGACAATTAAAAACATATGGAAATGGAATAAGCTACTCACTTTTCAACTAAATGTTTGCTCTGTGTCTTGGGAAATAAATTTAAGATGAACAAGCTGAATTCAGTCAATGGATTAAAAAAGGACCGAACTACTGTTATAAATCACTTGTGCTCCTTTCACTACCCACATAGCAGTATTTTATATTTTTCTTTAACAGAACATCATGTCCAACAATGGAGAAAAATCTTCAAGAAATTACAGGTTCAGAGAGGATTGGTGCTATTTAAAAAAAAAAAAAAAAAGAAAGAAAAAGGCTCTTTATGCACTATAAACATTTGACATATTTAGGCACCTAGATACAGTAATCAGAAATGTCAGGTTAAACAAGAAAAGCATAAAGGCAAAACCAGTTTAAAACGTGTACATCAATGTACACTGGCTTTCATTACAGTGGTAATCAATCACAGATTTTTGGTAGAACTATGACATTCTATTATGTCTGGAAAAAAAATCATGGTAGAGTTGACACCTTTACAGAAACACAAAGCTTGGGAACATATATTATATTTTAGTAGTGCTTCTCTTTTTTTCTCCCTGAGAAGTGCCAATGTCTATGTAACAATTCACAAACAACACAAGCTCCCGATATATGTCCTTCTCCCATGGGCTTTACTGGATACTGGATGAGGACAGGAAGAGAATAGCAATGCCACTGACATTCCTTCACTATTGATTTTCCTGTGTTCAATGCCCTGAATGCCTGTGTAGCCATTAGAAAAACTCATTCATAAAGTTTAGCATTAATTCATTTATTCATTTTGTACCTCAAAGCGAGGTGCAAAATTTAATTGTGGTGTCCTTCCCTGCCTTAGAAGCATCTCAAAATAGTAGCCTTCCATTAAATTCTAAAGATGTCCCGGGTCACATACCCTCTATCTTCTTAGTAATATGTATGTTCTTAGTCACTACACTCTGTGCTTTGCAAGCTTCAGTAGCTACTGAGCACAGCTCTCTCCACCAGCTGTAGGAGACAGACCAAGGACCTCCCAAGTCAGGGAGCACATGCTAAAGGTGAAGGCCCTGGGATTACAACTTGTTGCAACTGCACACAGTCAATCTCACAACAAAAAAGAAACTGGAAAAATAAGTGACATTGTCTCACTGCTTTGCTTCTAACACAGTTTTGGCCAAAACAGGAGACTGAACTGATGACTTGCAAAACTAAAATGATTACAGGTGTATATCCCAAGATGAAGCCCTAAATGGTTCTGGAGTACAGCCGTGGCAGGTCAATGTTCTCTGGGGGCACACAGGTGCATGGGATGCACTGAAGTTTTCAGTTAAAACCAGAAAATAATGCCCTTAGCAAAAGCAGACACGGGATAAAAGAAGAGTGGAAGCTATACCCTTGAAATATCTTTTGATGTTAATACACTGCAATGAGTCTTAGTGTCATCTGCTTCATGAAATACGAAAAATAAATAAAAAAGCAAGAACACAAGCTTATATCCCCCTACTTTTCAAAAATATCTAATGTATTCAGTCTTTCTTACCACTCCATGGAGTTTTTTTTTCTCATGGCCATTGTGAAAAGGCCCTCAAAAATACTCTTTTCAATTCTTCTGTTCAATGAAATATTGCTGATAAGATCAATTAAGTGAGAAGAGAAACAAAATCCAGGCTTTTGGTTCAGTAAGTCCTCTGCTTACTGTATATTTCATAAAGACCAAAGGTTTGATGTTAATTTTCAGTGATGCGTTTTCTAATAATCCATGAGTGTGAGCTTGAGCACTGACAGAAAGAAGCGTTGTATTTCACAGACACACAGGAGCAGACAGTTTTAGGATCATTTATTTAATTATGCAAATGCTACTCTTGTGAAAACAAGAGACAGACTGAAGCTGAAACCATACATTGGATAATAAAGTTCATATCCAACTGAAGATTTATTACCTGCTGTGCCAACTGCAGCTACTACCACATTATTATAGCCTATGCTACTGCATAGTTAAAGTTGAGATAACACTTCCAAACTAAACCTCTATTTTTAGGACAGTTAAAAGTGTTTGTTATGTGTGATTTCTTTAATTGGCTATTCTATGAAAGACTCTGAAAGTACAAATTAAAAACAAAACCTAACCACTGCTCTGACGCTAATCACCGTTGAATAAACAAAGAGGCTTTTTAATCAACATAAACATCACTTCTTTCCTGCATTTTACAGCAAAGTATACCCAAAAGACTTATAGTATATTCCCCAGTTCTCACCAATAGGTGTGTTAAAAGCAACCACAAAATACCACCTCAGCAGAAGACTTGTCTATCCCCTACTATACGCAGGATACAACCAGTATTGCATCGAACAGACTCTGCTTGGCCAGCACGTTGATGAGCAGTAGAAGAAAAGATCAGGTGCTAAGTCCATTTTCAAACCAGTGTTAACCAATGTGAGAATTCTTCTATCACCTTTCCTAGAGCTGTGCAGCAGTCCGCAGTGAAGAAAAGGCTCTGCTACAGAAATGCTACTCCTTGGTCCCAGTCCTCTCAATGCATTATTCTGACCCAAAATAACAGCACGTATTTATTTGCACCACAAAAACTGTGTTCTCTTTCACTTCCACAGCATTCCTAGTACAGTGACAAAATATCTGCCACAATAAAGTACAGAGACAGTACAGATAGGACCTACGGGTTAGACCAACTGTATGGCTAAGCAATCCTAAACTGCTGTTAAATGGACTGGACCTTCCTCTCCTAGGTTCCTATCGCCCTCTCCATTGCTCTGGCTTCTGGGCTGATCCCAAAGGGGCTTGAAGCTATACTCTTTTTTTCCCCGTGAGGGAAAAAATTCCTCATAAAGAGACTACAAAGCTGTCAGATGAGCACAGACATCAGAGTCCAGGGAGAGGCAGTTGCACGTGGCTAGGGCAGAGGACAGAACTGTGCTTTCCCAGGTTGGCACAAGCTCTAATTGGCTCAGGTGCACCACAAAAGTGTGACTCTAAGGTAATTATATTTTAAAATCTTCCTGATGGAGAGAAAGCTTTTGCATGTAATGGAACACTCCTTTGCAAGTGATGGGCGAACAGAGGATCAGAAGAATATTTCAGCTACACTTAGGTGTTTAAGGCTTAAAAGCTAAAGCATTTCATTTCATGTACCACATATACCATGAGACTGGGCAAGAAAAACTTCTTGCAGGAAAATTAGTTTCTCCATATTCAACAGCTATCTCTATCCACAAATCTCAAGCTGTTTGAATTACAAGATTCAGGGGTACTCTAACATGTAGACTTGGCATCTTTTTAATTAGTATATTAAAATACTACTTTTCAATATGTCACAGTGTGTAAGTGTCATGCAATAAATACTTAACACTTGGCTTTTTTTAATAGAGAAAGGATTTTATTATCCACATGGCTTTGGTAATACACATCTGTTGCATGCCAAACACTGTGCATGAAATACCTTCTTGGATAGAAGATTAATGTGCTTACTGTGATTCTGTGGACAATTTCTTTAATGTCACCAAGGAATAAGGCAAATACTTAAATACGAAATGCCACAAAAATCCATCCGACATTTTGCAGGCTCAGAAAATGCCATTATATGCACGTATGTTTAGATACACAGTCAGACCTAAGGTACATAAAGAAAAACCTTTCAGCAAGATGAATGATACACATAACATGCATCTGATCTCCCCTCTTGAAAAATACTCTTTTCTGCCAAACTCCCTTTTCTGTTTGCTGTGAGCTCCTCGTGTCCCTGCTCCCCCTGCTCTGCACAGCAGTATTGAACCCTGTGCAGCGGCTGCTCAGGATGCAAGCGCCTGACTTCATGAAATCCAAAGGTAAGCAGATCCAAATCTCACCAGAGCTAATGGATTTGGCCCTTATCTTCCTCTTCTAAAGCATCCCGAGTGCCAAGAGACTTATCTAAGCATTAGTAATCAATATTAATATTATAATGTAGTAGTCATGTATTATTCTCTTGTCAGTACACAACGCTTCAATATAGGCACTTGTTCCTTTTTTACTGAATACAAGAAAAGCATCTGAATGTCTTAACTGAAGTTTGGTGAAGAAAAGAGTTATTTTTAACTTGGGACAGATCCCAAATCAGTTCATTGCATAGCTCAAAAACTATCACAAGAGGAATGGACATGGCTGAGTACAGACCGAGGGAGGAGGGGTAAAGAACACTTGTACCCAATTTGTAACTAATAAATAATAGAAAAAAAAAACCGCACACCTTAACGCTGAGAAAGGCCCAGCACAGACACCTAACAGTACAGATGCACATCTACCTGGGATTTCAAATGCATCTCTGTAGCCCAGGCAGTGTTTAGAAGTCCATGGGATCTAAACGCCTAAATCATGGTCTGCAGGTTCCCCTGTGTACCTTATTGCATCTCTTTCAAAGCTGTCCCATTTTGACCCTCCATCTCTGAGCAAAAATTCAACAGCAAAATCCACAGCAGAATGTGTGGCTTCCTGTGCCTGGGATGAGAAACAGCTCAGCCCAAGCAAGCAAAGCCACACCAATTTCACCAGCTGTAGCGAGCACATCATAGCAAGAGCTATTTTGTCTGCCTGGACAAAAAGAAAAAATCCTTAGAAAGCTTTACGTATGAATAGACAAAACTATGGAGCACCTCAGGTCTCTCTCAAGACTGTGGGCTTCCCATACATCTTCAGATGAAAATGCAGCTTGTAACCAAGAGCTGAGAATAATTACCTTCCATATGCATCAGGCACCATTTCAGCACAGCACATGAGACCTGCAGACCAAGGGGATGCTACAAGAAGTGCAGGCGGCTGTACAGCATGCTCATCACTTAAACACTATTTCATCCCAAGGTTCCAAAATGATAATAGACTTTATTCTAATTGGATTGTCTGCAATGAGCCAATTTAAGTGCTAAATGCTGCAAATTATTCAGCATGACATAGCAATGCAATGATCTGAGCCACTGCAGGGCAGGAGGCTTGTTGAAAGCCACAGTTCCTGAAGCATAATAAGGAGATGCAAGTCTTCCTTGGCATGTCTCCACCAACCAAATTCATATTGTTTCAACAGCTGCAGTGTGCTCACTAAGCATTAACTAATGCTTTGACCTAGAACGCAACCACTGTCAGCCAGCACACCTGATTAGAAGATGATTTTCTGAACACACCTTTAAAGTCCATATCTCTCTAATTGCTGGCTTTCAAAGAGGCTGAGTACCTATGACATCCTATGTGTGCTACACAGGGCCGTGAAATATTGATCTAACCACAAGCTTTAAAATATTTAACCAACTGAGTCTGTACCTTTGTTGTCAGGGTAAGAACGTCACATTTACTCACAGAGATTTAAGAGACAGGAAGAGACAGACATTTAAAGCTTCAGATTTTATTCTGGTGCAATTACAGCAGCATGAATTACAAATGCAAATGAAGTACTCCTGTGTTACTGCTTAGTCCTGTGCCTAGCACACAGTTCAAAAGACAATTATTTTTAGTAATTATGTGTAAAGTGGTTTTCAACACAGTTACACCATAAAATGCATTAAAATTCTGTTGTTGTGTTAGCAAGGAAGAGAAAGTAAAATATACGGTTGTCTGCTGATTTAAAATGTCAGCCTGTATCAACGAATCACAAAATGGAAAGAAAAAATATAAGTAATCACAGAATCATATTCCCAACTTTTAATACAACACTATCATTCTTCTGCACAACCACTGCAGGAGGCTGTCCATAGAGACTTGAGAGTTTTATGTGACTTGAGGTTATTTGTATTTAAAGTCCAGACTCAAACAACAATGCTCACATTGCTGCACCTGCAAAATACAGAGTTTTACACCTAATTTCTAGTCACTAAACTCTGAACCTGAGACACTGCACCCTCCAATCCCACAGAGCTGAAGAGACTTGAGCCTCAGAACAGTAGAGAATAGTCTTATGTCTTGCCTCTCAGCTGGGTATGCATCTCCTTCAAAACAATTTAGCAGCACTCATCCTTAGTGGAAATCAACTCCTCAGGCTCTGCAAGAACTCTTGGATACAAGTTATTTGTCTTTACTGATATAAAAATGACAGATTTTAATACGTTCTGTCTTCATGCCTACTTGTCAGTGTGACGGTATGTAGTTAATCACCAACATCTAATGTGAATACATCATCTGATTTACTGAACAGAAATATTTATTAAAAATTTCTGCCCTAACTTGACTTTGCTTCTTGGCTTCTGGATTTATTAGAATTAACTCCAGTAGATGAGCAGTTTACTGTATTTTATTTTCCCACATATTTTCTAATCCACAGAGGCACAGGAACATTAATTCAGGAATTGGCTGCAATTATTTTTTGCTATTCAGCTAGGGGCAGTAAATGCAAACAGAATTGGCTGCGGTTCAATGTCATTGCGTAAGATTTGCTCTATTGTTCCCTTAGATGCAGATGTTAGGGTATATAATGGTTAATCAAAATAGTGACATCCTATGCACTTTCTAATGGGTTCCCAGTAGGTTCTGCTTTCTTGCTGGAAAATTAATTTCCTTTTACCTAAAAACAAGCACACAATTACAAAATTAAGACCACTTTCTCCATCACTAAAAATTGAGAAGAAAAAAGTGCCTCAGCTGTTCATTTTTCATATAAAGCTCAGAGTGCACTGCAAACCAAAGATTGCAAGCTTCAAGCATTCACCTTAATCATGAAGGCAGTGAAAATGGTAAGATAAATAAGATATTTCACATTGCTATTTAAACAATGATTCTTTCTCTTGCAAATGCCAATTCCTTTCACGCTGAAAGCACTAGAGAGGCTTGAAAAACTTGTGCTGTTAATCAGGATTTCAGCACAATTCTCCAGGTTCTCAAGGCAATCAGCAAGAAATTCTCTCATTCTTTGGAAACATTGAGGGCAACAAAAGACAAGTGGAGGCAGCCTCTCCTTTTCCACTGTATTTCTTCAAGATCATTGTTTTGTCTTTTAAAAGAAATGCAGATTACACACTGCTACTGCTGCTTTGGGGGTGTGTGTAGATTATCTGCAGATTGATATTATTGCTGTTTATCACACAAAAGCCTCCTTTCCAAGGAGCAAAACGTGTGGGACAGCACAGGGACAGAACAGATATTATAGGTCCTCACTGCTGTAGATGTAACCACAATTGAAAATACCAATTATCTTCCCAAACAGAGCTCCTCTGTAGCTGCAGTAGCCCAAAGAGGGACATTACCATAACACCTCTGAGGGCAGCCAGCATCTTTTACTCATTTCTGTTTGCTCATTTTAAGTGCTGGGGAAAAATTAGAGGAGAAAATTATGAGATTAAAAAAGGCTTTCACTGCTTGCACTTCCCCACAGAAATAAAGATACAAACAAAACAAAATCCATCTATCTTCCCTCTGCTGAGATGCTCCCAACAACAGTCATCCTAGTTTCCAGCTGGGAGCTCACTTTTCACCACCTTTTGAAGACTGTCGCAGCCACAGGTTCCTATCAGATTAGCAGGAGTGGGAAAAGACACTGCCAAAATTGTGTACAGCACACTGTACATACAACGCTTCACATGCTGGCTGAGCACTGCAAGGCAGCTGCCAACAGCCCAAGATACATCCCCAATGTCAAAACGAAGCCCACATAGAGATGAGCACACTCAAGAGATAATGAGCTCCCCAGAGAGGAATTGAACATCCTAGCTTGAAAGAGGTCTGCCAAAAGTTAAGTTTTTATTTACAATCATTTCAAATGTCCACAGTTTTACTGCAGGAACCTACAATCTTGACATTCTTAGGTGTCGGCTCCCACTCTTCCAAGATTTTACTACTGACCTTCAGTGGCTCTTTAATTGCAAATAGCACTCTTGATAAAATTAAAATATACATTTTAATGGTTCAATCTATCTTTTAAAAATGAAGATGAAAAGCCATGCATTGCAACTGAGAATCATGGCCTCGCTGCTTGGTCCAGTCATCTTGGTAGTTATTTTCCACTGTGGTAATGCAAAGAAAGCTAATGCTTTCAATAAAATTTCATTGCTGCTTTTTACTCAAACTTTTAAAAAAGGTCAAAGATTGAGGTTTGAAAGTGGCTGCAGCTTGAGCAGAAGGGAAGGTACCAAGCCTCCCCGCCCTGCATCAGCCTGAGTCCCTTCCTCCAGAGGAGCACTGCAGCTCCTCACTGCACATAGGATCCTAGGATAGTCACAATGCACCACTTTAAATTCAACCAGAACAACTAGACACCTCTATATCACAAAAAATTACTTATATGTAATAAAAAGGTGAGAGGGCACAGTCCATTTCAGGACTTTTGCTGCCCCAAATTGTGCAGAAAGGGGTTAGCACTGTTCAATATCTTCTAGCTCTAGCTTAAACACAGGGAATGTTACTGCAGACCATGCACAGAACAGGAGGAAGAGCAGCATCCAAGAGGAAATTAGCAAATTCAGTAGTTACAGAGCTAGATAAAACTCATGCTAACAAGATTAACTTAATATCCTATATGAAAAAGCTACCTCTTAAGAGTCTGCTTATTCTCAGACTATTAGAGAGTCAGTTTTTTGCATGCAACATGTTCCATTCCAACATCACATTCAGCAGGTAATAACACAAAGCTGATGGTTAGAATCTGGACTGCTCCCATCCATGCAGACCTCTTCCCTGTATGCTACAAGGGGGTTTTCCCTTCTTTATTCATTTAAGTCTCCAAAAGAAATTGTGTTTACTAGGCATCAGCAAAAGCATCTCGCAAAGCTTGAGCAGTACTTTAAGTGGGCAGTTACACTGAGTATGTGCCCAAATGAGTTATGGCAGTATCAAAGGCTCACTTTAGGGAACAGAGAAGAAATGGCTCAGACAGCAGTTCACCCAAAGTAAATCTCAGGCAGGGACACAACACACTAAGAAAAGGTGAGTAAGGCTGTGAACTTGGAAAACATCAGCTGCCAGTGCTCACAATCTTTTCAGAGGCAAAGTGCAATGTAAACAAGTGTTCCTACACTGCTTCGTAAACGTGCCTTATGGGTTACTGTAAGGGCTGTAAATACAATAAAACCATACAGCAGATGACTTCACCTGGACATTTCCTCATGCATTCATGCCCTGGGTTCCCAGGAAGTCCATTTGTCACATACTGGTGGGGACCAAATATGCTAAAGCTATCTTTTACCAAAATGATTATGAAGATACTAAGGAAAATTTAACCAAGAGAAATCTTAACAGTATATAGAGGTAAAGCAACTGAAAACCCAATGCTAATAAACAATGTTTATTGACCAAGTGATAAAGTGACTGAGAGTTTAGCTAAACATAATTCTGAGAAAAAACAGATCAATGTAGGACTCCCCTATCTTTAAGCATTTTGCTTAAGAATCTCCATTATGTTCTGCATTGCAGAAGTTATTCTGACTGTATGTTCTGCCAACTTCTGTAATGATTCATAACTTCATAGATCTATGATGATTTGTTAAATGAAAAAAAGCATGATTACAAATGTTTATTTGTCTTTAAAGCTTCTGGTCTTGGTTTAATGTTAAGGGTATGAACAAAAGAATGAAAATTGTCTTTGTTGTTCTATGCATTATCCTAAGAGAAAATACACACATCAAAGAGTCTTGGAATCTTACTGGTGTTTAGTATATTCAAGTCAATCATAAAGACAAAATCTGTAATCTGAAATTAAAGGGCAATTGTTTTGTCCTAATGTGAAATTTGTGGTTTATAAGGAAAAACTAATGCTAAAAGATGACAAACTCTATGAGGTGAATTTGTACTTAAGTTTTAATTAAAAAATAGAAACAAACAAACAAAAATCTATAAAGTATCAGTTTGCTTTGCAGACAAATAATGTGGGTTTTTTAAAAAAATAGTTAAACATTTATTTTCTCTGTAGTGCAACAGCACCAACACTTAAACATAATCACTAGCTCATAGGTAGTTAGAAGCAGCATGAAATCTTGCAGTAAATATTTCTCTTCACTTAAGATTAAAACATCCCCACACACCTCCCCTGAATACTTCACTTTCCAATACCAAAGGAAAGCTCTCGAAGAATGTTAATACATAAATATTTCAGATTTAAATGCCACTGGGTCAAAGGGTTAGTGTAATACAATATTGCTGTTACACCTTGCATTATTATCATTATAGCTCTGCTTGGTTTGCATTTTTACAGCATATGAAATCAAATTAGTTTGCTCTTCTGCTAAGTGCACAGTTCCTGGTGGCCATTAATGTGACTTACAGGTCAGAAGAACCTGGAATTTGGTAAGCACGTGTCTTATTTCCAGAAGCTCCTATCGCCTATAAATCTGATTGAAAAGAGTGAAAGATAGAATAGCTCAACACATTTTAAATTCAGCTACTGCTATTCAAGGAACTTGGAACTGTAAAATTTCTTGGAGGTGCTGGATGAAAACTGAAAGAGATTCAAAGCATTAGAAACCTTACAGAATGAACATCTCTTACTTACCACAGCAATTAAATTATCTGGCACATTTCCCAATGAGCTTTCTTTGCATATTATCTTGTTAACAGAAATATTGCAGAATTCATAGAATCCTCACTACAAAAATATGGGGCAGCTCCTGCTGAGTTCTCTAATGAATAACCACATCAGTACAAAAATCCTACATCAGACCTTGTGTCTACACCATACAACTGTCCCATCCCTGCCTGCTCTGCCCAAGATGAGCAGGTACAATAGTATGACCTCGAGAAGAGCTTAGTATTCAGGTCACACTGATATTGCTAACATTATTTTTATATCAGTATCATTCATTTTTAGGTAGATTAATTATAATAAATATGTGCTATATCAACAGACTTTTCATTATGGTCCATTTAACCTCATAAAACATAATTGATTCCTATTTGCTCTATCTGATCGATGCTTAGGGCTCATGGCTGAACTCTGTTAGTAAAAAAAGACAAGGCAGAAAAGGGCCATCTCTCTGTAGGATAAATAGCATGGTTGATATGCCATGTAGTTCTGACTGTCTGCATAAATATATCTCTATGCACTTACGGAGAACACAGAAATTAATACCGATGCTTTATTAACTAAAAAATCATATCCAAGAAACCTGTCATTTATAAATCTTTAGTATTTACTAGCTTGCATTTCGAGGCATGAGCACTAGAACTGAACTTCCTGTGCTACATAAGTAAAAGGAATAACCATACAATGTTCAGCTTAAAGAGCTCCTGTCTTTGGCTCATATTTTCCCCAGTGCATTGGAAGATTGGTCTATAAGTACTTATGACCTTTCAGTCTTCAGAATAGGTCATGGAATGCGAGATGGGAAAGGGAGCAGAGCTGAAGATAGCTGCTTCACCCTACTTACTAACACCATGCCCCTTGCTACAGACTGCTAGTATAAAAGAATAGCAACCATGGACTTAAAGGGATCTTCAATACACAGATTTGCATTGAAAAGCAATGGGAAGGATCATGTGAATGAACAAACAGTGGGAAGAGATTCCCACAGACCGCATCACTGAAGTCCCTCATTCCTCACTTGGATTTTTCTCACACATTTTTAGTCCAGGAGAGCAACTCAGTGTCACAAGATGAGCAATGTGAGACCTGGTAGAGCTGAAAAACTACTCTGATTCAGACAAGGCTGAAAGGTGCTATTTGCATTACTGGGATCACAGTCTCACTTTGATCTATCATAAAAAGACATGGAAACATGTATAAAATGTATGTGCTTTTCCTAAAAGAATACAACAATGGCACATTCCTTTGATTCCTCAATTACTCAAGACCATGTACAGAATTCAGCATTTTGGTAACTATTTGTAAAAAAGATCATTTTTAATGTATACTAATGCAAATTTTTGAAGGTTCTACTTCCAGCAGATATGTAGCTCCAAGAAGCAAAACATTAACCTTACAGTGCTGAAACTAACTGGATATTCAGGTCACTTCTTTAAAAAAGAAAGCAAGTTTGAGATGAAAAGCAACTTTTTCAAAAATCTAACTTCATATAATGCTCTTAATAGTGACTAAATATTTCATAGCCAAGTTCTTAACATTAATATTTAATTATGAAAGAAGTTAATTCAATATTTTTAGACAAAAATAATATTTAGTGAAGTCAGCTAATTTACTACTTGTTGCATAGAGTTTTGATGTGACAGATGTGAACAAAATGAACACTTACGTAAAGGAAAAACAATTCTGAAATGTTTCCAACTTTCGCTTTCCATAATTGAGAAACTACAGAAAAGGTATATTGTATATTTCTTTTACCTTTAGAGTTTGCCCTTTCGGTCAGTTAAAACCCACTTAATTCAAATCTGAAATAATTTTAAACTTAAAATTACATGAGGGTGTAAATACTAACAAAGACTTGTAGTTAAAAAGGTTTGTCAACCAAATGATTCTCAATTTTACCAACTGAAAAAACAGTCTCCAGTACATATAAAATATATTTAATGTTTCTGAGAAACCATTACTTGAAAGCTCACCTGCCCTGTATTTCTCTTAATGGGTTTATCAATTTTTAGAACATCTAGAGTATAGTAATATTTCATACCCCATACTAAATGTTATCTAACATTTCAAAGCAATAAAAAGTTGTCAAGAGACAGTTTCAGATTTCAAGATGTCAAGCTTGTCCAGTCAGCTAATCATCTCACAGCTCAAGAAAAACAACAGGGAAACAGCTACAGCACTGAGACTTGATTATTCATTTAACTATACCAGGTACACACTTCAGAAGGAAAGTCTGAAGGCACAATTAAGGGATGCAGAAGCAAGATTTCTGAAGAATCCTTGCTGTGAGATGGTGCTAGACGCAAAAGCTTTTACTTTCCTCTCCACTAAGGCACAAGAAATTTCCTTTGATTAGGAACTTTGATGGCTCCTTATGTCACAATGAAAGATCTTTTTCTGGATGAATCTGACATGTCAATCACCCATTCAGCCTCACTGGAATAACACTTGGCAGCTAAGGCACAAATAAATAGGCACAGCTGGCCCACAGCTCTTCAAAGGGGGAGTCTGGGCATGGTCTAGAGACATTCAGTCCAGCTCAACCATGATGATGCCTACACACCCCCTCAACAAACCTTCACTACATTTCACAAGGGCAATGGGCAGGGAACGAGCAACAAACTCTGCTATTGTGAAATACCTAGGCAGGATTCACTCTCTAAATTGGCAAGTCATTCTAGCAGGATGTGAAGGTCAGGTTGATGTCTCTGGACATCAGAAGAAGAAAAATTATCACTTTAAAATTTGCTTTCTGCAGCACACTGGCCCTATATGAACGAGGAATAGCTACACACAGCACCCTTTTGTTGCTATAAGGCTGAGGGTCCTCACTTTGGTTAGGATGCTGGATTGTTCTCCTCATGGAGGCACAAGTATCCACACTCACCTACAACAGACAGATGCATGAACTCTGCAGTAATGTACTATAGATCTGCATGTACACTTTGCTCTTAACAGCTGAAATGTGGACTTGTAGTTTTACTTGAAAATCTGCAGTCTGAACAGAGTGGCATTTCCCCATAATAATGCCTCTATTGCTAAAGGCAGACTCAGAGGTTACAGGGGTTAGAAATTGTAGGTGTTGGGCAAGTGAAAATAGGAATGTCTCCTGTCCTCACTGCTCATCTGCTTTCAGCCTTCAGGAAAAGTATTTCCTGCCAGCTTCTCATATCACATCCACAAATAATTCAATACTGTTATTACCAGGATTTTTTTCTCCCTCTGATTTCTTAGGTAGATAACTATGTAAGGCACTCCATACTCGAGCGTGAAAAGAAGAGATGAGAAAAGCCATCCATATATTGGACAATTCCTTTTATTTTTCTCTCTCATTACTGTAGAGCTAGTTATCTTCCATTACTTATTCCAACAAAGTCATTCGGCTAAAGAACTTGCATCCATTACATAAAAGCATTCATACCCCTTGAGTCCAATGCTGTTCAGAATGGACGCTGCCTGAGAAAGCTTCTTTGCAGCCAGAGACAAGCGGCACATCAGGGCTAAGATCAGGTCTCTTAGCATCTAGCACACACATGCCCATTCCCAGGCAGAGCTCAGTGCTCACCTGGCTTTCTGGAGGCTATATTTGAAATTTCCCAAGTCCCACATCCAGTGGCTGTGGGAACTAGTACCAGAACTCATCTTCTGGCTTCATTTCCAATCTGCATAAGGTCAGAAAGTCATGCACAGTATATAGGGTCATAAAACTGGATTTTACCTGAATCTGTAGGGATTCACATCTCAATCTGTACAGGCTATTTGCCCTAATTGCTGCTTTGACTCAGAGATAATTCAGCATTTGTCAGTTTAAACAAAACTTATAACATTGTTTGAATGTATCTAAATGCATTCAGGATATGATGAAGTCCTGCTTCCCCCAGAAGTCTGTGTCTATTGCCCCTAAATAGTTCAGTTGAGGATTTATTTGAATTTATAGGCAGCAACCAGGTCATATATTGCTTTCTTAAATGCCTTAGATAAGCAAAAATGCATAACTGAGACATGAGGAGTTCAGCATAATAGCAAACCAACACTTCATAAAACCCAGTAATTTTATAAAGCATCTTTTTTAAAAAGAAGCTTTTAAAATAATACACTTCACTTTTTTTTTTCTCTTCAATATCTGAAGATGATCAAAACCAACCTAATGAGTTCCCTGAGCTACAGTATTTCTCACTAAGCACTGTTTGGCTATCCCCCTCAACCTTGCTGTATATCCCAACACCTATTATGGACTTGCCATTAGAAAGAACTGAAAGTGCCACATAGTCCAGAACTTAATTTGTAACAGATTGCTGTGCACGATTTTCTGTCAACATGCTAACGCTCTACCAAAGTGAAGTCAGCTCTTGAAATTCATTCTACATTTTCCAGGCTTAGGGCCTTCACTGAGAAAATGCAAGGTCATGCACTGTGGTTCAATTTACAAAATTAGCTACTGATTGTTATTTCTTTTCACCGTATCAAAATTGAGAAAATGTGATGACTCACATCGATGCATCCAAAAGCAAGAGAAAGCCATAGGACATACTTTCAATTTAAGGCTTACAAAAAGGAACAAAATATACAAAAAACTTTTGATTATTTTCCAAGTTCATGCTAACTCACAAACGTAAGAGAGTTGGGAGATGGTGTGGGAAGTTAAATGGGACATTTACATTTACCAGACTTGCCAAGATCAGCTGATTTTATGTAATATTTTCCACTGTGGGTATTCCATGAAAATGAACACACACTTTTTCTGAGGAGAAGAAAAAAAGAAGAAAAAAAAGAGGGGAAAAGGATGAGTCCTATTAACTCAGATAACAGCTTTTATATTTTAAACACACAGAGATGTAAACTTGTTCCAACAAAGGCTTCTTCACCTCTACAACATCATGTCTCTTGGGCATTAAACACTCTTAATCAACAGTTGTTCAAAATGATGTGTCACCTATCAAGATAAAACTCTGAATGCGAAAACATCTGTTACATTTCTTTGTCAGAGATCTGGTACCATAGCTCTTGAACACATAAAATTTGACTTTTAATTACCCTCTTTCACCTTCTGTTCAGTGATTAACTAACATTAACCCATAAGGCCATTTAACACGTTAATAACTATAAAACTAACTACTATAATGTTTCTATATGAAGAAAACAGAGAAATTTTAATACAAAACTAATGTTATCTGTACTGTACTTTTAAAATCAAGTTATGACTTCTGATTTTGAGTTGGACAAAAGTAACTTGTGCTACCTTTAGGTAAAACAGCTGAAAACAATTGGACAAAAATATTGTATTAAATTTTAATTGGAAGTTTAAATAGTAGCACATCCCAGTAACTTAAATAGCACAGAAGAGCTTATCGTGGGTTTATTATTAAATATACTTTTTAGAAACATATCCAGCAAGCAAGAAATGAAACAATTAAGTACAAATTAAGAAGTGACGTATGTTAGAATCACAGCTCATGTTGCTTTCTAATTGGGCTGAGCTCTCCATTCATAATCACAGTGATAACAGAGAGATAATTACACAAAACACTTCTCTTTCCAACACCTGCTTGCACAGAGT
Source organism: Urocolius indicus (assembly GCA_013401255.1). Lineage (NCBI taxonomy): Eukaryota > Metazoa > Chordata > Aves > Coliiformes > Coliidae > Urocolius > Urocolius indicus. The sequence goes on from WBNH01006076.1 coordinate 310,660, forward strand.
AATGTTTCACAAAGAGGTCACGAAAAAGTAATGCCTTAAAAAAACAACTTTAAAAAGACAAATGTGCATTTCAACAATATCACGTCTTACAGTACTATGAGAAAAAAGACTTGTTATGCCATTTACTTCACATGCCCACCAGGACAGAACCATTCCCCATTCTCATGTCTCAAACAACATGGCTTTCACAAAAAATGCATGACAGAAGACATATGCAGGTCTCAGAAAATGGCACAGTACAACATGATTTTTCCATCACCATACGCAATAGTCTTTGACATACATAGACACAAAACTATGCTTTTGGACCACAGAGGCATAACAATATTTAGATTTAAGGGATAAAAGTGTAGAACAAAAAAAAAAGCAACAAATACTTCACACAAATGCAGCATTTTCCATGTGAAGTAGGAGCTATTTACAGCTACAGTAATTAGGCAGCAGTCATTCCATTCTGTTGAGTGAACTTCTCACTGAGAAAGCCCAAATCTAGGCTGTTCTCTAGCTCATGCAGAGTGAGTGTCCCACAGCCAAATGCAACTGTTCTGCTTCAGTCTCCTTTCACAGATTGATAACTGGGGTCCAGTCTCACGTAAGCAATACATCTACAACAGTCATTTAGGCTTCTTCCCAAACTGAGAGAAATAGGAACCTAGAAGAGTATCTAAATCTATGTTACTTTAGAGAAAAAATAGTGTTTTCATATTTTTTTGCTCTTATGGCAACACTCAACCAAAATGCAGCCAGCTCCAGTTACTGTAGTTGTCTGTTTAAAACTCTGATATGTGCGAGACCTTATATTAGACAGATCCAACCTTCAACCATAAGCCCATGGATACGTAGTCTAGCCCATGGATAATTACATTATTTTTTTTTAAGTGGTGCTAATATTATTACTGACCTGCTCTCCATGCACAGCAATTTATCTCTTGATAACTCCTTGTTGTGCCATAAAAAGCACAGTACATTGGAATTTTCAAAACTTACTCCAAGCATCTGATCTCCTCCAGCGATTTCACAGGAGAAAACAGACACATTTCCACCATTACCACCTGCCACCCATGGAATACACAACAGAATCATCTTTCACACAGCCTGCTGAAAGGATTGCTATGATGCAGGGAACACAGGGGCCACAAAAACCTAAAGGATCTGCTGTGAGCTGTGCAGCAACAAAAGCTACAGCCATTTTTGTTACCCTTCACTTTTCTCTTCACTCTCAACAGCAGAAATGAAGACTTTTAAATGTTGGAACATTACTGTTAAATCTCCACAAAGAACTACACCAACAGTCTAATGACTGTAGAACTATAGAGACTTTTCATGAAAGCTAAAATGAGAAGGAATGTTGCCATGAGATTATCAAAGGACAGAATGTAAAAGTGCACTACAGTGATGTTTCCAAGCGGAAGGCCAGGAAACCACTTCTTTTGTATTAACAAAAGAAAGCTAACATTCCTGTACAGTCACTTGACTAAATAGAAGTGAGAGGTTGCAAAAAACAAAGATCAGAATCTTCATGTAAGTGAAACACTCCTACTAAGAGATGAACATGCTTATTCACTCAATGTAGCCAGGGGCAAGAGAGGGTTATCTACTGGACTTCCAGATACAGAACAACAACAGAAAAACTGTACTGTGTAGAATTTACGAATAACTAGGCAGAGCATAAGAAGTTATAGGAATTTGTAAATTGTTTCTTGTGGGGTTTTTTTTTTTCCATTTTAAAGCTACCTAGGATAATCAGAAAGCAGATTATAAGGCTTTGTATTTAGTACCATATTACTTCTTACAGGACACCCCTATATCCAAGCAGTGTGTGGCTCCCACATTCCTGTAAGACTGCAACCTTAAGAATCCACAATCTCTTTGCTGGAAACAAAATGATTAAAAAGTGTCAGAAAAGAGCAGTGAAGAGGTCTCTAATTTGTGCTGTACCTTCTCTTTCAACCTCTCTGCAGCCTCTAATTCCTGTATAAATCTCAACCCTATGTAATCCCTTTCGGAGTTCAGTGGCTCATGGCCAAGACAGTCTACATTACCCAGCAAATACAACAGATACATTCTTCACCCTCACAATACACTTAAACTTGGGCTCCCAGTAATTTGGCCAAAGGAAGGCTTGCACTCGTCCAACTTCTCGAGCAACTCCTTGTCATTTTGGCACAAGCACTTAACAACTCAATTTACAAGAAAAGTGGCAGTTTAGTTCCAGCTGCAAAGCTCCAAGAGTAATATTAGGAAAATAGGAACCATATTTCACCTTTTATTGGCAGTGTATGCATAGCACTTCATTAGTTTACTTAGCACCCAGGAACTGTGTGTGCATGTATCGATTGGTTCTTTGATCAAGCTTTCACTTATTTAAGAGAAGCCAGTCCCTCCGTAGATCAGTTTTCTAGCACAGACCAAAAGCAGGCATGTAAATAAAGAAATAAAAGCCCAGAAATTCAAAATACCCAACCAGGCAATCATTTATTTACACTTAATTAAGCATAAAATAATTCCTCTTTGAGAAAGATATAGATAAAATACAAATGGAATTAAAAGAACGGTCAAGTAATCGCTGCAGTTCAAACACCGTTCCACAAGCAAAACAAGTGTGATAAGATTCAGTAGCCCGTGGCAGACATTTGTTGGAGTGAACAACAAGATTGTATTTTCATACTTTTGGCCATCTCTGTAGTCCAAGGCAAACTGCCAATTCCTACTCTCTACTGTCAACCCCAAGACCTAATGGAGATGAAAGGCAAAATATAGCTCAGTTCCAACTGCGTTATTAATTCCAGCAGGGCCAGATTTGGGCTGACAGGGCTGAGGTCGTAATTTAGCCATTAGCACTAGGAACAGCAGGATTCGTATACCCCAAACTGCAGGACTACGGGCCATGCTCTCCCTTTTATGTCTAATCAATATTATATCTTGCAGTTGTCTCACTGGGCTAATGGAAGAATAGTCGCAGCACTGGTTTGAAAAACAATTCTAGCAAAAGGCAAAGACAAGATTTGTCTTGTAGACCATCAGTAGTTGCACACTTCATCCCATTTCTGTTTTTCTGCTACAATCCCTTTGTCACATTAAACTCTGTGTTCCCTACACACACACACACAAAAAAGAGGTTACAATACATTAAACCCAAAATTGTGCTGGTAAGAACAGCTCTGCCTACACCTTGGGGTTTTCATACCTCTGCAATGCTGCAGGTAGCTCCTCGCTCCCAAACACGAAAAATCTCAAACATAAAATACTGTAACCCCAAATAAGCCCTACTGCAATATAATATAATGACATTTGTGGCACAAATACAATTGATCACATGATCCTGCAATTTTTTCACTTGCCAGTGGGCAGTCAGACCTACATGTTCCCCACAAAGAACTGTTTCTACAGCTGTTCCCATACCTGACATGGAGGGCAAAAGGTATGCAAACCCACTTTCATTGATTTCCTCCAGAAACTGTATCTACCTTTCCCTGTTTTCCAACAACTTTCAGGTAGTCATTAAAGAATAAGTCTAAATGCAAACTACTTCAAATGTATTTCCTTCCCCACTCAAATGGATCTTCCATGCCAAGACGTCCCCTGGAAGTGGAAAGTCTCCTGGGACAATCACTTCTCCCACTCATACTCTGTTTGTCCCTCAGCTTTGGAAATCACTTCTTTTAAGGACTGCTAATGTGTACTGAGCAGACCAAGGTTAATAAAACTCAGTTCTACGAACTGCAAGATGATAATTGATTTTAAATACTCACCTAGGATGAAAGCCCTATGTGTCCATGTGTCATTGGTTATTTTGTATTTGATTTTGTTTTTAAAATAATAATATAAAATGAACAACATTATCTTGACTATAAAATTGGTTGCCGTAACTCATTGCTCTTAATTATTTGATGAAGAAAAAGAGATCTCTAAATGACAGTTGAGATCCTTAAAAAATAATGTATGGTTGGGTTTTATTAAATGTTGAAATATTTAGCTGAATTCAGTGACTCAGACAAATGTAGAGAATATAAATTCAGAGCAGTAACTTTATATATTAAACAGCTGCCTTAAGGCCCCAATTTATTTAAAAATAAATTTTATTAATTTTTTTGCACATTTTGGAATTAAATGTTACTGTCAGCTCCACATATGTTCATCTCAGAAAAAGATTTTCACATACTATGGTGGCAACTTAAATTAAAATCTAATCCACTCACACTAAACTGGTACAAATCCTGATAGGGAAAGTATGAGGGTGAATGAACTTAAATGTTTTCCCACCTAACTTAATTTGCAACAATACAATCTACTTTTGCCTAAACAAGCACACCCTAGGTAGAGCAGGACTAATGTATCAAAAGAAATACATGTTCACATGGCATGTGAAGTTGATGCAACCTTGGCTAAAAATAGGACACCAACAGTGGTGATAAATGGACTTTTTTTTTTTTCCATGGGAGAAAGTTGATACTGAAGGGATTCCCACTCAAGACAGATGCTCAAATCTTAATTTAACTGGGAAAAGAAGTTTAAAAGTTATCTGTGAATAATTAAAAAATAAATGAGTCTGGTGATCAGCAAGTCTTGCCACCTGTCATACACCAAAAATGACTGCAAAGAGTTGTATAAGGATCTTGCAACTCTGCGCAATAAATAGCAGATGAAATTCAATGACAATCAATGCAGAATCAACTCTAATTATATACACAATGATGGACTTGAAATTAGCTGTTAATATTCAGGGAAGACTTCAGACTAATCACTTAGGCCGGCAGTTCTCTGTGTCACCTCCATGCTCCAGAGCAGCCTGAAGGCAAATAGTACCAAAAGAATTACTATGAAAGATTTAGAGAAGAGCTGAATGCCATCATAACTGCCTTACAATCAACCCCATGGTCTGAATGCTGGGCAGAGTTCTGCTCGCTCTTCTGAAAAAAAACAACAAGCCCACAGAAGAGTGTTACGAGGAAGGGCATGAAGGATAAGCACAGGTATGCAATGGTTTCTTTTTCAAAAACAGAAAAAAAAAAAGGCTAGGTCTGAAAAAGAGGTAATTCAGAATGGAGAGAGGGGAATATACTAGTAGTCTTTAAAAATCAGACATTGCGTGAAGAAGATGAACACAAAGTTACTATTCACACTTTGTGCCAAGACAAGAGCTTCAGAGCTCCAGAGCACCAGGTAAAATTACCAGGCAGCAGGAGTACAAAAAACAAGGTACTTCTTCCTTTTGCTTAATACACACATTGCCCCAGAACAATGCAGAAGCCAAAAATATTTAAATGGTGTAAAAAGTCAGTTAGACAAGTGCTTGAAAGAAAATTCAATCAAAGGTTACTAAAAACAATTACACAGATACAAGCTCTGGTTGACAAAGTCCCCGAACCACTGACTCTCAGTGTGTGTTACGGCAGGCCACAGATGCATCGCTACCTTCTTACACTTTTCCCTAATCACTAGCCTGTCTTACTGAGTTACCAGTAGACACAAAATACTGGGCTAAAACAGAGCTCTAGTCTGATCTCTATGGTCATTTTAGTATGTTTTTAAAGATGAAGCTGAGACAGATCTACTTTTGATGCAATGGGATTGCACACTAAAAATAGTGACATGTACAGCTCCATCACCAATACCGGACTAAGTACAAAATGTAAAGAGTCACTTTGATGCAATGTATAATTCATGCAAATTTTACTGCCTAAGCTCTTTAGGCTTTTCTTAAATAAACAAATAATTCATCCTCCACATCCTTCTGCAGTCTGAAGTTAGTTTTAATTATGAGGATATACTGGTAGAAGTTAGAGGCCCAGCTGAGCCAAGTCCCATTGTCTCACAAGGAGAACAGAAACAAAGGAGGTAGTTCTTCCTGCTGCAAACCAGAGCATCAGGAACATAATTCAGGGTTTTTTTTAAGTAGATGCCTGTACACTTCTCCAAGGCTGTCTCAACAAGAGACAAGATAGGACTTTTCCACCCAGGCATACTAACTACCGTGGAGACGCATTTGAGAATCTCATGCAGATAATGTGCCACATCTGAAGAAATGTGATCCATGGAATCATTTTTATTCCACATACCCATAAACCATGACGGATCCCAACAGTAACCCCTCTGTATGTTTCAGGCAATTTACATGGAAACCATGGCCATTAGTCTTGGGCTAGCACTGTGAAATCTCAAGAAACAGGAAATACAAGTCAGTACAAATAAGTAGAAGATGCATGTGTAAAGATACCTGTTATAGCTTTCCCACATTTCAGACTTCAACACTGTCAGCAATGAACACAGTAAGTTTCTTTCCTTGAAAGGTCTGATGCTTCATGGTATTTTTATCATATAATTTCTATTGTCCTTAGACCATCACAAAGCACATGATAAAGGAACAGGCACTGCCTGCTCTACAGATCAAAAAGGATCAGGCTTCAGAAAGGAACAAAATATCCAAATTCAGAAAAATAATAGGGTCTATAGATATGTCATTGTTTTTTAACAGGTTTTCTTCCTTCCCATCAGCTTGTATTTATGTAGCTATCTTACACCTTAAGCAAAAGGCAACACAGACAAGATTCTAATGCCATAAAGAAGCATGAGAGGGATTCTCCACATTATCAGCCTCAAACTCTGCAAACACACTGGCTGGATTTTGATATTTTTCAAGGATTTTTGGTACAGCCTTTGACATCTAGTTTCAAACAGTCTAAAAGTGACATGAAATAGCACTGTTAGTATGCCAATCTGAAAAAAAAAAAAAAACCCACAGAAATACGAGATCCATCAAAATTATGCAGTCTAGCATTGCTTCAATTTAGGTGACAATATGAATGAGTCACAGGTAATTGCCAGGTAACATGAGGAACACAACTGCCTTCAGTCAGCGCTATAGTCCCACTGCCAGCTGCATGCATTGGAAATAGATTTCAGCAATGGTAAAACAACTCAGAGAAGTAGAAGAGATCACCAGAGTCAAGAATTCATATTAAACTGTTGTTTAATATGAGTGAAAATATTTGATGAAAGGATTTTGTAATTACAAATAAATCACAATAATATTAACTGCAAGGGTCCCTAATCACAGAATCACAGAATGGTAGGTGTTGGAAGGGACCTGTAAAGATCATCTAAGTCCAGTCCTCCTGCTAAAGCAGGTCTACCTAGATAAGATCACACAGGAATGCATCCAGGTGGGTTTTGAAGCTTTCAGGTTAAGAGACTCCACAACCTCTCTGGGCAGCCTGTGTCAATGAGAAGAGTAATTATTTTGAAATTATCATCAGCAAAAATGAATACACACCTCTCCTTAGAAAAAATACTCTCTTTCACTGTACTACTAATTGCACATTGTTTTTGTCCCACTTTGCTCTGAAACATCTGTAGATTGCAGATAGATTTCTTAGCAAGGTGAGAAGTCCAACTTATAGCATCTGGTAGAAAGATGCTTCAGTATTTCTTTAAGTATTTTGTTTCCTGCCTAAAATTAATACTGGAATACCAAAAAGGAATCCCGTGACATTTCCAGTGAAAATTCTCTCATATAAGAATCCCAATTTTAACAACAGAGATCTCAGGAACTACTTCTCTAACTTAATGAGCCTTGGCAGCCATTCAAATTAAACACTCTATTGTGCAAGGAGCTAATTATGCTGAGATTAAACCCAGAGAATGATAGGGACATTTACTGTACTTCTGGCAATTATAAGAGCTCTCACTATTGGAGAATACAGCTTGTATTTCATAATTCTGAAAGATGTCCCTGCTAATCCAATAAAAAAGTTGCATGTGCATGCACATACAAGATTAATTAAATTTTAAAAACATTTTTCAACTCTTTCCGGTACTTGTACGTTCACAAATTATTATTATTAATATTATTTGTTTTGCCCTATTTCTCTTGTATCTGAATGCTCATCCTGTACCTCACATATTCATTTGTCATAATCCTCCACCATTTCTCTGATAGGCAATTAATGTTAAGTTATCTCTTTTCCGTGGAAAGCTTAAGTAATGACAGTAAAATAGTTGCTCATTGAGTATTCTAATTAACTTTTCCAGTATCTTCCCTGAAAATGCCCCTTCTTTCCCAGAAAATCAAGTGGTCAGTTATCTTTTTCATTGCTACCCAAAGACAATGCATGCAAATATATGGAGCTTTCCTTACTTGGCACACATAGGCAAAAGCACTTTTGAAATTTCATGACTAAAACCTGTCATAAAATGATTTCCCATGTCCTCTTCACTAATGTCTACTCATAAGAGGTTTGATTATGCAACATAAAACCCTTTAAATCCCCATAAGAGCCAGGAAATGCTGAAGGCAAGTGAAGAGCAATGATCAAACTATCTAAAGGTGTTCAGCGTCTCATGGAAACAGGCCCCTGCATAGGCAGTGGGAAGCTGGGTAGCAAACCTAAGGGAACTTTGATTTGCAACCGATTTTGCATTTTGTGGTTAGCTTCACTGATGTCTAATAGTGTGTGCAATCTCCATGCCAGCGTCAAGGCACCCGCAACAGCTGTTTCCCCAGGGGATTCACACATGTCTAACGAAAGCAGAGTCCCTGCAGCACCATTCCTTTCGGAAGAGACATTAACAGACCTGTGTTTCTCTACTTTGGCTTCTGTTTTCATGAAACTTGTCAAACTGCAACGTATTCAACTCTCCCAACGTCGTGTTTCCTATCCCGTCACATTCAGGAGCCTTGCTAGCAGATGCTAAGATTTTGGGGAGGGCAGACAGGTGGATAGAAGCATCAGCCTGAAAAATTAAGCCCCATAATTAAGCCACGTGATCTGCGCTTCTGGTTGTGAAACTGATTGAAAGCAATTTTTCCAGCTTTCAACCAAAACAGGTAGCAGAAGGAGGGCAGTTGCTATTAACTTGAGCCAAAGGGAATGCCCTGAGGAAGACTCCAAAGAAGTTGTGAGGCAGAGCCCTTGTTCCCATGTGCACTGCAATATTTTGTATTCTGTTCTCTATCAACATACTGTTTTGCTTCAAGATGAAAACACAAATGTGAAAGGCCTGACCTGACTGAGGCTGAATGGGTGTGAATCAGGGCACAAATGAGCTGTATCTCCAAGTAATTATTAGTTAGGCGAGTCTCTAGAGGGTTGTAGGCAAAGCAAGGTTGCTATTATTAAATGTAGCTTACTGTAAAACAAGATAAATCAGAAAGTTACAGGTAATTATTAGCATGTTGTCATTGGTCAATCAAGAAATGGCATTTAAGAAACTGTGATAAAGTGATTTCATAATTACCTGCTCATCACCAACACTTCCAGGGCAAATAGTGAGGGTGAGCTAATTGCTTCAGTAAAAACAGTAGATAAACAAATTACAAGTGTGAAGAAATAGATAGTACAACAATACACTGAATGCATTTTCCAAGCTTGCACTTTGTTCTTTATATAGTTGTGTTTATATTGCAAAGCAGGCACATACAACACACCCACTAAATCTCATTCCATTTATGAGAAATATTCACACACAGAAGCATTCAAGAAGCAGTCTCCCTCCATTTTCCCTACAGTGATATTTTAACCCGAAGGACGTGTCCTTTTGGTTTCCCTCATGTCACCTCCTGCTAAGCATCCTGCAATTCCTGTATTTTTGATGACACAAGGTGCTGGGAGAAGAGCAGAGACAAATGCAGGTAGCATAATCCTGAGTGCAATAGCATTTTCCATTCCAGTCTGAGGCTTCGTTACAAGGGAATCTGTAATTACAGAAGCAGCATTAAGCCTACTACACTATGAGACAATCTCCTATAATAAACTTGGACCTTTTTAATTCTGGAAGAGCCCTGTCCAAGTAGGTACAGAGCCTATCAATACTCCTCCTACTCTGCCAGTAGCCTTCCTAGAATATGCGTTTCAGACCCTTTGGCTGCTGTTGCAATCATGATCTTACTGATACCATCTGGGAAACTCTGGCCACAAAGTTATCTTAGGTAAACATACAAATTTTGCTAGTTTCTCCCCTCCTACGCTTTAAATGATTGCTTTTAAAAGAACAATAAATAAAACATACTTAACTTGGTGGACACAGGTATTTTAACAGGTTAATTTAATAAAATGTTTGTTACATTCTAAAAAGGCAAAGATTGCAGAAGAACACCACTCTGGTAAACCTTCTACTCAATTCTGTTGTCAAAAGATTTAAAAAAATGAAATTAATTGATTTAATTAAAATTGTAGAGAACTCTTGCACGTCACCATTCCCAACAGTTGTTTCTCCTCCTGGGATGCAATAGTTGTGTTTGAGAATCTTTACATAACTTCTTAATTTTTCCAGCTAGCTCCAGCGAGTTATCTAACTACATGGTCCTCCATGTCCCTATGCACATACTTGCAGTGAAGTGTGAATGCTACATGGGAATAGTTGAAAGTATTTCTTTAATATTTTATCATAACTTTGGCTGATGTTTATTTGTGTCCTTTCTGATCTCAGGTGTTAAAAAGGAGAATATTCCATCTGCTACCTACCAGGAGATGGAATTTTCTTGTTTTTCTTCTCTACAGTGGATGTACTCTTATCTATTTCAGTAATTCCCTCTAATTCTCACTCCTTCCTTGGAGACTAACTGCTTACTTGCGTAGCAGTTTTTAAATGCTAATGTAAGGTGTTTCTTTCCTCCTTGGATTGACAAACAAGCTGTAACTTTTTTTTTTTTTTTTGCTTTATATGACCATTAGATATCATTTATCATTATGCAGTAAGAGATAGGTATTTCTCCTATATCACTATATGGCTCTTCATTTTTTTTTTCTAAAGAAAGACAAATACATTAGAAAAAAAAAAAAACTATCAAATTGAGTAAAACACCAATATTCTATCAAAGCCATATGCCAATAAAACTCATCTTTTCATCCATTCTCCAGTCTGCTGTAATTGAAGCACAGTTTCCCAGATTAATAGATACAATATCACTATTTAATCCTCTCTTCAGTGACACAGCATAATGATCTGATGAACATGCTACTTAATGGACTACCTGAAAGCATTCAAATACCACGGTGATGAATACAGGCTAAAAAACTACAGAAAATATACCAGAACAGAATGAGAATTAAGAAATAAATCAGCACGTAAGGAATGAGATTTATTCAGGGATGTATAAGGCTTTCCCTTTCCTATAACCATTCCCATTTTTAAGTCCTCTATTAATATTTTTATTGTTCCCACAGCTTCACATGAACGAACTGGAATCGCAGAAGGAATAGGCTAAATTACCTTGCAGAGCAAGGTTGATTAATATTAGCTCAGTAACTAGGCAGATTGTGTGTATAAATCACCAAAGATACACGGTGCCTCCCTGTTTCAGTATAAATATAATTTACCATGCATTTATTACGTATATTATGATGCACTGTCATCCTGTAGCAATTATTTATTTGTTTTTAATTTCAATATAGCAGAAAATAATTTGTCAGCCAGAGAGGCTCATTGATCAATAGCTGACCGGTAAGAACTCCAAGAAGACATCCAGTTTTAACCTACTTCAGGATGGCTGGGGCGCAGAAATTGGAATACATGAACACACATACTCACACAGTACTATGCAGAACTCCTACCCAAGATCTGCTTTGTGTTTTAACTTCCGATCCACCCTCTATTTAAGAGGAAAATATCCATCAATTTCAGTGGACACTACCACTTCCCATGTGTCCTATACTTACATCCTTCACTCATAAAATATCCACCACTTTCTCTCTGACATGCTCAAGGACTTCATAAAGATAAGCAAGAATCCATTTTAACAGTATGAGAAGCAGGACAAGGAGCAAAGACTTGAGTTAAGGTCCCAGTGCAAGAAGGGATCCCATACCTACTAGCAAATATGCTTGTATTGAAACATACCTTCGTGCAGGGCACTAAAGCACCATCCTTCATACACTTCACCTATGTTAACTGCTCCTCTGTCATACTTTTCCAAGTTCGAAAGTATGAGTAAAAAAATTACACAAACGGCAAAATATTTTCAAATCATAGCCCCTAAAGTTGAATGTTTAAAATGCTATATGGGTAATTAGTAACAGAAAAGGAATAACCTGTAACTTAATTATTAATACATTATTTTAAAACTTATTCAGTTCAGGGCAGGACTATACATACATTGTTATATCTACGTGGTACTTTCTCAACACAATCTTCACTTTTCTATTGTAAAGACTCAAAAAAACCCCCAAAAAAACCCAAACCTAAAAAAACCTAACAAACAAGGAAATCCATCCCAAAAGTTGAAATCAACAAGGCTTTTCAAACTGCAGAGGTGATGAAAGGCTGCTACCTTATTATTCACCTCATCCTTTCCTACCTAGTAGAATGCATTTGAAGAATCATAATTTTAGCTCAGTTTATTAACAGAATAAAATCATGCATCCAAAAATGTAAACCATAGTGGTTTCCAAATCATTTGCTTATGAGGAATACCATAATCACTTCACAGCTTTGTTATAAATAAGTGAGTTTAATTAATTTTGTGGCTATATAGCCAATGATAAACCACTCAAACATAGGCACGAGAATAAGGTTATTGAAAGTTGCTGTCAGTAAATTATCAGGAACTTGACTCAATATGCCTAGTCCTGTTATTTGCAAACAGACAGGGCAGAAATTAAATTGTACAGCTGGCCTAGCATATAATTTCTCAATGACTAACAATAAATGCCTGATGTTTCTATGGATCTGAATACATGCAATTGCTTCATGTGTTCAGTGTCTGCATTATGAGGTGAAGGTGGAGGAACAGAGTTGTGTCCTAATGCAGAAACATGAGATGCATTATCACGAAAATGCTTAGAGACATGAGAATTGCTTTTTGTCAGCTCATATATATTTGGTAAGTTAAAATAATGACAACTCCAAATTTTATTTCCAGTAACAGATGCAGCCTGAAGGCAACAGTACAAGTTATGTCTTATGTCTTACTATCCCGTTTACCAGTCTCCATGCTGATCTCCATCTGCTTGGCCCTTCCATTAAGGCTCTCTAGATTTTAATTTGTGCCTTTCAGTCAAGCTCCTTACCAGATGGCAAACACACAAAGAAGATCCCAGATGCTGCCGTTGGTTCAGGACCTAAGCAGTGCCACCAGGCAGCCGGCCCATGCGTCCGGATTAGATAACCCAGAGCTACTGGTTAAGCAGGAGGATTATTAGCTCAAAGGCTTCACGTACAAATAGTCCTAAACAGGAACTCATTCCCTGAGACTGAAAAGAGCTGAGAAGACATACTCAGCTCTGTTCTGCACTGAATTATCTGAGACAACTTCACAAACTGTTCCCCAGTTCTTCCATGCCAGGTACATAGTATTGTTGGTGCACGGTCCTTTTGGTGGATCCATCAGCAAGAAGTGTCTCCAGAATCTCAACATAGCTGCTCCAGGAAAGGTGATGTAAGGACTCGGGAACAGCACTCAGGCCAACTGACTGTGGTCCATGACTGTGCATCCTTTTAATTTGTGAGACTTCAGTTTCTGAGTGCTGAACATCCCTCCCTCCCTCGAGGTTAAAAGGCCTGCAAAGGTTAAAAGGCCTGGAAAGTTATTGTTTGCTCCTCTGGAAAGAAGGCTAAAACATCACCCTGTTTCACTCAAGTCGCTGAAAACTTTAGAACAGCACATTTAACACCATGGCTAAAATTAAAGCAGTGACAAAAAGACAAGAAATATGTGATATCCATACAAAGCAAAAAAAACCCATTATTATTATAATCTACTGAAGGATCAAGTTTCATTCTCAGAAGTTTAAAAACCATCAGTACATAAGAGATGGATGCTAGGGTAGCACATTTCCTACAACTCACATTTCCCATCTCATAAAAAAACAAAACTCTATCACAAACTGCTTTTGATCAGAGAACAATGTGTTGAACAAAAACAGCTTCCAGGGCTGTTTGTCCATATAATTAGAAGACTTAACACAATTTTCAGTCAGCTGCATTTAATGACAAAACTTGTTTCCTTGTTCAGCTGGTTAATAACTCAGATTATCTCTGCAAAAATATTTTGAACAAAGGTTGCTAATATGTTAATTTAGCCTGCAATATTTTATTTAATTGGTAACCCCAATGGTTTTAGGTATGGCATGATACCATCCTTTGAAATCAGATGCAGAGACATGGAGATAATTGGGAATGATTACAACACTCAACAAAGTAGGAACAAAGACAGACAAATTATGGTCCATGAGGAAAAATGAGAGTCAGAAGGGAAAAAATGAAGTCAGACAGAAGGGTGAAATATATATTCTAGATTACAAAAGATCAAGTTTTGTCTAAGAAGTATTTTCTGCTGTACAACTGTATGACTGAGCTACAGGAGTATCATTTTGTACCTGTAACAGAGATGCTATTTATTATATTTTATTGACTTGCATTTTATTTATTTTTACTCACACAGACATCAAGCACAGCCAAGTCACTGCAATGAGAAAGAAACATATAAGCTACAGGACGCAGAGTAACTCTGAGGTGGATCAGACATGCTCAGTAGAGAAAAGGTATGAAATTCTCAACAAAAGTAAGAATGGGCCAAGACAAACTCCTGTACCTGCCCTCTAGTATCAGTAGCACTTGGAGAATAACAATCTACTGTAGGAAGTCAACCAGAGGATTTGTTCAATTGCACTACACTTTAGCTACATGTACAGGCTTTTCAAATCTTTTAAGAGTGGGCTAAGCTCAATTTGACCTATGTTTGGATAGATGAAGGACATACCTTTAATGGCTTGAGCATGAGGCAAGGATAATTATTTCTTACAACATTGTTCTATCCAGATTCCCAAGTACTTGCTCTTTTGTTAAGCATTCCTGATCCCTTCTCAACTTCTTACAGGAATAGGTTCAATTCTAAAGCAAGCCAACACCACAAATAAGCAGAACAAAGAATAAATCCACCTCTAGTCAGCTTCAACAATCATACATCAAGAAAACAGGCACTGAGCAACTCAGCAAGACTGTGTCTGTCAGTGGGAGTCCACCACTCCTTCCATACAGGTACAGTCCTCCTGCCAAATTAAATTCTCAAGTAGCAACACTTCAGCTAAACTGCAAAAAGGAGGATATTCTGAGCTGTAAGAGATTTGCAGCAGTTTAACTATAGTAGTATGATTAAGACAAACCTGTTGGCACTTTCTTATACATGCTAGGCAGCTGCTGTTGTGTTAACCATGCTACAGGAGTAACACATCCTCAAAGGATGACAACAACAACCCAAAGACTAAAACAGCAACTAGTACCCAGGTTTTTTCAGCAAACCTAGGAGCATCAGAAGTTTGTGGTTTCAAGGACTGTTTTGGTGGAAATGAGGCAGAAACTTGAATAAAGCATATAACCAGCATGAGGACTTCTTAGGCTGAATAAGGCTATCAGAAGCTATCATCCCTTCTCTTGCCTTTGTCTGGCTGCTGAACTAAGTATTTTTCCCTTGGAGCATCAGACATCAGTGACCTATTTCTGACTTAAGATATCAAAGACACTAGATGCATTTAATCTATACTGTATTGCATAGAACATGGCTTGAAATGACAGAGATTGGGAGAGTAAAAGTTTCTAATGCTGGAATCAGACCAATGAACTTACTCTAGATTTATAGCAGCATAACTACAAACGAAATTGGACCATTATCTCTGGTTTTACAGTCATTGGAGCGGCACAGCAGGTATCAGGCCAGCTGCCATAGGCCATATTTGTTAGGGAGGGCTTCTTTCCCTCATAAACCATATGAGCCAATTTCACTCATCAGAAAATAATTATATGGGTTTGCATACTTCAAAAGCATGTGGGAGAAAAAAATATAAGTTGGATGTCAATTTAGAATTTGAGTCTATTGTTTTAGTTCATTTTGCTCAAAGTATAAAGCCATTACAGGACTAAAATTAAATAAAACTGTTTCCTTGAGAGCTGTTTAAAATATTTGAATGTATTTGTCTTAGAGCTTCATTAATCCATTTCTAATTCATTCTGCAGGTTTACTCAACAGCTGTGCCTGATGTAAACTACAAATCTGGATAAAATTAAAGCTGCTATACTGCTAAATCACTTGATTTTCCAAGACTTCAATATCTTCTGTTACTTTGGATCGCATTGGCTTTCTTTTTCTTGCCTATAGGTGTAATAACCTGTATTTTTGCTGTAATGTAAAAACACACAAGCACAACTACTAGAGTTTATAAGTGAAATTAATTGAGATATCAAGAACAAAAAGTATTCTGTCCTACCACCTATGCCAGTTTTCATTTTTAAGCTTCCATGTGCAGTATTGCAACAAATCTGGAACTAGCCTTTTATTATCATTTATAATGTTGTAGCAGCTACCACAACCTGCAGTTTTTCTTAGGAGACTAAATTCCAAAGAACAGTGAAAAGCAGCTGTAACTAAGCACTGTTTATGTCAAAGATGATTTACTGTAACAAACATCCATTCCTCCTTCTGTTTAAGTAAAAACATAATTAAGGTCCCCAGTTATAGAAAACCTTCTAAATAAAAGGAAATGCTGACTTTCAAGCATTTTTTGTGATTCCCAGCACTTCAGTACCTGTAATAGGAGATAACTCTGGGCCCACCATTCAGTTGCATCTTGGGGTGCAAGTGCTCAAGTAACGAGTTAAGGTAGTTCATTTTGAATTGCATCTCTGCACTCTTCAGGCTTTGCTATAGTATTACTGTATGGCACAGCTCCTTTCCAATTTAGGAAATGTTACACTAATTGAGTATGCAAGCACACACTCTCCCCATCTCTGATTAATTAGCACCACTCTAGTTCTTCACATCAATCTTGTGAAAACCACTGTGACTGATCTTGTCTCACTTGGAGCTGAAAATTACTTTGCCAATAGCATAACATAATACTTGGGTATAAACAACAACAAAGACGGGAACTATTTGGTGGCTCCGTGATCTTTCCTTTTATGTTGCACGTCTCTTCAGTGCTTTTGAAGACAAAGGACAGGACTTTACTAACAGTAGACAAACACTAGTCAGAAAAATACAGATGGTATACTGGACATCCTCTATTTTTACAATGGTGTCTCTGATCAACAGCGACATTTTTTGCAAGCTCTGGTTTGACAAGATCACTTCAGACATCACTTTTGTCTCCCTACCCTTCCTTGTGATGAGGAAAAGGTCCGTTTAGGAAACCATTCAGGAGCTTCAGGCTCAGAGTAACTTCTGGAGGATTACTGCTAACGCTTCACATAGCATGACTCAAGGCCACTCAGCTGTGTTTCCCTTTCTTAAACTTTGGAAAAAGACTTCCTCTCCCTTGCCCAGCAGCCATTGTGAATGAAGGCAAAGGAACAACATAAACTGCAAGATGTTTTTTTCTCACGTTGTCTTTTGCTAATGACAAGTCAAATGGTTGAGCCAAGAAATGTTAGCAATACAGAGATGAAGGCTGATGATTTCAGGGCAGAAGTGAAGTTTTCAGGCAGAATTTCCCTACTGAACCAGGCTGCTTTCATCACGTGTATCACAACTCCCAGGCTAGCCTAAGGCTGTGCAGCTCGACTCCCATGTTCCCAGCTCGCTTCCAGCCCTATTGGTTTACACATTCTGCTTTCTCACAGTCAGCAGCCCAGATTTCACAGGCCATATTGTCTGCCTCTGAATTCACTTACTAGTTTTAACCCAGAATTTAGTAAGCTCCTCAAGCTGTATATTTCCAAAGAAAATGGCAAGAAAGGTTTTGTAGCAAATACCAGCCTTTCTCTAATCTCTTCAGAGCTTCAGCCTTCCCGCTGAGCATCCTTCTATTATAGGCTCATGCTGCAAGACACAATATATATGAAGTGAGAGGAGATGAGATCTACCCCAGTTCTTCCACTACCATATTTTAGCAACACTACTAGGAATTTCTGCACAGCTCCCTGCACGAGGGGATATGAACGTGCAGCACATGGTTGAGAGCCACAGCAGTTCTCACTGGTTCACGAGCACTGGGTTACTCTTGTGCCTGCAAGCTCTCTCCCTCCCCGTGGTCCCAGGGAGAAGCAGCTCACTTAGAGGAGAGGATGTGCACTCTGTCCCCAGCGCTGCAAAAGCAAATAAAGCTCCCTCCCAAAGAAGAGCCAGGATGTCAGCAAGGTTGTGGCTGTGATACTGTTTGTGCTTGTTGTGGCTCTCTCGCTTTTCCAGTTCTCCAAGGAAAAGGCCTATGTTCCTTTTATAGTTGTAGAAACTGGGTTAGAAATAGATTGGTCATTAAGATGAAACTGAAAAGATTTTAAAACCAGTCATTACCAGAAGGTTTACAAAGGTTGAGATTTTGAAAGTGTCCTGAGGGAAGCAAAAAACCTCTCAGAAATTAATGGGAATTAAACGTCCAAAACCCATGGGCAATTCTGAAATCCTATCAAAGTATCTAATACTTCTATTCACCCAAGACAGTAACATTTAAAACAAAAGTCATTTTATCATTGGATAAGAATCCGTTTTTAAATGAAAGAATTGCAAAATATTGAACCAATTAGTCTGTTTGACAACTTGACATGATTCTTCCCAGATGATGAGAAGGCTGCAGCATGGCAGGAAATAGTAAGATCATGACATAAAACAAGAAGTAACTTCTAAGAAGTCTCAGAAATCTACAGGTCAGAGCTCAGACCCACGTGTGAAAAAATAAGCATTTCTTTGTATTTGGCAAGTATAATGCAGCTATTTACTATGTAAGATTTATGATCTCCCTTAACTACTCATTAACTTACTCTGAAGTGCTTAGGTTTTATAAATTAGATGAGAGCTAATCACTTCTGTTATGCTTCTATCTTTTTGTCACCTAAAACAAAGGTCTCATATCTGCAATATGGATATTTTAAAGTAGCATGTATTAACCTTTCTTAAAGTCTTTTCTCATAGAACTAGCTCCAGCACATTACTCACTCGAGGCAGGGATACTTGTTCCACTTGTGTACGACCAAGTCATGCCAATGACTGATATAAGAAATTAAAATTTAAGCTTCATTTTACATGGGGGAAAAAACCCACATCACATGTGATACCTATATAAAAGGTCACATCGGTAAACAACAGGGACTCAGAGACACAACTGCTAAGTGTTCCCTATGCAATATAACACATTGAGTTTCTAAAAGAAAAGGAAAAATGGTGACATTAAGAAACACATTTCCTGCCACCTCAAACAGTGTGGTTAGATTCAACCTTGCTTCCTTACTTGACCTATGAAATTAAGCTGTCTCCCAACCCACACAAGCACATTTTCATATAGTGTTGCTTTATATTAAAATATCTCATTTGCTGTTAAGAGTGACTTGCATACAATTGGTTTCATGGGGATCCAAAGCAGGATCATCACCAGCCCAGCCCGCCAAAAAGAAAATGCCAAAGCAGCATTTTACTGCAATTCCCCAGACCTCTATTTCCAACTGCTGTGACGTTGTAAGAAAGAAGATTCAATTAAACAGATTCTTTAGGATTATTCATCCAGCATTTTATGAACCATCTCACCTCTTATCAGGCTGAACCAGATATTTATTGTAACAATAAGGAGATTTCATACTAATGTTTCACATTTACTGAAGCCCAGAGATATTAAACAAGATCATTTACTGCTGTCTGCTGCCATTTTAAAAATCACATTCACAAAACAGGAGATGTTCGAAGGTTAATTTGGATTAATGTCAATGGATTTTGCTAACTTCTCCCAGGCCTCAATTCCTCTACTTGCTCGAGGCCACAGAGGCCTTTATCTGTTTCACATGGAACAGAGCCTGGATATGCAGAGAAAGAACTGTCTCTACCCCTACTACATGTTGTAATGGTCTTGTCCAACCCAATCCACTTAGCCCTTCCAAGTAGCCTCTAAATAGTACCTGAATTTCCAAAACATTCAGGTGGAATAAAGCAGAGGAGACTTTTGGCTTTCTTTACAAGTTCTCCTTACCTGGATCCCTGCTGCTTTACTGTATCACTGCTCCAGGAACACCCAGAGGAACTCAGCACAGGACCCATCCCACCTGTTCCTCTCCACCTTCACACAACACCCTTCACTCGGAAGGGTTTCCATCACAGCTATCACTCTCCTCTTCTCTGCACTACAGAGGACTAAAAGAGGTTTAGACAGCCTTCAGGATGAGCAGTCATTGCTGTGTCCCTGCAGAGGGACATCACAAGGAAACACTTCAGTCATGATGGTTTCTGTGACCACAGCTCCTAAAACTGAACAGGTGACTTATCCCAAAGCTGGCTACTCTACAGCTGTTCAAGCCCCAGAAAAAGCATGTCTCCCTGTTGCATAAAGGGTTAAGGAAAATACTTCAGTCAGCAAGCAAAAACCAACACTCCATGTAGCACATGGGTTTTCTTTATGCTGAGTTAGCAACCATCAGCAGGTGTTAACATGGAGTGTGACCAGGCAGGACCAAGAAACATGCAAAGAAATACAAATTAAACTAAAACCTGGCTTGAAATAGAGAATAATTAACTATGCAAAATGAAACATAGAATTTCTTTGTCTCCACTTCTTTACAGAAAGGTAGACAAACAATGTACAATGGGCCACAAAATGAGAAGGCCAGATGGCCGGATCTTGTGGAATTTGGGAAATATGAAATTGGAGAAGCACACAGAGAGGGAAAGGCAACAGTATATCAAAACCATTCTGCTGCTGAGCACAAATTTTAAGATTTTAAAGCCATATGCCTTTTCTTCCTAGAACAGTACAAGTCATTAGGCTCCTGAATATCAATCATGCTATACATGCCTTAAGTACTAGCTTGATGTCTATTGTTATAAGGTATCAAGTATCGACGCGATAAGACACTATTTCCATGTAAACCAATCACTACCTTTATATTTGTTTTCCTTTTGCTAAATCTTCTAATACCATCATTACTTTCCTCCTATCAAGCAAACAAACAAAATCAATGTATAAACATCCATACTACCATTTGCCTCACTGTATCTTGGTTCTTAGTAGTGCTTCTTTCTTCACAGTACTTATTGATGGGGAATAGCACATTCTTTTTCGTCTAGCTGTTTCAAACAGGCTGTAGGAAAGACATTATGCATGAAAGTCAGCTTCAGTTTAAAAATAAGCTGCACTTTACTACCAGAACACATAACCAGTTTACAATGGCAATTAAACTGTGTATTTAGTGAAAAATAAACATAAGTGTTTTTCTAAGTTGACACCTGTAACTAAGTATGAGTTTCCTGCCTGGACGTATTCTTGGTAAGGCTGCCTTGTATGAGAGGGCAAGATCATCACCACTCTCATTTTATAGCTCTCAATGCATACTACAAGTAATCCCAACAGAGAGGGAACCGAGTGGCTTTCTCCCTGCTTGCTTTGTGCCTCATGGCACCGTGGGCTGCAGCTGAAGCTGGTGCGGTACAGAGCGCTGCCAACTTCAATGGAGAGGAGTCGTGGGAGAGAGAGCGTTCCCTGGGAACAAAGGTCACTTAAGCACACAAATCTCTGGCTTGAAAGCTGATTTCATAAACACATGTAGCTAGGAAGACTGCAGGAGGAAGGCGGGGCAACACATGGGATTTCTGTTTTGCAGGGAGATGTGCTACACTGCAGGGTGCAGGAAAGAATGCATTTGGCTGCCCAGTGCATAAATTGCTTTGGTAGCTCCTGAAGTGCTTAAACCATGAAAGTGTCCTCAGACAGCAATGCAAATTACACTGGTACGCGAGCGCTGTCCCACTGTGGCAATTGCAAAAGAAGTTCATGTTCAAAGCCCTCTTCCTGAGCTAGTGAGCAGTGAAACGAGTGTCATTTTTGCAGTGAATGGAAAGTGGAAAGCTGGCACTTAAGTCACTTATCTGTCTAAAAGGATAACTCTGTATTACAGAAAATGTACCATAAAAATGGTAGCATGGCATTAATATTATTAGTATACTGTGGTCCATATGCCTCTATTAGCATTGGGCTTCTGGTAGCTAGATGCTACAAATATGCAAGAGGAAAACTCTGGTACAGCAATGAACTCTGCAGAATCATAGAATGGTAAGGTTGGAAGGGATCTTTAGAGATCATTTAGCCAAACCTCCCTGCAGAAGCAGGTTCATCTAGATCAGGTCTCATAGGAACACGTCCAGGCGGGTCTCAAAGACCTCCAAGGAAGGAGACTCCACAACCCCTCTGGGCCGCCTGTGCCAGGGCTCCCTCACCCTCACAGTGAAATAGTTTTTCTTATATTTAAGTGGAACTTTTCTTTTTCCAGCTTCATCCCATTACCCCTTGTCCTGTTGCTAGCTACAATAGAAAAAAGGGATGCCCCAACCTCCTGACACCCACCATTTAGATATTTGTAAATGTTAAGAAATCCACAGTATCCTAACTGTGAGGTAATTTGTAAGGTGGTACTTAATTCAGCTATGGTGTCTTTTAGAAGGCAAGCAATGTAAGGATGACTTAAGATAACATGTAAAAACCAAAGTAAAAACAGCTTCTCTGTTTCAAAGTCTTTCTCTTCTCCACTTAGTCTTTTCTTCCCCCTTCCACAGAAATGCTGTAGTATGAATCTATGGTAGCAAGATGTGTCTGACCATCCAGGAAGGAATTCTGCCAGCACTGCAGCTCAACCACCACATATTCCAACACCATATTTTTCATTCTTAACTTAACCATCGAATACTTTCCAATGCCAGAGAGAATCTACTGCTACAAAGCTATTTTCTGTTTTGTACTCATTGTTCAAATAAACTAAGAGAATAAGGAAAGGAAAGCAAAGAGACATTAGCATAAGAAACCAGAAAAAAAGATGATACATAGTTTTTGAAAGCATGCTTATGTAGTCATAACATCAGAGGTTTTTTGAGGGGTATTCTATTTTTTAAGGCTAACAGAAAGCAAGGACTCTTCTTATTGAATCTTCTATGGATTCACATGAACCAAGAACATATGAGAGACAAGGTTGAAAATACTACGTTTCACTTCACAGAATCACAGAAGTTTTTGGCTGTCTTGGCCCTGTCACATACAGCTAACAATCTCTTTTTTTAATAAAAGAGTACAATTTGTCCTAAACCTGCAATCCTGAAGATTTTCAATAACAGCATTTCTATCTTCAAATCATTCGCTGCTTGTCCTGCAATCTTGACCTCACTCTTCATCATCAAGGGCATCCACTTTGACTAAAATTGCTGGACCAAACTTGGCAGATACTAGGAATTTGACTCAAGTGCTGAACCATGTTATTCCACTATATAGGCTAAGAAAAAAGGTGCCACAAAATTATTTATCATCCCATTGAATGAAGATGGAAGTTTCAGTCTTGGTCCCTTATCTAGTCACCCCCACACAGTCCTCAACATACAGAGCAGCAAGAAAAAAGATGAAGTCCTCTGCCCGTGCAGCACCACTTGTATATGTGTATGTGTGCATTACATGTGCTTAGTACCTATTACTCAAATGTTTAGAAATTATATAGGCACTTAATGTTCTTTCTCAGATCACACTGCACAATTCTATGGGCAAAAATGCTTTGATGCTTTGTAAAGTTATGGTTATATTTAGTTTGTTAAGTTGTGGTTATGTTCAGTTTGCATTCCTGAAATATTTTTTATGACCTACACTCATCACCAGACACAAAACAAAAAGGTTCAGGGGAAAGTTACAAATACTTTTGCGCTACACAGCTATGAGTATGTGATCCTCTAATTCCGTCACTTCTTTCCTTATGAGCCCATACATTCATCGTAAACTGAAGATATTCCTTTCTGTCTAACCTATGCTTAAACCCATTATTCTCAACATTGATTAAACACTAGCGTTACTCCCAGACTCCTTTCTTAGGAATGTTGTTTTTACATCAGGAGTTGGTTGTCCTAGCTGTTCTTTGTAATAAAAAAAAACCTTTCAAGTTCAAATACCATATGTTCAATAACAAACTTCAAGTTGGACAACAGACTAAACTCATTCATATAAAAAGGGTAAAAGGATAAACCAACTTATAAATTACTATTGTAATCTCTAATCATTAATTGAGGCTAGTAATTTAAAACAGGAATGTTATCTATTTTCATCTTGAAGAAATTTAGGAGAAGCCATGGTTTCCTGTTACAGGGTGTTGTCCAAAACTGCTCAACAGAAGTCTGCAAAAATAATCTTTCTAGTTCTGTTTGAAAAGAAATGCTTGGAGCTTTTCCCATTAAAAAAGGAAATGGGCTTGTCTGAAGTGCAAAACCTTCATATTCTTCAAAGAGCACAAACAACCAAACAACATAAACCTTTTTTGAGGAGGCAAAGGAAGAGAAGTGCTTATAACATAGGATGACTGTGTTTTTATCTTGATGCCATAAGTAGACTTAAATACGTGGTCTGACTAATATTTGTTTAACTCAGCTTCACTGAAGTGATTAGTTTAATATATAGCACAGTTGGATGACAAAGCAGCAGGAACGTTCTGTTTTAAATGCAACAATGAAATGAAACTTTCCCAAATAACTTCTAATCTCTAAAGATAAAACCCTTATCTAGGTTTACACTAGTAGAATACAAAATGGTTTCCTGAGATATTTTGGACAGTAACTATGTGTTATAAAGGAGCTGCTAGACAAGAGCCATTTTTTATTTTAAATTACCCTAGCCAGTCACCTCTCTGCATTCTGAGGTTTCTCTTGTTGCTATTCCTTCTCTTGTTTTAAATGCTCTAGGTGGTTTCCATCATTCTGATGCTGCTCTTTAGTAACACAGGATGTTGCAGTCAGGAACAGACAATGATTCAAAGTTTGAAAAGGGGCCGCCACCTGCATGGTCCTGGAGAAATCTGCTGCTCATGCACAAAAGAATTGGTTAACGTGTGTATGTGCCTGAGATACCAGGGATGAAACAGCTTTGGCTTTCACAGCAGCATTCCTATGTGAGGACTGTGTGGTGCAAGATAAAACTCATGATACACTACAGGTTTCTCACAAACTGTTCTCCTCAGTTCATGCTTCCCTCTTCATTAACAAAAAAATGTACATGTTTCTTGCCAGCCACACTTTCACCTCCCAAAAAAACCCAACACATTCATACAACTACACAGGAGACATCAGGTCTTCTGCAATTAAAAAAAAAAAAAAAAAAAAAAAGACAAACAGGAAAATCTCAGCAGAAGGAAACTACCTCTGTAGGGTGTAAAATGACTAAAAGAAAAGCTAATGAGTACCTAGGAAGAGGGCCAGTCATAGCTGAGAAATAGAATCTGGATCTTGGAATCAGGGGTACTTTTGCTGCCAAACATATGTCACAAGTAGTTCCAATGACTGTCTGTCTGTTCTTCTGTAGAAGCCAGCTAAAAAAGACAGTCAGGTCCCTGCAAACATTCTTCCAGTTTTGACCTAGACACTGTAAAGCAAAGGGATTACTCCATTTGCATGAAGATTGTGCTTGAAGCAGTTACAAAAAACTGCAGCAATGAAATTCTAATCTGCTGATGTATTTATAGCTGAAGCATAGCTTGCAAATAAGAAATCCAAAACATTTTAAGAGTCTTGCAAACAAGAACAATTTCATACATTTCATATGATTTCATAAAGACATAACACCATAAAAATGAATCTTAAAACCGGTGACAAAGATGATTAGTTCATCTTCTTCGTTTCCTGCCGTGACAAAAGTTTTTCTCTAGAGTATATTTAAAAGCACAGTCCAGATCTTAACAAAATTACTTAACCCCACAACTACATGCAGTATAACAAGAATAAGTGATTTCTTGCACAGAAATGGTCTAGTAAAGGTCTTACTTGCCATGGATCTCTTTTGCTATGAAATCCAAAAATGCACAATTCTGTGATACTGCAGCTGCCAGAAAGTCTGTTCAGGTTGCAGAGCCAGCCCATTTCACAAGGTTACGAGAAGCATGGCAGAGGACACTGAAACAACAAAGGACTTCAAAGGACTCCAGTGAATGGGGAGTCTAAAATTTTCAGAGAAAAATCTATTGAAAAGTATTTGTTTTAATCAACTGTTCAGACATGGACACTTAAACCCATTACTCCTAGCACATATTCCACTCACTAAACTACTCTTTAAACAACCTATAAAAATCCCTGCCTTATGTAGTGGCCCTTCCTGACCTCCCGGTCCACAGAAAATATAAGTCCATCTCTTCCACTCTCTGCATGTCAC
Organism: Urocolius indicus; assembly: GCA_013401255.1. Taxonomy (NCBI): domain Eukaryota; kingdom Metazoa; phylum Chordata; class Aves; order Coliiformes; family Coliidae; genus Urocolius; species Urocolius indicus. The sequence goes on from WBNH01006076.1 coordinate 336,726, forward strand.
TGCCTTCCTTTGCAGAATAAGAGAAGGATGTAACACCACACATCTGTAAGAATCTTACTATTCTTTGTGTTGTTTCAACCTCCCCCACACTCCAAAGCAAGGAAACATTATCAAATAAATGAGGTTTGTTTTCCATGCACAGCTGATGCCCCCCACCTTGCCCTCCTAATACTTTTGCTAAAAAGGTGCACCTGCCCTTTTAGCAGAACCCATGAGATAAATGAAACATGGTTTGTACTCCACAGCTCTTTCCTCAGGCAAAAGATATAAAAAAGGGCCCAGTCATGCCTGAATTTGAGTCAACAGGAAAGCAACTGCTTTGCTAAATGACAAAAAAAACCCCAAATCACAATGCCCAATATCTTCTCCTTAGTGCATTTTTGACAGTGCTCTCATACATCTTTATTGGGTTTCCACCATGCAGAGAAATGATTTGGAGAACTCTGCAAATCCTGTAAACAAACCAGTCGTAACACTTTGGCTTTTATTGTGACGAAGAAAAGCCAGAAGACAGGCAGCTAAAGGAAGTTAAAGGTATTTACAGAAGAGGTTACGTCTGGGATATTTCTGTTGTCAGCTTTCATTTAAATCCCTAGATGCTGTTAAATAGCAGGCATTCCAGTACGTGAAAAATACATACAGGATATGAATGTTTTTCCTAAGCGTGTAACGGGTTCACACTCTCTTTCTTAAAAGGAACATTCTTGCTGTCTTTGATGTTGTAAATCTTATTATGTAAAACAGACTGTTGTGTAAAATTAAAGATAGTGCATGATCCTGCAAGAAGCTTAGTACCCCTAAGTCACTTTAGATCCAATACGAGGAGAGGGCACTCCGCATCAAGCAAATTTCTACTATGAACTTGTGCTAGACAGTTGTTGACTGAAAAATCTTCTGAGAAGAAAAATTGATGTAAACACAACTTGCCCAGATTGCAAGTTGGCATGCCTGACAAAAACCCCGAGTTCAAGAAATTTGCACAGATCTTTCCATTGCTCAGGAGAGGTCCAAGATACTAGGAAAGCCGCTCCTTTTCAAAACTCATGCACTAAGAAACTAGCACAGCATTAGTTTTGCACTGTAATCCTTAGATACCCAATGAGAAGACATGGGTTTCCCATATAGCAGAGATATATAAAGTCACCGCCAAAAGGACCTCATAAGTGAGCATCATTTAGCTCCATCAAAAGCTATTTGATGAACTGAAAGACCTTGAATTTCAGATCCATATATGCCAGTGGCAAAGCTTCCACTGGTGTACAGAGGACCAGGGACCATGAGAAAAGCCTTTAAAGAAGGTACTATATTGCCCATTAAAAGGGATGGGTTGATTTCACTCTCATCTGATGCAGAGCCTGGAATGCAAGCTGGTGTGCAGCATTCATGCCTCCAACATACTCATGCTTTCCTCACAGCCAGTGACTTCCAGAGACAGTCTTCTGTGTTCTGCCAAACACTCCCTCCTCTCTACAGAGTCTACAAAAAGGCACAATTAGAGCAAGTTGGTCAATTAGGAGCTGCAGTAGAGCCATCAACTCATTTTTATTGTCCCCACACAGCCAGCACTGGTAACAGCTCTCCCCCTTCAGCCGCAGGTAAGCTCATGGCTCAACATGAGAAGACTACTTGAACAACCTACCAAATCATCCATCTTTTCTCTTTCCTGTAAAAGGACCCCAGACAGTTGCTGAAAGGATAAATATTGTGAATCTTCACCTTTGAATCTGGGCCACAGCAGGAAACTCTAACCCTGCCACAAGCAGCAAGCTTGTATTTACCCTGCTCCATGGAAACAATCTATGCCAAACAGATACTTATTTTCAGCTGGTCACTTGGCATAAACACGATCACATCATGTTTATTTGCATTTTTAGCTTAATTACCTCTAGCCTCCTGTTATACTTGAGAGAGCTCTAATAAGATGTTAAGAGAGAAGCAGTTCCCTACATACATTGCCTCAGGTTAGTTCAATGCCCCATTAGCCCATCTAATGCCTTCTCATCTGCAAGCTTGTGTGTGGGTGTCCTGAAGTCAATGTAAAGCAAAGCATGGAGACTAAGGGAATACAACTTGTTTTCCTGGACCCTGCACATTCAGTCATGCATGTTTTACCTGTCAACAACATTACTGGTCAGAGTTCAAAACACACCCCAGCTAAGATACTAATAGATACCACCTACCTAGAAAGATCATTTCAAAAAGTTATAGTTGGTTTTTTTGGGGGGGAGGCGGAGGGGAAACAATACAACCAAAACACCAAAGCATAATACATCACTTACCTTAGGAGAATATTTTTTCCATGTTACTTTTAATAGATGGTAGAAACAATAATGTTTTGTGATTTGGATTCCTACCTGGCAGCTTCATCACATTACTCTTGGATACAGATACAAGAAAGGTACTGAGGTTTTTCCCTGCTTTTGGTAAGGGGATCCTTCCTTTTTCTACTATGGTAACAGGTCTCATTCTTTGGTGACCAAGACTAAGCTGCTTATAGCTGCTATTTCTCACACATTGAACCACAGCAGGAATTGACTTTGTTCCTTATCTATTCTGATAGCTCTGTGAAATAACTTCTAATCCCTAACATCTTTTCACCTTTCACTGCACAGACCAAGTGGGAACAGAAGAAAACATGACATGTTTAATGTCCACTGTCCTACTGTTCAGCAATGGCTAACTGCACTTGTGAGCTCAGTTCAGGTATGAGGAAGGAGGAGGTTCTTTGCTCTGCAGCAAGCAGAGGACTGGAATATCCCTCTTATCAATCACTGGAATGCAAAATGAGCAGAGCTGTGCTCTGACTGTTGTCCTTCTACAAGGCTTAAGATGTTATTGCATTGTCCCTCAGCAGGACATAGGAAGAATTGGCAAAATGGGACAGAAACCCAGACCTAATGACTTGGCGTATTGATACACATATGTGCTATTGCTGTCAGTCAAAGCCCATACATTGTGGAGTGGCCACAGATTAGTCACTGCTGCCTTCTGTCAGCTCTAGGACAACACTGATGGTCTCCAAGAGAGCAAAAGCAACAACCATGCCTTCAGCTCCACCTCCACATTTAGGCAGAATATCTGTGTGATACCGCACAAGGCTGAACAGGGAGTGCTGTGGATTCCACCCTCTGCAAACTCAGCTATGAGAAAGGAGACATGCAGCACTGAGCAGCATGTTGGCAGGGAACAGTTCTCTGGATACAAGATCCAGTAGTACATATATTCTCAGTATTCTGACAAGGATGGTAACACCACTTCCCAAGTTATGCTGTAAGTATCAGCACATTTCTTTATTTACAAGCTCCTTTGACAAACAATTTTTTAAATAACTATGATCAAGCATGTGAAAGTGCATTTCTGAACCTAATTAGATGCTTGCCCTGCTTTTGACACTTATGTCTTTCCAGATTATTCAGTTCTTTCACTGAGACCTTACAAAGAATCAAAAGGAGCAGGGATATGGCAGCCCTGTTTTCTTTCATGCATTTGAAACAAAACCATTCCCAGAGTCACACATTTAAACATCACTTGTAGGACAACCCAGTTCATCCACATAAAACACTTATTAACTGCTGTTAAGTCAACAGCTTTATAGATTACTAGTTCATTATTTATTCTAGTAGGAGAAAAATAACAATCAAGATGCATTTAACAATCAAGATACATTTATTCAAAGCATAATTGCACACATAGGGTGTGACCTTCACAATAAGAGGCACCTCTAACTCCAAGTGCTTTGGGTGTGAACAGGGAACAGAACAAATAAAACCAAAATCTTCCAATAAACCAAACCCCCAGCAGTGTGACTACCCCCTAGCAAATAAGTATTTTCATGTTACAGTCACTTACGAGAAGGAAATAAAGCATTCATTCAAATCATACTGAGGCTTGAAAATACATATTTAATCTATATCATTCCAAATCATTCCTCTATCCCCTTTGCAACGCCAGATATATCAACATAATGCTTTGTGTTCTCCCACAAATCTTGCATGTTACGTTCTCTTGAGTAATTTATGATGAAGCATAAAAACCAAACAGAGTCTTTTCCTTCATGGAAACTACCTCACATGCTCTCCCGAGACAAAACCTAGTAATAGAAAAATATCTCTGTTCCTTTTGAATTCCCCGTTTCTCCTGACTCTGAAGTAAAGATGTATAATCTGGCATTGTCTGAGATAATTTTCTTCCTAGTAGCTGGTGCAGTGCTGTGTTTTGGATTTAGGATGAGAATCATGTTGATGACACACTGATGTTTGCACTGTTGCTAAGCAGTGGTCAAGGACTCTTCAACTTTTCACACTGACCTGTCAGAGAGTGGCCAGTGGTCTGGAACTGGTGGGCATCAGTCAGCAGGTGGTAGCAATTGCATTGTGCATCACTTGTTTTGTATATTCTGATTTTTAAAATAATTATTACCCCTTCTTTTTCTGTCCTATTAAACTGTCTTTATCTTAACTTATAAATTTTACTCTGCCCCATCCCACTGTGACATGAGAGAACGAGTGAACAGCTGTGTGGTATTTATCTGCCCGCTGGGTTAAACCATAACAGTGTAGTAGAGAGAAACACCTCCTAGACATCAACTCATATTGCCACTTAACTTTTTTTTACAGTGTTTTTGAATACACAAGTGCATAAAACATTGAAAATAGAGGCTAGTAACATTACCCAATGCCTTTACTGAAAAACAAGGCAAAAACCTAACTCCAAATACAGTAGCTATATAGTTTAGCTATATATACACAAAGGAAAAGTAAGTAAAATACTAAAAGATACACTTAGAATACCAAATACTTCATCTTTCTCTTTTTGAACCATCTCTGCTGGGTATTTTTGCAGTAGTAGCAGCGATACAATTTAACTTTAAATGTGGCCAAAGAAAAATATTGGGGTTTTTTTTTGACAAATAAAGGAAAAAAAGGCCCTGTAGTAGATGTTACACAAATTGAGGTGAAGACAGCGTAATACCATGGTGCTCTGCAATATGTAGCACAGAGAGCCTTTAAGTATAACACAAAAATCACCAGTTTAAACCGATGAATATAAAGTAATGGACTTGTTGAGGTTGGCAGAAATACACACAGATGTAGTAAGAGCCAAAATCTATCTGTCTAGTTCCTGGGAGCTGGTCAGATATTTATGCTAATATAGAACAACCTTGGGTATCTGAATGTCACAGAGACACAGGATGTGTGTGGAGAGTTGAGGTTTTGGATAACTGAGGTAATTTTCAGAGTAATTAACTAACGTCGGGGGACACGACCGTGTTCCAAATAACAGGGAAGGTTAGATAATCGAATGCTGCTGTCTTACCACTTATCTTACTGCATACTGTAAAGGTTTTTATTGAAAAGCTTTTACTGAAAAGGAGTTCAAGATCAAATGAGGAGAAAGACCATTAATTTCACATGTGAAAAACACTGCTACAAGGTGTTTTGTGCCAAACCACATACTGCTCATCTGCCAGACAACAGAAAAGTAGTTTGTACCTTAAAAATTTAATTCCTCCCTCTGAAGAATTTACCATGCATCTCATCCCTTCAGCAGCAGGAGCTACAGCAGCACCCACCCAGCTCCCCAAGCCTACCAGTCTTCCTTTCCATTTTCAAACACAAGCCTCTGTGTGTCCCGGCAACTCAAGTGATGAATTTGCTAGTCTCAGTATAAACGTCTTTCAGAAACACTCTGCAGAATCTAGAATTTGCTGGTCCAACGTTATTTTGAATAATAAAAGCTTTCCAGGAACAAGCTGGGTGATATCAGCTTTGTCAAGGGGTAGGTAGTTAAAAACCTAACTTGGTATCTGCTTTAACTCTGTATCAATTCAGCCTGAACCATGCATGCTGCTGCAGCTGCAAGCATGGCATCGAGACCAAAATTGTCTCAGTAATCTTTCTCATCCAAGGGCCTGTTGTTGAAAGAAATATGAGTGCCTCATGGCTCTCTTACAGTGGAGAAGACATTCCCATCCATGTCTTCACACCCATTAAATGTTTTCTGTGGCTTTCAATTCACTCCTGTGACTCAGGGTGAATACTGCTGTTGCAGTCTTCCATCTCCCTCTACTTTTGTTTATCTAGCTCTCGTTTAGCATTTCTGAAACATTTGTAATAATAGCAGCATAATGGCACCACCACCATTGTGCCTATTTTATAAGGCAATAATCCACTTCCCTCCTTAAGACAAACTACTAGCGGGAACAAGAGCTAGGTTATTGGCTTGTAAAACAGTGTGATGATAGTATTATTGTCTAAATTAATGTCATTTAACGCTTTATACCACAGTTCCAGAGGTCCCACCTCAAGCATTAATAATGCATTTTGCTTTTTAACATGCCATATGGGAAAAAAACGACTTCTGACATCCAGGGATTGCATCAGTAAAACAGAACTAATTGGTGCAATCTGCACAATAGAAGAACACAATAGAAGAATTTGATTGCTCCTAAGAACAGTTTGGTTCACTCTCCTAACCCCATCCTAACCTCGCCTCTGCCCTCCCAAATACATTCTTTTTTGTTCTTTCAATTAGTCATTTCTGAACAGTATGATGAGCTAAAAACGTTGCTTCTTCATCTAACTTTTCTGTGCTAACAAGTATAGGCATCACCTCTTCTGAGCTACCTTGTTCTCATTTATATATTCTGTCCCATTTATCAATGTAAGAGATTGAAGCTTTAGAAAGGAATCACCAAAAAAAAGGACAACAAAACAGGCCCTGCATTGCTAAGACACAGTAAACAAGCTTTTGGCTGATAAATTTGCTTATGACAATATTGGCAATAATTAGATTCAAATTCTAGCAAAGTCAATTTTGAATTATAACAGCCAGGGACAGAAAATAGCTGTTTTTCTTAGCCGTTAACCCCATAAAAGCTCCTTTTTTCAACCATAAGTCCAAGATATTTCCCTGGTGGTGCAGTTCCAACCAGTGATCAGTGTAAGTGAAGCATGATAAATAGCTACTGCACTACACCCCCATCAGCTGAAGTCTGCACAGGTCTAGCTGTGGAAACAGAAAGGTCATTCATTACTCAGTGTGAACAAACAGACGGCACATTTGTGATAAATAATAGCTATTACAGAGCTACAAAACACACTGAGGCTTTCTGCTCTGTAGCTGTGCATGACTTCCCCTGTATTACTCTTTAAATATAATTATTTTAATCAGCTTCCTTGATAAAGACTCCCATGCCACTATTGATTAAACTCATAAACCTAAATATGAACACACATATGTGTGTATATACATATATGTATTTACACACACACTTTGAAACCATTTGTTTGGTTATGGTAAGCAGGGCACAAGTTATTTGTCTCATCTACTACAAAATAAACAGTATACAAGTGGCATATTTGCTTTTATTTTCACTTCCCTCATCAGTCATGATGTGAATCTCTGGATTGTAATAGAAACAGTAATTAGTAAGCCAACCTCTGCCCAGGAAACTCCTAAGATGTCAGTTCTCAGTGGCTGCTTTGAAACCGTATGAAGCAAGCAAACAGCCTCCACAAGGTCTCCTTTCCCTGCCACCATGACTAGAAGGGCAGGTTATACCTATACAGTTTGCACTTGCTGGTCAATCTTCTCAATAAAACATCATTTAGGAGTATAAAAGGCTTTAATATTAGTTCAAACCTGGTAAGCATGGCAGGTGCAGAGAGCTGTTCTAACACTGAGAACAGACAGATCGTCCTAACTCTCACAATATGAGCAACTGCAAAAGCCATAGTCTAAGAAGTCTCATCACACAGAGAAACCCTGTACTTCCCAAGTGTTCCTAGTAAAATAAAGGGATTGAGACCTTTTCCTGGTGAAGTAAATCACTGCCACAGAAAGTTAATACACTAAGATAGATTTTCAACTTATTTACCTTTGTCCAGTATGAAGTAAGTAGAAGCATCTGCAGTGCCTGCTGCCAGTTCTCCTTTGTTGTGGCACAATGAGAAAAAAATCCCCTTGAATGGTATCAATTTAATTTACAAATCTGCTAGCTGTACTGACTCCCTAGACATCCCACCTTGCTGGGCTTCTGCTGTCAGTGCCATAATGTAAGCCTTTTTTGGCCATGTAGGAGTATAGGGTAGATGGACAATTTTTTTTTTCAAGCCATATTAAAATTTGGAAGGATTTTTAGAAGTGGTTAGGATCAGATTGTTTTCTCTCACCTAGTTGCAAGTGCTCAATCTTACAATATCTCTTGTACTTAAAGCAATAATAACTATAATCTTGCAATCTCTGCTGGCTTCCACTCCTGTGCTTCTGTTTGGTTTTGGATAAGTTCAATCACCTCGCTCATGAGGAGCACCTCCAGCCACATGCATGCAAGGGAAATTAACTGGTCACCATGTGAATGCAAGGGCATGAACGCTGGAGTGCATGAATGTGATCACAGGAAGAGAGTCCAAGCAGCAATGTGCTCCAATATTCAGCAGGAAATTAACTCTCCTGCATTTCCATCCCAGGTCTCTGCGAAATAAACAGCAGTAGCAATTAACTTTTACAGAGGTGGGGAAGGAGGAGAAAAGGGTGAAAGTCTGAACTTTTGCCAAACTTGTAGCATTAATTGCAATCTGTAAATTCAGATGAAGAGGCCAGAGAAGAAAATAATTCCCTGCAAATTTCAATTCTTCATTTACATGGCAAACAGAAAACATAGGTCATAACTCACAGCAACTGGAGTGCAAACTATCAAATTAGCCCAATAGAGTATGTCATTGTGCAGCTTCAGAAACAAACAACAGCCAGCAACCAAGCCTCCTGAAAGTCAGAGATATTCAACTGAGCATGCTACACACTGTGCTAGGATGAGTGTGGCGATTACTGGGAGTAATGACATGAATAACAAAATGATACAGAGCATTTATTTCAACCATGGAAATCAAGGAAGCCTGCAGCAATTTAAATTTTAGGCTTTACAGCTAAAGGCAAAGCAAGCTCTATTAAAAAAATTCCTAACACAAAGAAAGCTAGAGCTGCTTCCTTTCTGATAGGTGTATGTTTTTCTAGTTCTGTGGAAATGGTACAAAAACTTGAAAAATAACATTCAATTACAGAACTTCCTAATAGCTTCATAGAAAATTTCTATCTCTACAGCATATTCATTAGATAAACTGTACGCACACAGCATCTCAGCGTGTGTGGGTGGATTTGCACACATTTACACAACTGGCTTATTAGAATAACTTTTTTTTTCTAAGCAAAGCATGTGTTTTTTCCTGTATAAGTGGCATTCCAAATCTCTTCCCCCTAGGTTCTCCTTGGCATCTCTCTGCAAATGGTGTTTTAACAGGAAGTTCAAAGAAACAGAACATTTGCCCAAAATATGTAAACTTCCAGATCCATATTTAGCCCCGAAACCCTGACCTTACTGCTGAGAAAGAACCTATCACAACACACAACTTCAAAGCACCAGAACTTGAGGAGTTTGAATGTCCATTTCCAGTGTGATTTTTCTGCAAAAAGGGATGGTTGCACTGGCAACAGCTACCCAGGCTGGCAACAGCTCAGGTGCTCTTGACATTTTTACAGCTCACCACCTACAAGGACTACAGCAGAGCCAAAGGGCAAAAACCACCTACTTATCACAATGGGTTGGTACCTCTTACCTGACACCTTAGCCCCAATACATTTATTTCCTTGTCAGTAAGAAATATGTGGCACTCAGCATAGAGCATCCAGTCAGAAAGAAAATACTGGATCCAGCTAGAACAGAAGCTGTTGCCAATGCTGTCAGACCTTCTCAAGGGTCAAATCATATTGACAAAAGAGTAGAAGCCAAGAGTGGCTCCACTGATTTGATATTCAATGGGAGAAGTCACTGTGACAATCTCATTAGCTTCTACCGAAAAACCACCTCCTCGTCATGTAGGTACTGGGGGGGAAAAAAAAGGACATTAAAAATTCTCCCATTGAAATTCCAGTTCCAGTAACAAGAATCACATTTCAGGAAGCTGTTTTTCAAGGCAACCAAATCCAACTGACTCCCTGATCAGAGAACTTGTTACAGGATGTTGCTCACTCTTAGTTCAGACCATCAGCTGAGAAACCCAGCTCTATGTGCACTGGTAAGTAAAACCAAATCACAACATTGTGTAGGACATATTACTGTAGGATGTATCACGGCAGCAAAGGCAGAATGAAATGCCTCTTTCCCCCGCCCCTTTTCTTAAACCAAGCTGTAAAAATATCAGCAGAAAAGCAACAAGTGCAGGGGCTAAATTATTTTTCATGTGGCAGGTTAGCTAGAAAGTGTTTTACCTGGCCACAGATTTAAGACTTAAAAAAAAAAAAAAAGCTACATTAAAAGAAAACCAAAGAACTTCCAAGGTTTGGAAAATACTCTTCCACATAATTTAATACTAATGAATCTGGACCATGAGCTCTAATGGCACTCATATAATGCAGAATGCCTTTTAGTATCTCTCAGCTAAACCATCTCCTTTCTCCTAAATGCCTGATTTGTAATTCTTGTCTGGCTGGTCCCTGGAAAGGTTCCTTGGAGGCTACCAACTATCCTCCTTTCATTTGCTTAAAAAAAATATTTGCAGAAGTAACGAGATGCTGTTCTGAGAGTTTCTTTTTGGAAAATTCTTAGGAGATAACAGTTTTAGGGGTCAGAGCTGCAGCTCTCACACACACTTTGCAATCACATTAATTGCAGTAAGCCTCAGGCAGTAAGATGCAGGGAGCAGGCTTGGTACACGAAGACCTAAGGGTAGGGCTCTCATTTACATTAAGATCATTTTAAACCACTCCCAAAGGGCAAAGAGCAGTGTAAATGGCTTCTATGTAGGAGTAAATTACATGTGTACAAAGGATCAAAACAATGCCAACACCATGCATAGAAAGTAACACACTTACTCAGAATTGGAAATTACTTTAATGGGTAGCTTGCTTAAAATTCCTCATAACAGGTGTCTTTTTTCCAAAGGATCTGTAGATATACTTCTGCACAAACACTTTAACGGATGCACTCACTCGGTTTTCAAATCTTTGCTAAAAATGAGAGAAGCTGAAACATCCAAAATTTGATGGTTCTCTGAATGAAAACAATACTGTTCCACAAAACTTCAGTTCAATCACCTTTCAGGATATTGCTGAGCAACACAGGCAGAGGCATGTTCATAGACTCAAATATACTAATTTCATACCCAATTTCTACATACTCAAAGTCTTGCAAAGTTTCCAAGCTTTCGCACTTGTGCTGCAAATCTGTATTTTTCAAGAGCTTGAACATCTTAGTCATGCTCTGCTTTAAGATAAACTGTTAAATATGAATCCTAATTAAATTAAATTTATTCAGTTAACTCATTTTTAGTTCACAACATAGGCAAAGCTGAGAGGACTGATTCCTTTGACCTCCAATTCAGAGAAATCCTTTCAAATACGCACCTTGATGCAAGTGCACGAGCAACCCCCCTTAGCTCAATGTGATTTACAGTCAGCACAAATACTTGTTCCCTCACACCACTGAGGATGAGGCAATTTACCCACTTCAAAAGCCAGAGCCAGAATGCCCAGGTGAGGCATAGATAATAATCTGGAATTAGGTTCTGGGTTATTACTCTGATCTTAATTGACACAGTTACAGCAACACTAGAGTGCAGTGGAAAAGTTAACACTGAGACAAAAACATCCTGGGCCATCCAAAAACAAAAGCCCATTTTCCTAACAAAGGTGCATGCCATGAAATTTAAGTGGGTTAGGTTTGCTTATTCTCAAATCCTTTCATTCAACAATCAAAACCTGGAAGAAAGAAGCTTTTTTTTGGGTTTTTTTTTTTTTTCATTAGTGAGGGTGGTTTGTTTTAGAAGTAAAATAAATTACACTGTGAAGAACAGTGCCTGACCATGAGCTGGCACACCACCAGCTTTTAATGGTAGTCTGAATGGCTCACACACTTTCCTTTCAGTCCAAGTCTCTTGATACTCCTTTTGGAGTTTGTTCACAGATTTCTTTTTATTTAAAAAAAAAAAAAAAGGAAAAAGAAAAACCTGAGGATTTAAAAAGTTTGCTATCTGAGTCATCTCTCCATGATTTAGGAGAGTCTTTCATTTCCAGTCTTTTTCAGAAATAAAAACTCTCTAACGGAACGTGGTTACATCTGGAGTGGAATTTGCTGTTTGATCAACTAGAGATGTAGAATAGGGAGGTCTGACAACGGCAAATTAACTTTCTGCTTGGGGTAACTCAAAGTTCAAATTAGCACTGAAAGAAGCTGAAGTAAGGTGCAGAAGTACGGTCTGCTGGTTAAAGCATAGGCCTGGGAGACAGGCCTGCAACGCTCAATTCCCAGCCTTGCCAATGACTCACTAAACTTGATTCCACAAAGCACTTGCAAATGCTCAGAATGTGGATAAAATTATTGTACTCCCTAAAGAACCTCACCATCTCCAAGTCTGGATGACTTGCATTTGATTTAACTTCTCTGTACCTCAGCCTGTGGTGTATGCAGTAATTCATTCAACCTGTAATACGATTTGAGATCCCTGAATAAATATGCAATTCTCATAAATATTAATACTTTATTATTAAGTAAGTGCTTCTTGCTTGTAACTGACCTAGTAAGTTCTGAAATATCTGTTGCTGACATCAGTGGAGAAATTTTTAAATTTATATGAAAACCTGTTAGCAAGTTCAAAAGGTATGAAAAATCTGCCGCCTCGCTCTTTTTACAGCAAATTTTACTATACTTATGCAAAACCCTGAAATACCCATTTTCCATGCTGCACTTTTCTCAGACACTCTCAAACCTAATTCTAAAAACCTTAAACACAGAAGGAGTTCTAGCCCTCAGACCAAAAACAGATCTGATGAATACATGAATCTGTGGGTTCTGTCCAACGTACCACGATGTCCCAGGAACAAAACAGCAGACGAAGTGCACTGATGGTGTCTTTCATTCCCCTCACTTCACGCGGATTTCCAGAACAGCACAACACATTTGAGCAGCAGCTGGAGGGTTGTTGGACACATAACTGCACTTCATAAAATAGCATCTGACCTCCTGCACTCCAGTCACTAGCATACTCTTAATTAGCTGCAGCCTGGGAATGGCTGGAGATGCCTAAAATAGTCACTTAATGAAGACTGACATGCACCAAATTGTAACAGCAAGGAGAGCAGTGAATATGGCAGCTAGCTTGGGATTAACACATTGCACATGTTCAGGGCTGCTGTCAAAGCTCCAATGCTGGTCCTGAGCTCTATGACCTCCATAAAATTAAAACAAACAAGCAACCTCCCCCCAGTAAAGCTTATATGCTAAGTTACTGTTCTGACATTAACAGTTTATGTATAATGACTCATTGTGTACACTGAAATCACTTATAGCATCCATATGTTAATGTAACAGTCATTCTCAACACCATGTTTATTGCCAGAGGTAACCAAGAACCTTTATCTCAGTATCTCTTAGAAGAGGCAGCATATTTAAACAGTACCAGTGTAATCCACAATCATAAAGGCAAAGCAAATAACTAAACAAAACCAGTCAGTCCAAGGGTGACACTGACGTGTGCTGCTCCAAACTTCCCACTGACATTATTACAATTCAAGATATGGCAGCACATAAAAAGAAATATATAATTTCCAAGTACTGCAACTGCAAAGTGTGTTAGTAACAGACACAGTAGATGAGAGAAAAAGGTCTCTTATTAATCAGAATTCATATGTAAGAAACAGGGGTTATTAAGTAACTCCTCTGAATCCTAATCACAACCAGGAAGGTACCAATTATTCCGATTCTCTGTTACTATTCATTAATATCATGCTGAAATCTTATTTGCTTGTACAAGTTGTAACAGGGTAGGGGGTGTAGGAAATCAACTTTGAGGGGGTTACTTTTCTCTTTTTAAACTCCATCTATACCTGAACCAGTCAAACCCACAGAGATCAAATAATCAGGATACAAACAAGAATCCATGTTTGACTAATTGGAAGGTCAGGTAAACAAAGTCCCATTATCATAACAAGAAGATACACACTTCCTTGCAGACCTGTCATTATTTTTATGCATTTTTTTGCCCTGACAACAAATAAAATCTCTACTGAAATGAAAGATCTATTATAATACTGTTCCCTACATATTAGTTTATGAAAGGCTTTCCCCCTCCAAGATTGACCTAATGCTTAATTAAAACTGCACAGACCAGCTGAGAAGGATCTAAAGCTCCAAGCAGAGATGACTAGAAACTGTTAGATCTGATTTTCAGTATAATGATATTCTCTCATTGGCAGGAGGAAAACAAACAAACATGAGCTGTAATAACGGTCAAGGTGTGTTGTCACTCTTTGCGGAAGGCTTTTTGGTTTTGATTTTAATCCTCTGCCATTTTGGAAAGTAGCCAAAGTATAATTCTGCCTCCCTTGATTGACAAAGCTTGCTACACCTTTAATTAAATCTGTGACTGTAAGCCACCTTTTTTTCCAGAAAGAATAAGGAATTAAATAATAATTTTCTAGAGGAAGAGCCCCTTCTCCTTACAGACAGTATTTTTTTTTTTTTTAAATAAAAACAACTCCATATATGCAGCATGATTAGCTGAGATTGTGTGTATGGCATTTCCAGAATAAAACTAATCGGTGTTACCATGCGCTCCACCACACTGCTCTATTTGCATTTTTTTTTTCTGGAAGGCTTCCAAAGAAGGTAGAAAATCTGCTTAGGAAGAGGCAAAATGCCCTGAATGTACTGTGAGGGGAACAATCAGCAGAAAACCACATAACTGGAGCCCGCTAGACCTAAACTCTTCATCTACACTACAAATTATGCCTCTTTGACTATTTTTATGAGAGCATCACAGGACATGGACAGATGATCTTGAGCTGCAGAGCACATGCAACGACAGCAGATTCACCCAGGCCCCTCACAGCTATGAAGGGAGCATACCGGCTGCTCACCCTGGCTCTCCAGCTCATAAAACACTGACTCTCTTCCTCTTGGGGATGCATCCATGGAGAATTTCACCAAGAGTATTGAAAAGTGAAGCTTCCCAATGAAATGTGGTCTGAGTGCCACAGTTAGCCCAAATTCAGGACAGACAGCAGTCATGGTTGTGAGCTGATCACCTTAGAAGAGATGAGGACTCTTCAAGCTTGTGACAGTCAAATTAAACTAATGGGAAGTATTTTATACCACTTTTTGGAAAAGCACTTGGCATATATGTGCATTCCAGGATTTTTTTGGTTATCAGGGGATCAACTTCCAGATAGAAAATAGGGTAGGAAAAATAAAAGTTGAACCTTTCAGGTTTCACAGAAAACCTAAGAAATACTACCTATGAAGAATTAGTGAAAAACTCAAAATTCAGAGGGGTTTGGAGGTTTCTTGCTTCCTTCCTTTCAGTATGTCTTTAATACCAATCTCCTGACAGACTGGGCTTTTCAAGGATTAAGGCTGAGAGAACTGCCAGTATCTGAATATTTTCAAGCTCACTAATGGGCCAGAGATGGGCCAGAAGCAGGAGAAGTTTTCAGGCATCTTTCACCTTCATTATCAGGATTATCAGGTCTGCAAAACTCCCCATACTTCCATGAGTACCTAATGGAATACACAAGCTAAGTACAAGAGAATTCTGTGCTACCTAAACTGTCTCAGAACAGAAGAACATAAGAATCTCAAGTTCTAAAGCAGCAGTAAAGGTCACTAAGGAAGCAAAGTGAGAGCTCATATCTGTGCCTGTGCTACTACTGGTCCTCTAGAAGAGGAAGCACTAACTGCACTAGACTGCACTGAAGTCTCAAAGCGAGCAAAGTGAGCATCTTTTGAAGTTTGGGGTAAAATACTCATCTGTAGTCCCATCATAGAAGAAATGGGACAAAGTCTGATGCTTCAGACATGTCTTGACAGATAATATTTCTTCCTACAAGCAATGACAAGCTGTCACTAAGTGGCAAATATGCTCATGAGGATCAAATGTCAGATTCAAAGGGTGTGAAACAAACCTGATACCAGCTTCAAGTAGGAAGCTCCCTAAGGCATGTTCTGGGGTATCTTTTGAGCATTATTATCAGGAGTTTGCTCTGAGAAGCTTTAGAGGGTGTATCAAATGCAACTTGTATGCACAAAACTGTTATCACTGAACAGCTACTACATATCTGCATAACAGATGGCAGGATTCAAAAATCAAGCTTATACAAAGTGAACCTTTGTGATTTAAACATTAAATGCCATTCCTCGCTGTTAAAAGAAGCATAATAAAGTAACATTTATTTACCTGTCCCTGTCATGAACTTTGCTACTGAAGGATCTAGGAGCTTTTGCACAGAACAAAACTGCTACAGACACATGGACAGGAAACTCTTAAGAACATTTCTCTCCAAGTTTTAGCTCTATCAAAATCCGGCAAAGGAAGAAGGAAAAGTCTGATGCAACTTCTTTCTTGGTAATTGCAGCAATACTTGAACAGAGAGCTTTGCAGGAGATACTAAGCATGGGATAGACTTCACATTTTTACAACTTCCTTAAATTTATAAATTTTAAGTCATATATTCAGCTGCTATAACCAAGACACTCATTGGATAAGTGCAGGTAACTAAACACATCAAGGTCTATACCAATTAAATAAAACTACAGTTTACTGGAGAAACTTAGTACTTGGCAGCTGAACAGACAAAGCAACCTCGCAGCCCTTCTTTGAGGTGCATAGGAAAGTGGATAGGTCAGAGAGAGGAAGACCACACACCATTTTCTAATACATGAACTGTAATTAAAAAATACAAAAGGTATTTCAATAAGACTTGGAAGTCTTCCTTGTCTTAGGATCCTGGTGAACTTAAAGAAATTACTCGTCAACTACGTTTACCCTCAAAACTCAGTGATATAATTCTTTATCTGTTCCCAGATACTCTTTTTCCCTTGTCAAATTGTTTTATTTCTAGATATTATGCTAAATTATTATTTTAATTACTTGAGAAATCTGAGATGCTTTTATTTTCATCTTCAATGTAAAGCAAAGACAGTGTTCATACTGCTTTACACGCAATACAAACACACATGAATGAAGAATCTAAAAACAAGTAATCAAAAATCAAAACAAACTCACACAGAGGGGGCAAAGAACCTCACTTCTCTAATGCACACTTTCCAATATCCACTGAACCATCTCCACTCATGGAGATTATATACTAAGCTCAGCGGTGCTGATCCCACTGAACTCCACAGTAACACAACACTTTGCCACTGCTTGCCAGTGAATCCTAAACATAGCTTGTTTTCATTCTAGCAAGTCTGATTACTTGACTCCCTCCAAGCACCTTTCATGGGAAAGAGGTTACCAACATGATGCTAGACTTTTCCATCACTTATGGTTACAGAGAGTTAAGAGATGCCATCAGCTTACCTAAAATCCAGACTCTGACAGCAGAGCCCTTTGGCACTCAGGACAGTCTCAAAGCAGCAAGAAATTGCACTCGCGTACATCTCGAGTCAAACATTGTGTCAGACGTTGCCTAAAAATCTAATAATCTGAACTTGCACATCTTGCTTCCTTGAGGAACCAGTCACCACATTTTCCAAGTGATCTGACAGTCCACCTTAATACTCAATCCAATATATATAACATAATTAAATTCCCCATCTACTCTCCTGGGTGACTAAGTTCACCTACTGAAGCCTGAAACCATTTACAAACTACAGAACAGAGCAAATGTAGAAAAGCTACTAAGACCAGTTCTGGCTAGTATTTTTTTCCTGAAGATGAGGAGTCTGTGATCCCAGTTTCCAACCCTTCTCTATGCTGGCAGCTGTAATCCTTGAGCACTGCCTCAAAAAGATGCAGACTTCTGTCCAGATAGATAATACATCAATCTAATAAGTAACAATGACAAATACTGTCTTGTTTTGTTAGCAAATTAATATGCACATTTGTGGAGCTTAAAAATCCCATCACCATGCCCAAGCTACTTCTAACAAGTTCCAAAATAGTCAGACCAGGCGATCCACCAGTCAGAAAGACATACAAGAGCCCCAGACTCTCCTATTACCACTGAAGGGCATGTCAGGGCAGTAAAGGAAATAGATTCAGATTTCATGTGCCTCCTATTTCAAACACATAAGCACACACATAATGTAGTCAACACAACTCACACTTGCACAAACACTTGAGTGATTCCAGGATCAAGCTCCTAGTTAACAAACTGACAAGATGAAATTTTATGTATTGGTTTTGAAAATTTCCACCCTCCATCCCAATTCCCTTCTGTAAACCACAGTATTTGAAGAATAAGTATCTCTCTTCACTCAAAAGCCCATCACTACAATGACTTGTTATAAGCATTAAGATTCTTCAAATGGCTAAAAATGTCTTTTTTTTTTTTTTTTAAGAGGCTGGCAGGTTTTGATTTTTGAAATCACATAATTAGGTTTCTACCAGAAGTTCTTTGCACACAGGAAGGCAGTGAGTGGGTCATTTAATTATTTATCTGCCAGAGGTCTTTTAAGGTGACTCTTGGAATATCTGAGTGTCTCTGTTTGAGAAAGTATTGATTAAGACAAAGTCATTAACAAGTGAATGCGTTAACTGCAGGAAGAATCTTGGCAGGTTTGTAATGCACACTCAGGCACTAAAAAGCATTTTAAAATATGTAAACAAATCTATTTCTCTAAGTAAAAGACTTCTTTTTCTTAAAAAAAAAGTTTCCTTTTTATTCGTGCCTAAAAACTGTGACAAAACTCCAAGTCAAGCCTCTACCTCTACACTAATTAAACAATTATACATTATATCACTAAATCACCCTGAATGGTCTGAAATTTTCCTAGGTGTATATGACTAGGTAATGGTATTTTTCTTAATTTATTGAAAGCAGTCTCCTTTCTATTTCCTTAAAGGTACTGATGAAGTAAATCAAGGGTATCTTGAAAGACAAGTCTGAGATACAAGCTTGGATACTCTTTTTTTCTGATTGAAAGACATGGTTTCTCTGAAGCTGAAAAATTTCTTTCATGTACGGCACCACTTAAAACCAAAGCAAGAGTTGAGCCAAGGAAAAGAAAAATGTTCAAAACCAGTAAAAAAAAAAAAGGGCTTACATCCCTGAAGGCATTTAAATACTTAATTCTTACTTATACATTAGCTGCTGAAATACACAAAGGATTTAGAATTCAGGGACCAACTGGGAAAAGGCTACCAGTAGCCTCCCACAAATACGACACTTTCATAAACATTCAAGAAGATGTTGCATTGAGTTGTGTTCAGCTATGCATTGGGATTGCTTTTTATAAATCCTAACACATAACCATTTCTTAAGCTACCAAGGGGTGTAACTGTGCTGCTTCACTGATGACAAAATAGCATTGAGCACTGGTCATGAAAAATGACGACAAAATGCAGGACTTCTAAAAAATGTGGAAAACTGACAACAGGCCAGTTTGAGACAGAAGGGGAGGTCATGTAAAAGAGATGCAATTTTCCTGCCCAGATTTCTATCTGCATGTGGAAAGTGTATCAAGAGCCAATTGAAAAGACAAAAATATTTTGGAAAAATAATGACTCTGCTTCTTTCAAGGACTTTGGAAGATATTGCAAGGGAGGGAACACAGGAGTTTGAGTCTGAACAAATATTTAATATGTTGTTGTCTCTATCTTTGATGTCTCTCAAACTTATTCACCTCATCTTGCGTATGGCCTCCACCAGAAGAAACTTGCTAAACATCCCTCCAGTCTGACCCAGTAGCGTCTGTAGATTAAGGACTTGGTTCTGTGTTGTGACTCCTAAGTCATTGCAGCTCAGGTCAGAAAGAGAGAAATCTGTTTATAACCTAAGTCTCTTCTGCTGTTCCTTCATTTTGTGTTGCAATTTCCTGGTAATCAGTGCTCTTCCCTTCTTTGTTTTAAGCCTTTCCTATTTGAAATGGGGACAGGTAGTGGGTGTGCTATGCATAGGAACCATGTGGGCTGTCCACCCATTAGTGAAGAGGCTTTTCATCAAGAACAAATTGTAATTACTGTCATATTTTGAAAGATCTTCCCTTTCCACCCTAACAGCTTCCTTTGCAAACAATTGATATTTAAAGAAGACATCTCTCAAATTCATTGACAATTGCCAGTCTCGACTACCCATGTAGATGCTCCAGAACAGGCGATAACAAGGAGTATCATGCACCCTATCTCTGGCTGATTTTTGTCAGTCAACTAACTTACCAGCACATCCTGCAGCCATCTATTTTAGAAAGATGTATTACTATCTCTTGACACACAGAGGCAGCATATATAAAGGTTAGAGGAGACTGAGTGTCATCACTGCTGGGCTCCACTGGTAGCTTTCTTGCTGCCTCTTTAGCAGTAGCTGGGTCAGGTATTTAAACCAGTGGTTTTCAGTTGTGGCTAGTGGAACACCAATTGCAGAAGGAACATTTGCTGGTTGATGTTCTGAGAAATTGGCTGGCCAAGTACTGCTGGCTCTCCTTGCTCTCACATATGTAACGTGGGATTTACTGCCAAGGCGAAGGCAGAAAGGCATCAGATATTTTCCTAATTTATACTCCACATAAACATCTACTATTGTTGTTTGAAAGAGTGTCATGAAATGGCAAATGGCTAACGCCTGGAATATGGGATTTGTGAACTAATATATTCAGTCATCAGGGAAAAAGATCACAATTCTTCCTCTAAAATATTCCAAGTTTCAATTTATTTGTATAGAAGAAAAGGGTATATTTCTGACATGCCTAATGGGAAGCTATCATTCTTAATTGAGTTCTGTTTCTCTATCCTTGGAAAACCACAGGCTTTGCAGAAAGAAAACAAGTGTTTTGTGACCACATATGCCTTCCAAAAGCTGAACTGGGAAATAAAGCAAAGATTTGAGTAGGATTCTGCTGAGCTGATGTTACACAAAGGCTCATCGGCGCTGATGTGTATCAGCAGTGCTCTATTGATTACATTGATTTTACCCAGCTAAAGGTTTGACCCACAGTCTCTGAGGAAGATCTAGAGCTAAACAACCTCTAACTAGCTAAAACTAAACAATAACTATCAAAGCAGTAACCATTTTTAAGAAAATAAAAGGGATCAAAACCAATGACTATGCTATTAGCAGCAGCACAGGAATGAACAATACACATGACTAAGACAGACATAAACCATAAAAAGCTTAAAGTGGGAAGAAAATGCAATATGCTAAGAAAACATCAGAAAACTCTGAGGGACTAGGGAAAGAAAAAAAAATGAAGGGAAGCAAATGGCCAACACGGACCCTGAACCAACACAATTTCATCTAATACTGAAGTACAACATACATCTTCATTATGTTTCTCATTCAAACCAGGAAATCAAGACTAAGGACCACAGTTTTCAAAATCTCTTTTGATACATATTTTAAATCCCCAAATTACTTCCCATCTATCAAACTTTCTGCCAGAATGAGCATCAGCACTCACAGTTTACAGACATATCCATATCCTTTTAGGGCTTTAGCCAAAGTAACATCACTGCATGTGTCTACTGATGTGCCAGACACAGCTTATTCCTTCAGGGGTTCACCCAGTCCACACTAATGTCCAGGATTCATCCAAGCCAAGTTTAAGACTCCCAGTACTCATTTTGCAACAATAGCTTTCACTAAGCTGTTACTTCACTAGTAGAACCCAACTACAAGGTCTGAGGAGTTGTTGAACATGAAGAAATTAGTTTTTCTTTATACATACACAGACCTATTTACATACACCAACAGCACAGACATGAAAGGAAGGCAGCTTTATACTTGCATATAAATGATTGTCCTTACTCTTGCTAACATTTATACACTACACTCCAAGCTTTTATCCTGTAAATAAAAACCCCAAAGACACAAACCACACCCCGTCAAATTCTCCCAAACCACATTCAGCTACATTTCAGATAGTATTCAACCTGAATGTCCTCCAGAGCAACTTGAGGCTATTTTCTCTTGTCCTAATGCTTGTTGGAAAAAGAGACCAACACTCACCTCGCCACAGTCTCCTTTCACGTAGTTGTAGAGAGTGATCATGTCTCCTCTCTGCCTCTTCTGAGAGGAACCCTTAGTTCCTCTCAGCAGTTCCTTGTAAGATTTGTGCTCCAGACTTTCACCAGTTCCATTGCCTGTCTCTGGACACACTCCAGCGCCTCAGTGTACTGAACACCACATTCAAGGTGCGGCCTCACCAGTGTTGAGTACAGGGGCACAATCACTTCCCTGGTCCCGCTGGCCAGACCATTGCTGATAGAAGCCAGGATGCCGTTGGTCTCCTGGCCACCTGGGCACACTGCTGGATCATGTTCAGCCACTGTCAAACAACACTTCCAGGTCCTGTTCCTCTGAACAGCTTTGTAGTCACACATCCCTAAGCCTGTAGTGTTGCGTGGCATTGTTGTGACACAAGTGCAGAACTTGGCCTTGAGCCTTGTTGTACCTCACACAACTGCCCTCAACCCATTGCTCCAGCCTGGCCAGATCCCTCTGTAAAGCTTCCTGCTCTCAAGCAGATCAACACTCCCTCCCAAGCTGGTGCCCTCAGCAAACTTACAGACATAGGTGATGCAGAACAGGCCCCAACACTGAACTCTGGAGAACACCACCGGTGACCAGTCGCTAACTAGAGTTAAGTTCATTCACCATCACTCTCTGGACCTGGCTATCCAAACAGTTTTTTACCCAGTGAAGCCATTGAGCAGCCACTTTCTTCAGGAGAATGTTGTGGGAGACTGTGTCAAAGCTGACCCAGACCAGATCCAGAGCCTTTCCTGCATCCCCTGAGCAAATCACCTTGTCATAGACAGAGATCGGGTTAGTCAAGCAGGACCTGCGTTTCAGAAAGTCATCCTGATCACCTGGTTATCCTGTACATGCTGCAGGACAGAACTCAAGGTGCTCTGCTTCATAACCTTCCCCAGCACCACTGTCAAGGTGACAGGCCTGTAATTGCCTATATCCTCCTTCCCGGCTTTCTTGTACATGAATATCACATTTGCTAACCTCCAGTCGATCAGGGCTTCCCCAGTTAGCCCAGACTGCTGGTCAATGATCAAAAGCGGCTTGGCAAGCACTTCCGCCAGCTCCCTCAGCACCCTCAAGTGGATCCCATCCATCCAGTGTGTCTAAGTGGTGCAGCAGATCACACACCATTTCCCCTTGGATTACTGGGGCTTCATTTTGCTCCCCTGTCCCTGTCTTCCTGCTCAGGTGGTTGGTTACTCAGAGAATTGGTCTTACTACTAAAGACTGAGGTGAAGAAGGCATTGAGTACCTCAGCATTTTCCTCATCCTTTGTCACTATGTTTCTCTCCACATCCAATAAAGATCTGCCTCCTAAACAGGCTGAAGTCTACCCTTCAGAAGTCAAAGGTGGTAGTTCCACTGATCCCCTTTCTTACTTTTGTTCACATTTCATCTCTCTATAATAATATAATTCCTTAGGACACAACTGTACACAAAAACATTTTCTATTAAGACAGTGCCATATATCTTTGTTCTGAGCCAAATAACTGATTGTACCCAAGTTCTATTGCATCTATTCACAGAAAAAAACAAGTAACATCAACCTGTATTATCTACTTCATCGGCATGAAATGACATTTTCAGACACTTGCTGACCATACAACTGTTTCTTAAAAAATACTGGGATTAAAAAGATCATCAAAGCAGTCTAAGGTTCAAACATACGTTACTCCCTGCTGTTTCTTCTCATTTGGCTTTGGTCAAATTTTACTGTGACTGGGTTCCAGCATGACACTCTTAATGGGTTGTATGGACAGAGGAGATGTCCTGGTGGGTCAGAGTGTTACACAGCCAAGGCTACTGTTCTCTCTGTAACAGTAGCAAATGAAATAGCTATTTAGGAAGTGCAGAAGAGTGTTGGATTGTAAATGTTAAAAGGTGCCTCTCTGACAGTTTTCATTAGTTCTTGTTCACAAGTCTGCTCTTTGGTTAGTACTATACTTTGCTTGAGGTGCAAACACAAGAACTGCACAAAGCACTCAAGAGATAGGCCCACCAAGGGTTTATACAGCAACAATACAAGTAAACATACAGATAAGTCTTTCTGAGTCCTCATAGGATGTTCATACTTCATTGTCAGGAAATTATAATTACTACATAGCATTACTACATTACAGTAATGTCTGTCAGCTCATGACTACTGCCACATGATAAAGATTATTGGCACAAAGAGCAGTAACCCTTTAAAACCCATTACATCAATCATCTTTATCTTAAGGGGTCTCTGAAAGTAGTCTTTAACAGTCCCACAGGACAGCAACGCTGTATATTCTGCCCATGAGTCTGATATTGAGGCATTACCATTAAGGATCGTAGGAGTTCTAAAAGGCATTGTTCCAGTCCATGGTCTCGGCAATCTGGCATTAGAGAGTTTCCAGACAGGCCTTAATATGAGCTTTTCATGAGCAAGTCACAGGTTGTTGTGTCATATCCTACTTGGGGACACTTTAGTTCACGGATCACTTAAATGAAAGGCAGTAAAGGCAACTCTTCAGAACTTCTATCAACCAGCCATCCATGCATGAATGCCAGTTCCTTTAACGCTTACAGAAAAAATTAAAGTCCTCCCTGTTCTTGCCATCCTTTTTCTGTCAGTAGAAAAGAACTTGTATCACAAACAAAACATCCCTTAGCCCCATCCTCCTTTGTCCACCAATAGATGACAAGAATGTAAAAATACTACTAATAACTAGTTTGCTCACTGTAATTAACACCTTCGCAGTCTTCTTACCAGAGAGAAACTGGCACACTTAAATATGGCTCTGGAAAGTGTTATTTACTTAAGAAAAAAGAAAACAAAGCTTCATGTGAAGGAAAATTATCTATTATCACTCACACACAGTTACAGCAATGATTTTTCCGTCTGTATTTAAAAATACACAAAAAGAAGCCCAAACAAGATTTTTTTTGAAAAGCCATTAGAATCTTACAGTATTATGTACCATTTCGCTACATTCTCCCCATCAAAACTGCCACAAGAAGCTCACAAGAGGGTTTTGGGGTTTTTTGTGTTGTGTTTGGTTTTTTTTTCCCCCCCCCCCTATTTCAACACTAGAGCCAAAAAGCACCAGTCTTATTATTAGGTGTTTTTAATGTCTCCTGCACAATGTCAGCCTGCCAGAGTACAAAGCTGCCCCACTAGGTACAGAGAGCCCGTTGACAGAGGTGGTACACTCAGCCTCCACTATGAGGATAAGAATGGCATCTGAGATGTGAAGATTGTGATGATGAGTGAGATGTGATCCTCAGACAATATATGTCCACCACATGGAGATCCTCAGCTGGAGCACCAGAGAGGCACTGGAAGAGCATTACCTATCTGTCACACTGACAGCCTGGCTCCTGACTGTGCATCAGTTCTCTCCCTGTGCTGCTATAACGGACTAGTTTTGTTTAGGAAGTGAGAATAAATAAGTCAAAGAAAGGACACTATTGATCTCCATCCAACATAGCCACCACAGAACCCACCATAGGGTGGACCTTGAAATCTCATTCCTCACAGTAAGTAGGAAAAGGAATTTCCTTATTCTAAGACTTTCTTACTTTCAGTGAACTTTTCCCTATTGGGCCAGAATTCACAACTCCTATTGCCATAGCACACACATCTTCTACCTGTTGAGACCCATCTTTGTTCTGTGCCATAGCTGTGATTAACCACATGTGTTTAGTTATTTATACAACTTGCCTAAGCCCGCGAAGGCATTGGCAATTGTTCATTTAAGACCAAATGAATAAATAGGAAGATGACACCCCCTTATGTCTGAGCCCCTACCAATGCAACCAAAACATCAAGCCATCCAAACCACATACATGGCTTTCTGTTGGCCTGGACCAAAAGCATATGTAATGGACAAGCTAAGCTGGCAAACCAGGGAGAGCCTGTGGCAAAGCTTCTCGTTTCTTCCTTCTCTACTCATCATCACTTTTCAAAGTACATTTTAACACCTCTGTTGCTCTTATTTGAATTTTGTGTTTGCCACATAAGAAAAAAGCTTTTTAAGAGAAAGGTCTATTTATACAAATCCAGAAGATAAACCTCCAGAGATTATAATTTCAAATGTTTTTAAAGTAGCTGACTGTATCTTTTTTGAAAGGAAAACACCATCTTTTTCTAGTTGTATACAAAACATAGGGCACTCTATTTTTTTTCAACATATTCATACAAATAGTGCAATTCCATACTACTCTTAGTAATGGCATGAAAGCATAAAAAAAGATACCACTCCCCTTTCTGCTGCACAGTTACAAGTGACAGGCATTTGATCATTATTGCAACCACCTGTCAAACAACACAATGAGTTTGTCTCCGTTTCATGGGTTAAAAGGGCTTATAAACTACAGAACTGTGCAAAATACAAAGTGCATTTTAAAAAAATCAATATCTATTTAGATATCCTCTTAAGGAAGCTTACTTTTGATTAATTTTCTTGACTCTTGAGAAATCTGGTAACAGGAACAGAGGAAGAACACTTGTATTTATAAATTGGTTTGTACAACAAGTTTGAAGATTTTCTTTTTTTCAGCTCTTATTTTGCATCTAAGTGTTTCTCCTTTGCAGAAGATCATCTGATGTATATTCCTGTAAAAGGTGTTCTTCTGAAAGCCTAAAAAAACTCCATCTCCTATTCAGGCAGTGGATTAGCTCTTATAGACTACCCTTTTTTGCCAAGATAGAAGAGAGGTGTCATGTTTTCAACCTAGCAATGACCACATTAATGGGCTTTACCAGGTATCTATGCTAAAGATACAAAGAGACATAGGATTTTAAAGGAGCCTCAAGAACTCCCAATTTCATTGCCAAATTCCCAAAGATTTAAAAAACAACAACAAAAATCCAAAACAAAACACAAAGAAAACAACTCTTAACATCAGTTCAACTTTTGCCCTGAATATTTAGAAGCATATCAAGAAGGAATAACAAATGCTGATCCCACCACATTCAACTCAGCTAAACCACTACAGCTCCCCTCTCAAGAGTTATCAACTTCACGTTTCAGGCCTTGGCTTGTGGCACAGAGTAAAGGACTAAGCACTCTTTTTGGAGCAGGATAGCAGAAATGCCATGCAGAAGATTCATCTAGCCAGCTACAAATTGTTTATTGTTAATACAGGTGCTAAAGTCTACTTGGTAAACAATTCACTGGAATTTTGCATAAACGCCAATTTTGGGGTGTTTTTCCTCAAGTAAATGTTGGCAAATACAATTATTAGTCCCTCACTCTTTATCTGGTAATCATGGGATCTGAACTAACCCTGTCTTACAGTCTCATGTCTCTTCAGGGCAAGGCATGCTTCTTTCTTAAAACCATGAGTGTAGATCATTTTCATTTAATCAATGGATAACAATTCACAGAACTTTATCACATGTTCTCTTTTAGGATGACAAAGACTAATCAAAGTTTTGAGCACTGTAACTATTTGACTAGCCAGGTAACACAGCTCAGAGAAAACAGGAAGAGACAGCAGTCAATGAACCAGTGTCCAAGAAATCCTTGCCAGCACAAACCAAACCTCTGAGCTGTAAAACATTCATGCATAAATTTTTGCTTCTCAAACCTGGAATAGACTGCATGCTGATCTATATTAGGCTAGTATTTGGTCTTGTGAATCTATATCTCACGCATCATGTTTGATTTGGTCTATCCATATTAGAGAGGGAGCAATAATTTTCAGTCCTTGGGATATATTTTTGATTTGAGAAATAGGTTAAACCAAAGAAGCTTTTTTCCTCATTTCTAGTTTAGTGGGTTTTTTTTTAAAGAATGAGGCATTAATCTGGTGCAGAGAAACAACTGAAGGATGGTCCATGCAGTTCTACTGTGGCAAGTATTGACAGTGGTTAATGCTTAAACAATATAGTTTGCTTTAGTCAGAGAGAATAATAGCATGAATTCTTTCAGGTGCCTCAGTGAGGAATTCTTCTATACATTGTCTATACCTTGTCTCTTTCTCCCTTAGATATATGTCAGTGCACAAATGCTTTTTTACCCTATATAATCATGGCAGACAGGAACAACATATTGATATACAGCACTGCTTTAGACCAAGGTATGAATATTACATTAGCTGAGATATCACTATAGGGTTCTGACCTTCAACTGTCCAATTTTAAATGCATTCCTTTTCAAACTATTAAACTCTATCACATCACAGAAATCGACACTATGACAGTGAATTTTCCTGACAATGTTTAAGTCAAAACAAACTATGATGTATTAGTAGAATTTGTAAAAATATGTTTGTGGTATGAAAAATCTGGAAGTTCTCTGTAGCCTGTGGTCACTGTTTGACCCTGTGTAGTCAAGTATAGAGAAGTGTCAGGTGTGTGATTGGTTCCCATTCTTCCTACCCCATACCTGATTACAGAGCAGAATGCTCAGTGCTCTGCCCAAGAAAGAAACCTGAGCACCTTTACCATTCCCGGCTTCTCACCAAAAGATCTCTAATGTACAGGCTATGGCCTGTTCTCAGGAGCAAGTATCAAACAAAAGAACCAACTAGATTAAGAAGAGGGCAAAGGTCAGATGGAATTTGCTCCCCAACACATTACTGGCAAGTAGGGAGCCAAGAAAAGCCTTCTTCCTCAGTTTGCAGCCCTCACATTTCCTAGCAAGTTCCCAGCCTCGTAACATGTCTCAATATTCATTCTTCCCTAGGACAAATTAAAAGGCAGAGAATTTATTTCTTACAGAAACTGATATTCTCTTCCGGCATTTAGCTAGAAATGGCTATTTCATCATTCTGAACTAAAATGCATGAACTTCAAATGAAAAAGTCAAACTAATTTAAGAGCTCCCCCAGAAGAATTCAGCGCTGCATCAGCAGTGTAAGAGTTAAAGAGGAACAGAGCAGCAGCAGCACCACTTAATACAGGGGGATCTGCCAATAGAGCACTTAAATACTGCTACACATCCCTCTGGCTTCTCAAGCCCTCCTACCTGTGCAGGGCCACTGAAGCTGTTTAATAAGGGCAGGCTGCCAGGGCAGTATGCAGACATCCCTAAAAGGCTATGCAGCAGATCTGCATGAACATTTACATGCCAATTAGAGTTTTTTTTTTTGTTTGGTTTGTTTTTGTGGTTTTTTTACTAGGTTTTTTACAATGCTTAAAACAGCCTGCACCTCCATCCGTCAAAAGTTTAAACAGTGAAAACAACCACAACAATTATATGCAAAATGCAAGGGACTGGATAGGAAGGTGAGGCATAAAACACTCTGACAAGCATCAACACAGTATCGACAGATTCACACAAAATTTTTGCTTCTGCTTTGCTTACAGAATCAAAAGCCTCAGAGATGCAAGCTACAGGGAACAAGACAGAACTGCTTTCAGCAGCCTTCTACTAAGGGCCATAGATCTGATGATCGTTTCCCTACATTCAACAAACAGTGCCTGAAAAGACAGAAATATATCCGCATGGGAACAGAAGCCATTATTTTATCAAATCGATTACTGCTGAAACCTTTGAGCTCTAAACAAGTCTTCACTAAAGTCCTATTGGCATCTAGGTTAACAATTATCTTTTTACAAGTTCTGAAGACATACTGAAAGTAATAGAACTCTCTGCTAAACAGAGAGCTAATTGATGCTAGAAAGGTAGGCAATGGGATTCTAGGATGTTGCTATTAAAAACAAATCAGTCAGTCAGTCTAACTTTGTTCTGAATTAACAGCAGAAGAGATTTTCAGAGTTGCCTTGTAAAGAAGGTACCATACACAAAAGCAATAGGAAGCCTTATGAAATCCTAGACAGCCCAGCGAGAAAGAGAATAAAAACAATTGAAATGTCAATCTATTTTAATTATAAAAATAGGGAACATGAACTCAAGAGAGGAATTTCCCTTTAAGAATTCAGGCTCTAGGCATGACAGAGCTCTAGTTGTCAGGTTTAGGTGGGTGGCCATTTTAATCAACTTATTTAACTTATGTTTTGCATGTCCGTATTAGAAATATGAATTCTTCCCAACTGCTTTCTGAAAAGCTCTTTTAATTGAGACATTGTCTCTTCTGCATCGTCTCCTCTCAAGAGTCAAAAGTCAATGCCCTAGAATTACAGAAATCTAGGCTAAAAAAATAAACTCTTTTACTTAATGCCTTTCCATAAGCCACAGGAACTTCATCTCAGAAAACAGAGATTCTTGAACTTCAGGGTATGGCAACATAATTTTCTTGCTCAGATGAAGATTTATCAGCTCTTAAAACTACAAAACTGTCTTCCTCAATCCACTCCTCTCTTTTTCAGCATCTTCCTTAGACAACACAGCTTCTTCCAATTTTTATAACCTTTTCTAAGGGGTCTTAATTTATGCCAAGAAAAACACTGTCTGTTAAATGGCATCATTAGATCCACATGATTTCTTGCGGTGCATGGGAAGTTTTTGGTCTCCTGCATGCTAAATGATCCTTACAGTACAGAAGAAATCAGTATAAACAGATGCTTTATTTTGTGCTCTGATAACTGAGGAAAAACAGCCCTCCCTCAATGAAAAAGTCATTCTTCGCTTGGGGGAAAGTAAATGGGCAAGTAAGAAGTACATGAATAAAATCAGCAGGTCGAGCACCAGTTTCCCCATCAACATGCACCTGATCCAAAGGTAGATAACCCAGCAGATGTTTTGACAAGCAGAGCTCTACCTTTTCTCACTAGTTCATGTAAGATAAGCCTCTTCAACTGCTTCATTTCATTGCCCAAAAATACTCTGCAGATGAAGAAAGAGGTAGCAGAATGAAGTAACACAGATTCAAATTTCTTTGGATTTCTGAATTCAGATGTATGATGTGATGACAGCAAGCCCAAAACTTTCATCCAGCCACAAAGTCATAGAAAATGAGACAACAGGTATCAGATATCTAGCCTTGTGATGACATCCATTTGAAGTCTGATAACATAGGTATATAGAGATCTGCAAGAAGTTTTCAGGGTTTAAAGAAAAATAACTGGGGAAATCACATCCATATATCACTACATTGTACATTCAGTGCCAGTGAGCAAACTGGGAAAGAAGTGGAAAGTGAGAGCACAGAGGGGAGAACAAAATGAAGATAAACTTGGGAGACTATCGGTGACAGGCAAGGAAGAAAAAAGTAGTATTCTGTTTCTACAAGAAATTTGGAGAGTACACCCAAACTTATCTGCAATATTCTGCTGTCAAGGAAGGGTTTTCTCACAAACATCTAAACCCTTTTTTTCTTTGGCATGCTTTGAGTTTGATCCAAAAGCCTGACACAGCCACTAGAAATGGTTATTGGATTAAATTCTTAGACAGCACAGAAAATAGCAGGCTAAAGAATCTTAGCAGACTTTCCAAGAGTCTTCATTCATCTCTGGCTTGTGAAAAGCCTGTGAAGTGTCAGACTGAAGGAGAAGTTTGCCAGAAAAATCTGTGTTTGAACCACAAGAGCATCTGGCTGTAACAGGATTGCCCAGAGAGGTATCAAACAGGTACTGTAACAACAAAAAAACACACAAAAATACCCAAGTCAACAAAACAATAAACCAAAATTACTTAGTGCCTTGTCAGTTCATCAAAGTAACAACTCAGAGGAACTTCTGAAAGGCATAAATGTCAATTCAGCACCCAGCTCAGGCTGACCTTTACAAAAGGGTTTTTCATTTTCACAACCACTTTCTATAGGAATAGAGAACTCTTTTTAAAGCCTCCTCCTGGAAACTGCTGGAGAAGCGTACGCCCTGCAAAGAGAATAAGATGGCCTAATAAACCTCATAGTCATAAAATCCCCAATCAGTCCAGTTACTTGGAAACCCTGCTATTGATTTGAGCAGGGGAAAAGCAAGCCTCCACCTTCTTGTCCACCTCTTCAGCTATCCCCATCTCCACATCTGCAGAGGCACAGCTGAGCTGAGTTACACCCCATGAAGAATTTTCTCCACTGAGTCACATTTCTCTACAATGGCTCGCAAAGGGTGAAACAACAACAGCTTTCTAAATTCCCATGGCAACAGCTCCTTCTCTCTGCAAACCCCGACTCCACTGGCAGCCTTCACACTGCACAAAGTAACAGCATACAGAGGCAATTTGAAGCTTGTAGCCAGGTAGCATTAATTTCTTTTTAATAAAATTTCACAAGCACAAACCACTGACCATGGGTGGGGATGTAACCTTGAACTGAGGCACCTAATCTTTGCTCCAGTATGGATCTTTCTGTGTTCCTATCTTTGTAATAATGGGCTTATCTAAAACGTTGGAAATTGGGTTTTTAAGGTCAGTAGGAGACCTTTAAAAGCTCTCCAAATAGAACTGAGGTCGTGACTACTTGTGGTCATTGACGTTACAGCAATTTTTTTAAGTACACGGATATTAATCCCAGGAGCCTGACAATTTCAATTTTAGTAATGACATTCTGTCCACCTAAAACTTTTAGCGAAGTTTAGTATTCTTCACTTCACACGCTGATCTGTTTTGTGCTGTTCTTAAGTGTTGTTAAACGGTTGTTTCATTTCACTGTGGAGCTGGCTGACCAAATTTTCGCTGTGCACGGAGTGAACTCCGAATATTGTAGCATCATTACTCTCAGGGGATCCTAGATAGATGGAAAATATTGTAATTTGATTTTGGTTTGTGGTTTTGGGGTTGTGGGTTTTTTTTTTTTTTTCCCCCCCTTTAAGCACCTACATTTTGTAAGAGCAGCCAATTACTTCTGTCCTTGGAAGGAATACAATAAAAAATGTAATTACTCCATGCTGTGTTTAATTGAATTTTAAAATGGAAAAGGCCCACTGTAAAAATACCTACTGTATTGGTAATGACGTTGTTTGGGTTGAATCAATAATTTTTAAACAAGCTTGAAGAGGATTACAACAGTATTCTTATTTATTTTGTGCACAATTGCATGCCAATGCCCTAACACTACCAAGAGCACACTTGCAATGTAATTCAAAGGAATAGTTTCACAGAATTATTGACATTAATTAAATTTCCTGATTGCTTAAGTGACTGCAAAATTTCAGGTTACAAATTCATTCTGTATAAGGAGGTTTTTAACCAAAATCTACTAAGTTTTTGCAAATTTAAATGCTTCTATTCCTTAGCAAGAAACACCTCCCCTGAGACACATATTTGGCTCTAAAAAAGGTGTCCTTAGCACAGCTAACAGCATCAGCATGGCCATCTAATCTCTGTATTATGCTAAATATTTTCTTCAAAGTCATAAAAATCCAACTGTCAAGCATTGCTTGATCTGAGTAACACCTGGGGAGAGCTAATCAAAAGGAAGTAGGTTCCCCCTACTTAAATGCACCCACCCGAATAATAGTGCACTCACACAAGTCAGAATTTTTATGAGGTAAAAGAGACTATGCTGTCAAAAGCCCAGTGTTAATTGGCACAAAGGTTTGGGAATACCTTAGTTTTAACCAAACTGCTTTGATTTCAATACTTCTGAGCTGAATTTTCTTGCTTCTTTATAATCCTGTATTAACTATCACTGAGTTTGAAGTGAGAAAGGAGCTTAGACAGATCTATATCAGTGTTCATTCATGCCAGACTGTTGCATTTTCATCTCAAACAGGGTTTGAAAAAAAATTCAGACTGAGGGCAAGAGTAGCATGGGGAGCACAGGGACTGCTAAGCTCTTGTGAGAGCAACAGGTAATGATTAGTCCTTGGCTTCGAAGTCAAAGGCCTCTTATCTTCCTCTCTGACTCTTCCAGACAAAGGAGGGGTGGGGGGAAGAAAATCTCATCCCTTTGCCCTCCCAGCTCCAGGTTTGTACACCAGATGCAATGATACAGCCAGTATGCACTTGAGGCCTTTGCAGGACCATATCCAGAACACTTCCCAATGCTATGTGAAGTAGAAACGTTCACAATTCAGAGGTGAAATATGCCAAATACAGTAAAAGACAGTGCAAGGTCTGGTTTACTTCCACCTCTCAGTTTTGTTCTAGTGTCCCTTCATGTCACACCTCTAGCCTTGTAGCATTTCATTTAGTTGTGTTAAAACACTCCTTGGCTGCTTCAGTTCATAGCCAGGCCAGGGTACTTCAAAAGTCTGGATGTCCTCTGTTTTCATCAGGTGAATTTACTATCCTCAAGATCATAGAACATAAGTTTCCATCTCTTATTGAAAAATAAAACTTTAGATACAAAAGCAGAGGTACATGTTACACCCAGCTGTGTGCTTCTATTTGAAAAGCTAATGAAACCCCAGATTAACCTTGCGCTACAATATGAACAGGAGAAGAAGTCATTGATTGAGGACTGATAGATATTTTAAAGATTACCTGGAAAACTGGAAGTGATGGATATAGAATATATTTTGATATAGAGCTGCCTTCACTACCAAAAATAAAAGATCACAATTCTGCTGGCCTTGCTTATCAAGCTGGAGCCAAGTATAACAAAATGGCTGTTGGACAAAGATTTTAACAAGGTACTCAAGCACTGTCATTTTCCTAATATCACATCTCATAATAATAGCTTTATCCCAATATTTTCTCAAAAACTTAAGTCATAAAACCTTGCAAAGATTGTCCACATTGTACAACACACAGTACACAAACTTTAATCTTATTTTAACTTTTTTCTTTCAGAGTACTCATGCAGCTTCTAGCAGCTAGTAAATATTATGTCTTGTCACAGATAACCAGCCATTCAACTAATTGGAGATTTCTATTAAGATTCCTCCTAAATTCTCCGTTCCAGTAGCATATATTCATCCAAATTCAGTTCCCTGAAAATGAAGTCCTACATTTTCTCTGTGCTATCAATTTCTGTATGAGATACTGGTATCATTTTGGATTAAACAAGGAAAAATGGTTTAAATCTGCAGAATTTATTCATACTGTAAGATCTTCAAAGCACTTTCTTAAGCCATTGAAGACAAAACTCTCAATCTACTTTAGTGCTCTGGAATACATATTTGGTTGGTTTTAATATCCAAATTCAGTAAACAAAAATCAACTGATCACTGAATATTAGGAGAGAAACTGACAAAGGAAGAACTTCATTTAAACTAATGAAATTTTTATATAAGAAATCCGTTATATTTTGTTCTTTATCAGAGCATTAAACAGAAAACCTCATTTCACATTCATGTAAGTTTGTTCATGAGCCACCTGTACAATGAGAAACGAGATAAGTTGAGCACAAAACTAAACAAACATGCTTTCACTGGCTGTCTCTCCAGTGACTTGCATCCGCTGTGGCAGTGGTACAGTATACCTGTGTCAATTCTATCAATGTTAATTAATCTAACAGTAACCCTCCCCTGAATCTTCCCTTCAGAACTTTAAAGGTAACAGTTATCTCGTGAATCTAAATCCTTGCCTGATTGTCCTGGAGGTCTGGATGTAATAAAATTCCGTTTATAGAAGTTGCCCATGGGAGACACTTCTTCCTTTATCTGTCCTTTTTGTAAGTGAAGATGGACTCAGCTTCTGACAGGTTGATATGTGTCCAGTGTAACAGATTCATAAGAACCACATGGAGTTCTGACTCAGGGTTTTGCCCACTTCCACATGGTAAATTGAGTGAAATAGTCCTAGAGCACACCTTGACGCCATCCTACAGCCCAGCCACCGTAACCCCATCTCTATCAGCACACACTGGCAGACTGCACAGGTTTAAATCACACCAGGAAGCAGTTAGGACAGGTGGCTGCAAAAAATATAGGCTTCAAGGGAGCCAAAATCTGACATTTTGGAACTGATTGTATTGAATGAAAGAAAGAAGTAAGCTTTCCCTCTCAGTCTCCAGGAACGTAGCTCACTTCAGAAACACCCCTCACAGGCACTGGCTGGCAGGACACAGTCAGACTGTTTTCAGTACCTTGGGTTTAAAACTGTACAGGAATGGCATTTATAGTTACATTGATTAAAAATAATCTTCCTTTCATTCAGGGAGATGCTGTCTTTGCATCAAGATAATGGGATCTAGTGTCTAAAAAGTCAGCAATATATTCTTTTGTGAAAGAGAGTCTTGGGGAGAAAGGGCACAATTATTCCAAAATGTGTTTGCAGGAGAGACTGAGCTGTGTAACTGGCCTCGTTATGGATATTCAAGGAAGAAAGATGTGTGGAGGCAAGCAAATTGAGGATTGATGAGAACAGATAATGAGACCAAAGTCCATCACCTCTAGCTGAAATCTGACAAAGGCTAAGAGAAGCAGAAAACGCAACTGTCACGTGTTGGGAAGTGGAGGTTGTTGAGCCCCTTCATCTCGAAAGGCATGAGTAAGGCCCAGGAGGTCTGTGTGAAGCCTGACCTGGCTGTCCACTGCATATGAAACCTCTGATTAAGACAAGTGCCTTCTGACAGGGTTACTGCAGGTGACACTTGGATTGCAAATGTTGTACAGAGAAAGAATTCCCACATTCATTTTTAATTCTTCCAGTTTTGGCAAAAATGCAACTTTTGACAAGTCTGAATGGGTGCTCTCTGCTTCACACCAGCACTGCTCTCCCCATGTGGGGAAGTTCTGCCAGCAGCACATTATCATATTATTTATTCATGCAAACACTCCACTGTAAAAGGTCACAGAACTCATGATCCTACAGAAATAATATGAGACTATGCCCATATATGGCCATTGGCATGAAGGGGTCTATTTGTTTTTCCCAGGCAAGCCAGAGGATGTTGATAAGGGTACAAGGCTTTTCCAGGGACAATAGGAACATTGTTTTTTAAACTTTTTTTTTCAAGATCTGAACTGTGCAAAACCTCATCAATGATTTAACAAAGAGAGGGTTTAAGAGTGGAGCAGTACCCAAAAACTACTTTTAAATAAGAGTATCCAAGTTCAGTGATATTCAAAATATGGATAGACTGTTCTAACTTGCATTTCTGCAAGGGAGCTAACAAGTATATTGGAGCTTAAAATTAGGAAAAAAAAATCAAAACCAAACACACCTGAAACCTAGTGCAACATCTTATAAAACAATTCCAAAAGAGAGTTCGCCTGCAATACCCCCCACAACTTTTCCCACTTGCACAGATCCAACGCAAACAGGCAGGCAGCATCCTCCTGCCTGCGTTGCAGCTCCAATAAATGCTACACTGTAATAATAGGTTCCTGCTCCAGCTACCTAGAGCCCTGCTGACTAGAAAATACACAAAGCACCTGCTCTCCTGGGTGGATCAGAGAGGTGTGCTATCACCTACAGAAGTAGCCTGCCTCTTGAAAGGCATGAGGCACATCTACAAACCCTGATTTCGATTCTAGTGTCAGCTTTCTGGGTCTTCTGGATGGCTCAAGATAAAGGCTTTCTTTTCTCCCTTACAATGATGGGGGCAAGAATATCACTGGCCTTATCAGTGTGCTACAGATAAGGACATCTTAGACATTCCCGCCACGAAGTCCAAGTTAAACAGGGCGAACACACAAGCCATTGTAGCTCAGTGTGATTGTTATGGTCCAGGCTCTACCTGAAGAACTGACAGCAAGAATCAAGTATTTTCACTGTGAAGAACCACACTGGAAACACAAGTAATGGATGCACTAAAAATCTTTAAAACAGCATTATTGCTGTGTTCTGGGTTAATCGGGTCCATACAATTTGGTACAAAATTAATCACCTAGGACTGTAGTAATAAAGTCTCACTTGGAGGCTGCATCTCTGCTTGGCATAGGCCCAGGCATGCACACTATGTCAGACTGTTGAAAAACCATGGGGAAGAAACAGAAATAGTCATCTTTCCTACGCAAGTGCCTCAGGCATTCTCTCCATCACACCAAACAAGGAGACACAACATCTCCAGTCACGGCTTTGCTGGATTTAGTGCAGGTACAGGACATTCTTCTGTGCTCTTTCAGTCATGCGGCAAGTTTCATTACAGTAACGTATCAAATTTCTATCACAATTAGCTTTATTTGCTCTTAGTTCTTGTTCCCAAAAGGCACACTAGATACTAAAATAGAGAAGATTGGTCTAAAATAAAACATTAACTCTTATTGGCTGAATAATTTTCTCATTTGACAGTGAAACAAATGCAAACTATGTGAAGTTAAACAGTAATGACTGTTCTGTAAAACTTCTAGTAAATGAATGTTGGTTCTGTTAATTGCTATTAATTCTAGATTAGTTATAGTTTGTGGTGTAGACTGTTGCAGTACTTTTCACCAAAAATGCATCAAACTCAGCCATGCTCTGTTTCCTATTAATGTCATCTCTCATAGAGCTGAGGGCACACACAGACTGGAGGCATCTGTTACACACTCAACAGGGCACCGCATGCTTCTCCGGTTCAGGCAGACAGTGCACAGGGGTAGCCTGCTGAGGAAAGAAACACACACATTTCAGTCTCACTGTGCCTCTTATCCCCTTTCAGCTCCACTGAGGATGCCAGAATGCCCTTGCCTTTGCACGTTGGGAATGTCAGGAGGACAAGACTGTTGTCTGTTATCACATTGCAACAAAATATTTTGAAGCAGAGGAGAGAGGAGTATTCATGCCTTCTTCCTTTCTTCTTCTCATCATGAGCAGGACTAGACACAGGCCGGTCCCTGCTCTACACAGTAATTTAAAATCAATATAATCACAGTGAACTTCGTCACCTCTGCTTCAGCTGAGTAGGTTTTTCATTTGGGTCTCTTGCCATTTTTCTCCCTGAAAATAAGTTCTTCAGTTTCTAGTCTGCCTTGAAATGAAATAAAGCCATCCTTGGCTTCAACACAGCACGTAAGCAGTCTCTCAAGAAATGCCAGACACAGAGCAAACTTCCATTATCTGCACATCCCTACGTTCAAACACAATGATTTCCATTAAATATTTAGGACACAAATATTTATATCCAGTCAATTAAATTGAGCATTCCTTCTCCTCCAGGGAAGTCTTACCCTCCCTCAGCATAGAGGAGACGACCAAAGTGTATTTCTATACTTACTAATAACACAGTTTCACCTACGGCTATAAAGAAATACTTCCCACTAGATGCAAAGACCTTGGAAGCCAACATCCAAATCTAGTACAAAAACAGACACAAAGATCTTGTTGCTAACCAATATAAATAAATCACCAACTCTGCCCCAAGGAGCTTACAGTACAAACTCCATGAGACAGTAAAGTGTGTGTGTGGGGGGAAACAAGGTGAATGATGTAGGAGATCTGTTCCACAGGTGTACCTTCACTCTGGAATACAGGCTCTTGACACAAGTAATGCTCCAGGAAAGAAAGTTACTGGTATCAGTCACTGGTATCCTACCACCAGGCTATCACTGTAGGTCATAGCGGAAGGATTTGCAGCTAGCATTTTGTACAGAAGAAATCACCAGCTAGACTTTGTTAATAGTGTTATCATGTGCACTAATTCATGCATCTCTCCTACAGCAAAACCTTTTTATTACAGAATTTTAAAAACCAATACTTGAATTTTAAACTTTAATATGAACTTACATTTTAAAACATTAAATTATCCAGTGAAGCGGACGCGAATGTGAAAAAAAGGCCATTTCCTCCATCATTTCATTAAATTTGAAAGTACTTATTTATTTTAATAAGTAGAGATGTCCATATGCCAGGAAATTAGCATCAAAGAATGTTAAATATGCCCAGTATCACTTAAAAGCCCATGGAGAATTATGCATTTTCAAAAACAGCATAACTCAGCAAAACTACTTTCCCAGCAGTTACTTTTTATTACTATTTCCAATACTTGGGAGACAAAATACCCTTAAATATGTTAACCATACTTTACAAATATCTAAATGGTGGGTGTCAGGAGGCTGGGGCATCCCTTTCTTCTATTGTAGCTAGCAACAGGACAAGGGGTAATGGGATGAAGCCGGAACAAGAAAAGTTCCACTTAAATATAAGAAAAAACTATTTCACGATGAGAGTGAGGGAGCCCTGGCCCAGGCTGCCCAGAGGGGTTATGGAGTCTCCTTCCTCGGAGGTCTTCGAGACCCGCCTGGACATGTTCCTGTGTGACCTGATCTAGGTGAACTTGCTTCTGCAGGGGAGTTGGACTAGATGATCTCTAAAAGTCCCTTCCAACCCTACCATTCTATGAATCACAGGTCCAGGCATCACACCACAACCACCTTCCCTAGTTTAAGATCTTCTGTTAACGCCGAACAAATAGTGGTCTGCCACTCTTCCAAGGGCTTCTGTGTACACCTCCTTCATTAGCACCTATG
This sequence comes from Urocolius indicus, assembly GCA_013401255.1. Taxonomy (NCBI): domain Eukaryota; kingdom Metazoa; phylum Chordata; class Aves; order Coliiformes; family Coliidae; genus Urocolius; species Urocolius indicus. The sequence continues at coordinate 376,786 of WBNH01006076.1, forward strand.
ATCAAGACTGTGAATGGCCTCACACAGAAAGGCTGGATTTGTACTGTTTCCTCTGAACATTTATACCTGACTTAGCACAACAGGATCACTTGAACTACCCAGACGTTCTCCAGTCTTAAACATCCATCTGCTGAAATTGCAGGGACTTCTTCACAGAAGCAGTGCTTAACTGGCACATCCTCCAAAAAGCTACTCCTGAGAGCTTGCAACTTTGAATAGGGTCCATAATGGATTAGCCTAGCTTCCTAAGGAAACAGGCTTGTGCATTTGAGCTTTCTATTGCATCCGGTCTATGACTTCCCCTTGCCTCCTTCCACCACTTTTTGAACCTACTGGTTAACTGTGACCAAATCTGACAGACACAGCATAGTCTTGGATTTCATGAAGTGCAAGCATCACAATTCTGGGTTCTTTAAGCAGCAGAGAAAGGATACTCGAAGTATCTTCTCCAGCTCATAGACCTCACCTTATTACACTTTGCTTCAGCCATTCATGCATTTAACACTGAGCTATCTCTCGTGTGGCTTGTACAAAATTAAGGTCGAGGCAACTTTTCTGTGTTTGCACTTAAATCCTGTAGACATCTAGGGAGCCCTTGTGCAATATAAACAGCAACTGAACTAACTACATACACGGAATCCTTCTTTAGAAAAGTCACTTTCAATTCTCTCTGCAAAGTTATCTTCATACAGCAAATTCCCTGCCTTAGAGATCAGCATATGATAAGACTGTATCATGCAGATAAGTGTCTCAATTTCAAGTCTTCAACAACAGAAACATAAATTAAAAACATGATCTGAAGTGCCACAGAAGCTTCCAAGTTGGAATCTGGAAAGTTCATGTCACCTCTGGTTAGAAGCAGACTAGCATCTGGCATGTAAAATGGCTTTTCATATCCCAAGGGGCCACAAGGCTCCAGGAGCAGCCTGAGCTACACTACTGCATCTGAGGAACAAAAGACATCATGTAAAACTGAACGAGAAGTGATCTAAATTCTCCATGACTTCCCTGCCATCGTCACCTCAGGGTAAATCTTATTTCTGTACTTGAGAAAATAACACAAACGCAAAGCAAACCATGTGACACATAATTCTCATTCCAAGTGCATTCACTTACACATTTGTTCATACAGGATCTTGGCACATGGGACAGATCCCCAGAACCAGAGGATGTGAAATACAGCAAAGGAGTCCTGTGAGGTCCTGATCCATCACAGTACAAAAGCATGTGATCAACATTTACAGGACTTTTATCACCTCATCTCTAGCTGTGGGTGTACTACAGGCGAGTTGGAAAGGAGACAGGGGACATTTGTTTCACAGTTACCCATAGGAAAAGCAATAGAAACTGCAGTTCACATGCCAATACTCATCATCTTCAGGTATTCAATTGCAGGGACATTTCCTCTTTAGTTCATTTCTAAGGAAATTTATACACCCAGAGTTGAGAAAGTCTCGGAAGTGAGTCAGAAATAAAGAACCCCATGTGAAACAGGTCTTCCTGATCTTTCTGGCAACCAGACAACTTAGATGTTGGCCTGAATACACTAATTACAGCAAGGTAAAAAAGGCAGTATGGGCCAGCTTCACAGACCTGAGTTCAACCCTATGCTCAGCCACACAAATAATCTGAAACACTGCACACAGCCCTTCCTGGTCTTTACAGCTGTGATCAAAAAATGACCATACCTCATAGCTATACTACTACAGATGTGTATCTGTCTACATGCCTGCAAGGCTGTAATCCTATAGCAGTGTGACGAAAATATGCATGAAGTAAGAGTGCATCTGAAGGGAAATGCAGGGGAGGAAGGGTTTACTTCAGCCATGGATGGAACAGATTGGCTTACGTTAAACTTGGCAGTACTGTTTGGAAGACAACAGGCAGGACTTAGATGGAGAAAGATAGAAGGTCTAATAGTCATGGCAGCAAAGATTCTTTTGGTGGAAGAGTTGCTTATTTGATTAAGTCAGTCCACTTCAGTATTTGTAAAGCACTTACATGTCTCAAAGATATCTCACCCTACCATAAGGGCTGCATGAGTCAGTGATGTCCACAAGTCCTTCCTATGTCAGCTCAAGTTGCAGTCTTCATATCTCTACAACAGGGACACAAGGCTCCTAATCCTGCACGAATTAATTTAGTCATTTCATTAACTGTCCTGGAAACATTATCAACTCACGAGCCCACTCACCTCACAATGAGGTACTGTTAAGAGATGGGAGTGGGTGGAAACATATACTTAGGAAACATTCACTCAAGGATCAATTGAATTAAACCCACTAGCTGTCTCAGCTCTACAAAAACAGAAGTTGATACTCAGGTTCTCGGTACAGCTTGACATTACTTTTATACCACAGAGCAACATACCTCTCTAATAAATCATTCTAGTGCCAATAGCCTCCCTCAGATAGGAAGGCTACAGAGATGACCCTTAAGGGTTCAGAGGAGAGTTAAAAACATTTCCAGAAAATCATTCAAGTGCTGTTTAAAGATGTAATTTATATGCACAGCTCCGCACTCCATTGCAGGATTTCATATTTATTTAATTTGATGGTTAAAAGTGTGCCTACCCAACTCTTTGGGCACCTGCAGTCTTTAATAAAAAAACTTTGTAATTTAGAGTCAAATGTTCAGTGTATTGAATAGAAAAGGAACATCTTCCCAGCATTGTCCCAACCTCACTGCAAAAAGCTGAAAGCATCAGACCAAGAGCTTCAACAAAACAGCCAGCACAGTTCTGTTTGCTGCTGAAAGGAGAATTAAGCACCAATGGTTAGAACACTTCCAGGAAGGCCTCCTGTTAGCTTGAGAGCTTCACCACACCTGTGCTACTGACATGGTCTCCCCCAAGACAAGGCAGTCTCCAAGGTAACCAAGATTTCTTCAATTAGCATTTGATAAGGTTGGATGTATGGTCTAAGAAACAGTGCACAGCACTGGCATTGGGGCTGAATTTCCAACTCAGCTGTACACCACATGGGGTATATCTAAGAAGTTACTTAAACTGCCCTATCCCTCACTTCCCACCATGTAAACACACCTACCTCTGAGACGGTACCAGAATTACAACTCCCTCAAATGCTAAGTACTCCCACTGCAGTAGCAAAGGACACCTCAGAACATCCACAGATGAGACTCTCCAACTCTAACACACATGTGACATCCAACACAGAAGAAATGCAGGTCATGTCTACCACCTATGGCAGACATTGCTCCTCCACTACTCCACAGCACTGGGTGGGAATGCCCTGCCAGCAGCTCCCCACAGCCTTCAACAAGGGAGTCCAGCAGGACAGGGGTACTCTTGCAGGCAGGGTCTGCTTTTTAAAGGATCACGATGACTAAAAACTGCACATGTTCAGTGCCACATTCTGCAAGATGGAGACACCTTCCAGGCAAGGGGATAGGATGGGGCATTTCCTGGGGTAGAGACAGTGTGAAGATGATCTTCTGAACAGTAACTGACAAAGTAGCCATCTGACATTGCAAAAACAATAGAAATAGTTCTACATCTACTCTATCAACTGCAGTACTGGCCTTGCTCAGCCCTTTCGTACAAAAGGCTCCACTTATGTCCTGCAAGTAGAATTCTGATTCATTCCTTGATTATTTCATGCTTGGACTATTGCAATAATGTTTGTGCCAAACTACTTTAAAAAAAAAATAAATAAATCTACACACTACAAGGCTATTGAGAGCTTTCTGAGCTTCCCTGCTTGTTTTGTCAATGCAGTATCCTTGCTGTTCACTTTTTTCCCTCATTGTTAGTGTCCTATATGCATTGTTACATATGAGATCAAGATTGGAAATTCAATGTACTATCGCAGTCATTCAAGAACCTCAAGGCAACAGCAGACTTCAACCTTCTTTATATTCTTCAGTCCATTTGCTGAGCTTCTATCACAGCTGCTACTCAAATACTCCATCTTTCTTTTGTATGTTTAAAATGTAGGTGTTTCGCATGTTTTCATGTCTAAACAGCTTGAAATATTTTACACTGTTTCCTATTTCAGTGCCTAGAAATCAACTAAACTGACAACTTTTTGCTGCACTTCAACACACTTTCAGTTTTATGAAACAGTGCACTAGTTGTTGTCATTCCAGAGGTTTTCTACAAACGTCTCAGTGTTCACATTGAAAGAAAATGCAACAAAAAGCACAGTACGTTTGAAGAAGTGAGAGGTTCCCCCTCCCTAGCAAAGGCAGCCCCTTTGTGCTTCCTTGTTTCAGCATAGATAGTCAGAGCTGTGATTACAGCAATGCAAAGTAAAAATACTTTGATGTAGTGTTAGAACAACTGTATCTGAAGCTCTGAAGACTTCATCTAGCATCTGTTACAGTTACTTGATACTTTTGTGCCATGGTAGGGAAAAACTTCATGAAAGAAGGAAAGTTGAGGGAACGGCTGGTTCTTTGTACCTCTCATATTTAAGCTTCTCAAAGCTGTACATCTGCCAACGGCCTATACACTCATAAACAATACACAAGATTCAGAGCATTCACAAAAAAGTCACATATTTGTTTTAAATATATTTAAGTAATGAAAAACAATCAACTTCCTGAAAGAACCTTGCCGAAAAAACTAACAAGGCAATTTCACCATAATCGTGTGCAACATTTAAAAACTCAGTCAACCATTTCATTATAGACTGGATACCAGGACTGACTGTGACAGTACTTGGAATAAACTGTAAGTGTGGCACACAAGAAAAGGTGGCAAGAACAGAAAGTAAACAGTATTAATGGTATTCAATAAGGAAATCATGTCTGTGTCTAAGTAAAAACTAAATTACTATCTGAGGTTTTCTTAGCAGATTATTTAAAAAGTTGCCAATAGACAAACAAAGTAAATGACAAGACTCTCAATCAGAGCTGTGTTTCCCAGCATAATGGCTTAGTAAAAATGATACAGACTACTTGGACTGCTTCTGGCAAGGCTGGCTTTCCTTAGAGGACTCCCATGTTAAATACTCCACACAAACACATGACTGTGAATTCCTTATTCATGCTAGCTTATGGTTAGGAAGACATATCCTGTTCTCAGGGATAGGGACCTGAAAACTTATTTCTTCATTCTCCTAACAAAAACAAAAGGTAGTATATTTCATGTTTATTACTTCTCCCAACACAGAACAGCTAAAGAAAGATAAAAAGCATTCTCCTTGACATCCTCCTAGTAAGTACACATTTGACACAGATTCTGTAGACAAGTGTGTGTCTAGTGCACAATTGTTCAGTGCCTAGTTCACAGGCATGAAGACTCATGACCCACTACTGTCAAGAACACAAATGATCAAAATATGCAAATAGTATTTCCTGTTTATTTCAGAAAACCCACAGCAGTATATAATTTGCTTTAGCTGTGCACATTCAAAATGAAGGTTCATGTTTAGACAGTAACGGCAAACTCTCAAGCTATGGTTTTCCATGTTTGTCTTAACAGACAGTGTAGCACTGATGCCTGGAACAACTGTTACCCTAGTAAGATTGCAAACAGACGCATCACAGCTGGTTTCAGCAGGGTTCAGTGAAAACTACCATTTATCTCTGATGAACGCAAATAAAATATTCAAAACCTCAGTTTACTGATCACATGGATATTAGTGATTTCTCCTCATTCTCTCCACTTAATTCTTCTTTAGAATATCAGAACCTGCTCATTTTGACTATCCTGCATTTAAGGGACCTGAGTACTACTACAAGGGAACTGTAACCACGCATCTGATGCGTGAGAGGTTTGGTCAATATCAAGATTTATTATTCTGAGGGACAGAAAGTGTGAAATACTGACCACAGCAAATAGGTCATTAGTTACCTCTCCGCTCAATAAATCCTGATGCTTTCCTTAGTATGTGCTGATTATTTCCTGTCCAACTCACATTAGCAGCTTATTTAATGAGAACAATCTAAGCAAAGAGAGAAATTCACACATTCACAGAGGACATGACCAAGTTACATTTCATCACAGTTAACACCATTTGCTATTCTTTCAGGAAATAACCCTGTACTGATCTTTCCTGTTTTAATGCCAGCAATTGCTTTTGAGAATACCTTTCAATTCTTATAATCACCACTAGTTTTATTTTAAATAATAGCATCTTAAAGCACAGCAATAACTGCCTAAGTGTTGTAGGCCAAAGCATTCACACATTGATAGTGTCCACTAGCATGACAGTATGGCCACAGTTCCTATTCTTAATGGACACTTTTCCCCACTCATGGGGTCATCTCTACTCTTGTAAAGCCTATTTTTCTTCTATTAACTTCCACTAATGTTCATGGTAGTTGTACAGAATCTTGGAGAGAAAGGATCCAACATCTTAGATAGAAAAAACATCAGTAAGGACACCCATAAATAACAGAAGCATCCTAAGTAGTGCTAATAATTTCACACTGAAAATGAGATTGAAGGTACAAAGAGGAAAGAGATGCCTTGAATATACTGTAAGATTAAAGAGAGAAAAACAACTGTATGCATTTCCTACATAGAGTTCTCTCCACAAAGTCATAGTCAAATAACCAAGGAAAAGGATAACATATACATCTTTGACCAGTGTCTGCTTTTTTGTTCCGAGACCCAAATGTTTTTGATTACTTCATAAAGTACTCCTTGCCATGAGTCAGCTTGCAACACTGAGACTAACCAGCAAAACAGCTATAAAAAGAGCTAGGTACACCAGCCCATCAGTGCCAGCACCACTTTCAACTGGGGAACTCCAGTGACAAAAGCACCATTGCCTACAACATCCTGACCCAAGCCAGATCTGCCTCACATTCCACACCCATTGATCACATATGTTAATATCAGGAATAATTACAGATCACATATTATATTTGAAAACTCCAAGAGGAGTTTCCAAATTTTAATAATAAGGTAAGGAATATCATTTCCCCATAGCCATTTCTAGTTTTCCAATCTCATTGATACATTAATTTTACATAAAAGCTTTTCATAAAACACAGATGTGAGTAAGTATAGGCTCTCCAGAGCTACTGCTACTTAAGATACAAGCATCTGTGTCAGCGTCTCATACTGTAATCTCCTTCTGACCCTCTCACTACCCATTTTTTGGGCAACTGCACAGAAAAATAGGGTCTGCTCAGGTCACCAGCAAAACATTCTCTGCACTGATGGATGTGACACTTGACACTGAGAGGCATCTTTAAATGTCTGGAGTACAAGTAGCAAGGGAGGGCCAGTCAGAAAGCCCATGATCTGGTAGATGTTTCAATTGCATATTTCTGTAGGATTTCTTTTCAAGTTCTGTTGTGTTTGGTTTTGGGTTTTTTTTAACAGCTTAAATATTCACGAAAATATTTCCACACTGATGACAAAGCACTTGAATTATTATCTGTTGCTATTATGAGTACTAGAAATATACTGATTTCTGTGGCAATTATAAGAATGTGCTAAAAATTACTTTAAACTTCTCCATTCAGTGGTTAGCCTAACACAAAGGATTATTATGAGAAGAAAAGACTGCCCCAAAGCACATTAGGGATCCAAGGCTTCTTGCTTTGACTAGCCTATGCTTATTCCACATTCCTGTTGAACTGCAAGTAATGTGGCCAGTCATAATTTAGGAAGTCTTTAGCAAACCATAAAACACGATCATGGAATAAGTACTCAGCCAAAACATACATGAATACACACACAGAGAAGTCCCCCTAAAAACACAGATTCTGCTTCCTGAAAATTCCTTAAAGGACATGTAGATCTCAGTCTCTGTTCAGTCTTGCAGTTCCTATTTAAAGACAAGTTAGTCTTCTGTTTTCAGTGTTTGCTCACTTCTGAATTTGGTTTAAAGAGCTGCTAGCACAGGCTTAACGAAGTTTCTTCTGAAAGGCTGATTGTGTTTGCTTCTGTCTTTTGACATAAACCATTTTAAATGGGGCTTCTTCATTTAATTATCTAGTCTTTATTTTTGTGAGTTTTACTTCTGAACTGGAATAAATGTTATTGTCAGAATTGTGTCTGTAGACAACAGGCTTATTTTATAAGGCTTAAAAATCCTTTCCTTTACAATTAGAGTGTGAAGCAAGAGATCCCACTCTGTGGCTTTTTCTAGGGCACATGCAACAGGACCACAGGGCACTCAAATCTACTGGGTCCTGCTGCAGGGACATCTAGGTACGTAGGTACATTATACAAATGTCACAGACATGAGGGTTGTCTGACTCCTGATCAATAATTGAAGTTTATCCTGTCTAAGATCTTGTGCCTGAGAGGACCACGATTCTCAGGCATGACATAGATTGCTCCTGAAACCATGAAAATTTCTCATCTCTAGACTTTACATCAGCTCCTGGACCATTCACCTTCCACAGTAACATTGTTACCTACAGGCTACAGAGGAATTACTCTAAAAGCACAGTATGAAACAGATATATCCTGTAGAAGATAAAGACTTAAGAGCGCTCTGCAATATAGCTGTGCCCTTTTTCCACCTCTAGGCAGGAAAACCACAACTATCTGGCAGCTTTCAGACCTCTCCAACCCCACCTCAGGATTTATTACAGAACACTTAAGCCCCAAATTACAAAAGCTGTGCAAGCAGGCAGGTACAGCCATAAATGTAGAGAGGCCTCTGCTGCTATAAATCAGGACAGCTCAATTCAAATCGATATAAAGCCATAGTTCAGCCTAATGTGGGCCCAGCAGACACATGGGTATGCTGGTCAGAACTGGGGTTCAACAGATGGCTGTCCACTGACGCCTGGCAGAAACTGTCCTGGTTCACGAGCTGACAAACATCCTTAAAAGAAACTCCAGAGTCACCGGCACACAATCTAGTGTAACTTTCTTCCCTGTCCCTAATTGCTGGGGCTGGGCCAGCAGATGTTGTACAACTAACTGGAGGGAAGCTGATCTAACCATTTGAGGATAGGGAAGGGAAGCAGCCTAACAGAAAATGTCTGTAAAAGAGCTTGGAAACCATTGACATAGGCTAATTGCTTACTGCAGAGTAAAGTTTCCGCTCTCTGTAGGCTCATTTGATGTAAACTTCCTAGTCATGTCCAAAACCCTACCCGCAGGACAAATATTGTTAGTACACAAACTGCTTGGCCAAGCCCTGGCTCAAAGTTCCTGGGAAATATTCTGGGGAATGAGGAAACAAGGATAAAGAAACAGATAATATGATCATCCTCCTCGCTGTGCTCAGCTAGAAACAAACATCTGTCTGGCAGCTGGGCTCTGCCACCCACCATTTATTCCCATCTTCCACCTAAACATAGAAGCAAGGCATTTGCATTACCTCTGGTCCCCTCAGTGAGCAAATGCGGACAAAAGACATCAGATAAGAAAGGCTGAACATCCCACAAAGAGCTGAAAGGAACCATGTGGGAGGAGAAAAGAGAGAAACTAGAGAAACTTCTACATATAAAAAGCCATGACAAAGCAGCAGCCCATAGAAACATCTAATTTCTAAATGAACAAAAGGGTCCTCTCCCCACCTAATTGCTTATCTTGATTTCCACACTTTCTCAGGGAGATGCTGGCAATACTGAGAGTCCTGCAGCATCAACACTGGGAAATTCTTTTAGCAATAACCATGTAATTCCCCAGTCTCTACTTCCCTTTTCCCTTTGACACAACATGAATTGCCAGCTGCATCTCAGCATTCACACTCAGCACATGGCCCTGCCCCCTCTTGCTCCCAGGCACTCTCTGTGAGGCTCAGCAAGGCAGAGGTGCTCCTCCTTGCAGTTAGAGACCACAACTTGAAAAGGAAGACACCAGATCTCCAACCACTTCCAGAACGGGCTTGCTCAGATGCAGTGTATGCACCAACCATACAGGAGGTCAAGCAGTAACTCGGCTGTTTGTTCACACCTGTACTTCACATCATGAAACTTTTGGTGAAGACACAAGTTCTGGAGTTGCAACACTTGATCCCAAACCACATTTCCCTGGAATGGAATTTCAAGTCACTGTTCAAACAGTAGCCTGGCAAAGCATTCTGAGAAAGTGATATTATATCCTCTTCTGGTTTCTTGACAAGTGCTGGTAAATATATCATTTCCACCTCTTAATTTACTCCTTTTGTCATCAATAGTGACAAAAAGGTTCTAATTAGACAGTGCTAATCAGGTAGAACGGCATGTGGCTGACAGCTGAGAAGTCACTTTCTGTTCTCTGAAAAACACATGGGCTATTTTCTTATGGAAGCAGGAGATTTATCAATAAACAAAGATGTGAAACCCACAAAGGTAAGGTATAATTACACATCAGGACTACAAACTTTATTTCGACATAAATCTAAAAGCATTCGTGGGTGGTAAAAGCCTTTTTGAGGGAGGAACAAGTGATACTACTCAAATAAGCAGAACAACATCATCACCAAAACAGAACTAGGAAAACTGTTCATGCATAAACTGGTGTGCAATGGGGTTGTGGGTTTTTGTTGCTCTCTTCATTTGTTGGGGGTCATTTTTGTTCCACTCAACTCCCTATCCCTCTTGCTTCTCTTTTAATACCAGAATTGCTAAAAAAAAAAAAGAAATTCAAGTCCAATAACTAAAGCAAAAGAGTTTTGACACATATGACAACAGAACAATTCCACTAGTGTTTTACCTTCTTTACAATACTTCCATTTAACTAGCTACAGTAAATATTCTAAATATATTCTTCACAAACAGAAAGAAATTAAACCCACCAAGTAGCACTTAAGTTGTAATATTTTACATAAGACAGTAGAGGGGAACAAGACATTCATTCCAACACACATTTTTTCCTGTTTGCTTATGTCTCTTCTTTATGAGTTCAGGGGCTTAAATGTAAAAAGTTATTTTAACTGCAACAAGGAAGTATATCTGGTGGCAATATTTGTCCATCTGCTGATCTCAAAATTAAATGAAAAGTGGTCATTTGTCCTGCATTACTAAAATGTTTACACTTATTTTATTTATGTGATCTCATCTGCAAATGAGATAGACTGTATTTAGAGATCTAATACAGAAAACTTGCGACATCTGATATTTTGTGTATTAACGGAAAAAAAACCCTCTAAGCTTACCTATAATCATTAATTTCCAATGAAATTTATGGTTTGTATAAAAGACAGGAGTTGGCAGTCAAAAATAAACATTTGTCTGTTTATCTGGTATCAGTATTCAGATGACTTAGAAAGTAATATTTTTCGTTTGGCTAAAACTAGGCCTGTACAAACATTGCTCTTGGATGAGCACCGGATGTTTGAAATGCATCTCGGGTCTTCCAAAATACCATGCATAAGTTCATTCTGATACTTGAAATATTCATATAAACTTAATATTAGACATTTTTGCAGAGAGTCAACATTGCTATTAACACAATTTCCAGTTGTTGGGAGTTGTCAAAAAAAACTTCAAAGACAGACTTCGAGTTTTCTAGACTTGAGCTCAACATCAAACCAGACATGAAAAGCATCATTCTACATTTTGATTTGTGGCATTTCAAAATTGTGCAGACACATCAGGTTCATCTTTTTCCTTCAATCTAGACACATATATGGATGTTTGCATTTTTTCCTAGAAGGCTTGACAGGGTAAGCAAATGGTAACCTTGGGAATGTACTGATTGGACAGGGAGAGTAAAGAACAGCTTATGTGAGTATGCTTCTTGAAGTCTGTGTTAAGAAATAAAAATGGGACAGAAAAGGAGCAGAGTAATAAGGCAAATCCTGCAGTAAATGGCAGGAATGCAAGAAAAGTGAGGATGCATGTAGAGGGAGTTTGCAAGGAAGTCAGCAGAAGACAGTTTGTAAAAGTGACTTAAAACATTTCATAGTGTAGTAGCAACGAAAAGCAAGTAAACAACTAGATCTTGGAAATATTTCACATTTCAGTCCTCTGAAGAAGTCAACTCACCCGAGTATGCCCAGTAAGGATCCCCTGAAGCTTTTCGCCTTCGTATTTGCACAGAACTACCATGTCTGTTTTCATGCAGAGAGCCAACATAACCTTCAGTCAAAGCTGGGAAGAGAAGAGACAGGAATTGTTAGGAAAGTGGTATTTACTCCCTGAAGTTTACACTGTGAAGCTTTAATCTTTGCTGAGCGGAGACTACAAACTTGGCATTGCTTAAAAAAAAATGAACAGGAATGTTTCTCACCCTCGAAAACCCACCATGCAATGATTCACAGAAACCAGGACTCACTGATGCCATTATTATGATTTGGCTCATGCCTGCCTAACTCCAGTAATTTCCATAAGGAAATTCTGACACACACAAGTAAACAAGTATGAGGCGTGACATATGACCAAACTTTCCCCAGCTAGACTCAAAAGACAGCTTACTTTGCTAGTGACTACCAAAGTACTGATTAAATTCAACACAAAAATTATCAAGATCCTTAAAAGAACACAGATGTGGGTGGAACATGGCAGTAACTGCACCTATTTTAAATCATATCTTGAAGTCTCACGTTGAAGAGTTCCACTCACGATCAAAGCAATGTGCAGTCTACAGATCTGAGTCCACAGCACACTGGGAAACAGTCTCAACGTGAGCAAGGCTTGAATACCATCACCTCACATGATGTACTTAAGCAAGGCAGACATATAACACTGCCTTCTAGCCAGAAGAAGGCTGTGAATGTCAGACAAAATACCCAGTGTGCAACACTGAAATGCTTTATGACATAAAAGGGATAAGTCACTAATGAATAAATTTCTTTTAAACTTCACAAGCTAAAAGGAATTAAATTCAGCAACCAAAACAGGAAAAAAAGGCATCCTACATTGCAACCCAGGCCTCTTCTGCCTCAATACTTTTCTTTTTGCAAAAGAACACAGCTTCCATGAGGACATGGCTTGTTTTGGTTTTTTATGTGCAAATTTTGCTTACTGTTTCTACACATCTGACTAAACCACACTGGAGGTGTGTGAATTCACACATGTCAGTAAACAAGTCTGTAATAAATTCAACTACCTTCCTCAGAGCACCACAGCCAAAAGCTTTTGTGCTATAATTAAAGCACACAAATGAAAAAATAAAACCCAACCTTTAGATATGCAGATGTGGAAAGTAAAGAACAAGTATTCATCAACTGGCTTTATGGAAATTTAAGTCCAAACCACTTATTTGATCAGTAAGAAAGTGCCAGGTCAAGCACTGCTATCCATACACAGACACCAAACACTATATTCCCTTCTGTTCCCAGGCTGAGTAGAACTGGGCTGAAATGAAGCTTGTAACCAGATTGCACTAAACATCAAGCACCAGTAACTCAAGGACTCAGCTCTCTTATCCTTTAAAAGACGTTCTGGTTGACACCTCACCATATCACAGCAGCTCAGAGCATGCCGTGTCCAAGTGTCCAAGGGCTATCCATGTATGCTAAACAGCTCTATACACTGCATTCTGCAATGAGGATCATGGATTTCTGCAGATCCTGGAATCCTGAAGTGGTAGGAAAATTCAGGCAGTCTCAGGAAAAAGGCTTTGCCCCTGCCAAATTTTCTCTTGTGCTAGCAAAGGTACTAATTGTGCAATTTATTACGAGACTCTGATTTGAATGAGTTTCCCAGATTTCTTGGCAACTCTCTAAATGCTAATTCACTCCAGGCTATGAACTAGAAACACTAGAACACATCATGCTACCAGGATTCATAGGCAATACTGTATCACACCTTATTTTCCTCTTCTGATTTACTCTAATATGTCTACCTCGTTGGGAGGCAACATTTCAACAGGAAAGAACAGGTAAGGGATGAGATCTAAATTGGAAAATAACAAACAAAACTGAGCAAAGATCAGACACCATTTTCCAAAGGAAGAAAACATAAAACTAGCAGAATTGAGGAAAAAATGGACTAATAATTCACTTAATCACATTTGCTGAGAAAGACACCTAAAACTCCTCGTCATTACAAAATTAAAGACAACGGCAGCTTTCTTCCAGAATCCTCTACAAAGAGGAGACGAACAGTTGTGGGGGTTTTGTCATCCAAAAAAATTGATTCCTGTAGGCAGAAGGCAGGCCAGTAGCATTCCAACCTACATGGTTCTGTGATTTCACCTTGCCTCCTCCAATAAATGAGTATCTGCTCAGAGATCCCTTCTATGTGCCTTACCATCAGAAGAAAGAAATTATATATAAATTACTGGTATCTATTAAAGGTAAAAAGGCTCCAAGTCAGGGTGATCAGAAGTTGTAAACCCTTTGCACTCCTAGCCTGAACAGTTAAAAAGCCACATGGCAACCATAGTATGGCCATGAATCATACCATTGATTTTCAGTATCCTCTATGCAGAAAATTAAATTATGCAAATCCAAGCCTTTATGAATGCCTAACTTTAATGTGAAATTGAACATTTGCCTCAGTCAGCATCTTATTTATGCAATTAAAAACCTGGCATTCTTGTGAAATTATGCAGTTTCAGTTCTCTGCATAGACACTTAATAGATTTGTACATTTATCTATACTTGTAAATGGTGAAGAGCCATGCTGTACACAAATTATTTCCATCAAAAAGGGTGTTGCAAACCAAGAGAGGAGCTCAAGTTATTTATCAAGAGAGCTGTGGGAAGGAACTTGCTGGTTATACTGCTAATACTTCTGTAGGATTGAAAAAGAAACAAATGGGAACATCTTGTTCTAAATAAAACCCTGCATCAGTGTTAGGCAGCCCAGCAGTACTGTCAATAGTCCCCTTACAAACATGCGATAATTCAGTAGTCATTAGAAATTTAGAGAAGATATACATTCACTGGATAGCTGCAGAAACTCTGGGAAAAGAATGATAGGTCAAGATCTCTGGCTGTGCTGTGAACTGGAAAGGTAACGGTCTGTCTCTGAAAAATCATGACACCAGCTTCTTCCCTAAGCTGTCTCAGTTCTCAGGATGGACATGCATTTCTCCATGGGGCCACACGACACTCCCAGAAAACACTGTGGGAACAAATAGCTATTTTTGGCAATATCTTCTACTGGTAAAGTCATCAGGAAACCACAGACTCAACCTCATGGTGCTTTTGTTCTGTGGTGTCAACTTGAGTCACTTGACTCTCTCATACAGGAGAAGGGGAAGGCAGAGAACAGAGCATACAGGGGCCATTCATGTAAGTTTGCAAGAATCAAAGCATTCAAGTTAATCCTTTATATATATATTTTTTAATGCTTTTATATATCAAAGCCACTTTGTTTCAGGCAGAATCATGACTTCTTCCACATTTAGAGGGGCTGAGGATGTACCTTCCAACCAAAACAACTTGACACCACGAATGAGAATTTAACAGGCATCTCGCTTTTGCTTAATCAGCTTCTTTCACTGAAAATACATAAAGCTACAATATGTTGTTCAGCTCCAGCCATTACAGTACATTCATTATTTTTTGTGAAATGCTCCTAATTCCAGAGTTTCAGAAGCCACACATGCAAAGAAGTGATTAAAACTCAGCTGACACCTTCCAGTATTTCTACTATCAATAGTTTCTTCCAAAACTTGTTTGTTTGAAGAAGGTTAAGTTACATTAGCACCAATCGCTACAGGTTTCCACAAGTCTTTCCCAGCTGGGAGGTAGTTAACAGCTCAAGAACAGATAGCAGCCAAGGAGTTTCTCCTGCTCCATTCCAGAATAATGGGATGCTGAAAAAAA
The DNA here is from genome assembly GCA_013401255.1 of Urocolius indicus. Taxonomy (NCBI): domain Eukaryota; kingdom Metazoa; phylum Chordata; class Aves; order Coliiformes; family Coliidae; genus Urocolius; species Urocolius indicus. The sequence continues at coordinate 392,373 of WBNH01006076.1, forward strand.
AGCCAACAATTAGATGGGTTCATCCAGCACAAAGCAAACACAGGGAGGTTCCTCTCTTCTGGGAACCCTGGAAAAGTTGGGACAACAGGAGGGGCAAGACCGTGCTCCAGGAAGGCTCAAAATGGAGCAGCCAAAGCAGAGGAATGGTGTAGAATTTAGGCACGGACATAGAGCAGGAGGCAGGGAGGAAGAGAAAGGACAGCAGAAGCTCTTGCCCTACAAGGTTTCATTTCACACATCGTGCCAGTGCTGATGGCAGAGAAGTAAGGAATACTATAACATACTGATACTCACAGATACACGATTAAAAGAGAAGGGGACCCACCTTACACTCAGATACTTAAGCATAAAATTAAATCCTGAGCAACGTCCTCTGGCTGCTGGTGCTGCAGTGGTGTCTATGAAGTGTAACACCTTGCGGTCAGTAGAGTTGTGCTGTGCCTACCAGAACTACTTCTGCAAGGAACAGAGGATCCTTCAGAGCTAACATGGAGAAACCTCTTACACACAATTTCATATAATTTTAATCGGTACTGAACGCTACATGATTTTAGATGATGTGCTAAATGAATCAACTCATGCTGCATATCTGCAGACAGCAATGGTGGGATGTGTCTTAGCATTCTGATCAGTTTTCCATTCCCTCTGTCTCAATGTATTAACTTTCCAATAAAAATTATTTGATAAGTGCCCTCGAAGGTACGATAAGGTAATTCCTGACTGAATACCTTACTGGTATTCATAGCTCACATGAAAACACAAAATTTTATCCCCAATCTACCTTAAATATAAGGATATTATACCATTCATAGAGATTATACCCCCGGCATTAGTGTTTAAAAGGTATCAAGCCATCAGCTTGATGTAAGAAAAATCCTTTAAGGTCGATATTTTATGTCTGAATGGTGAAATCACTCGTTATGATGGTATATTAACTAGATTGTGTGCCAAACTTGGATTCTTTTAAGTCTTCTTTGAAGATGAAGGTTGCACAAAAATCTATTTTCAGCTGTTTCGATTAAAACAGTACAAAGTCAAAGGTACACACACTGCCCACCTCATAATCACTCTGTGACTTCCCAGTGTGGACTCTACTAGGGGTTGAATCAACTTCAGTCTTAAGTCTCTAATGTGGACATGCTTCTAAACTCATGTAGTTCAAACTAGTGCTACTGCTGGAAACCAAGACAGCTTTTGAGAGATAAGAGACTTGACTATTATAATCCAAAGTAGTGTCACACTATGAAAACATTTAAAGCAGGGGGGGTCAAAAGCACGTGTTGTTAGTGTGTAGAAAAAGAAGCAACTAAATCATAAGGTATGCTAACAACTAGCTCTGTATTAAATTAATGCCTGTAGAAAGGAAGCTTTTCAGAAACAAGTGAACCATTATTTTCTTGAAGACTGCACATCATCCCATCTTTAAAGGGGGAGGAGGCAAAGAAACATTACCTGCAGGGATTTTGTATCATCTCTTAAATGGAGTTTAAGAAATCAGTGAGCCAAGACACTTAGCCATCTGCACATCTAAACCTTCAAACAAGCCTCAGTGAAAAAAAGCAGCATCTGTAGCTAGGTACATTTACTGCATTTTTAATTGAACTGTGCTAAAGAGAAGCAGGTAAGCCAAAGATACCGCAATGCTACTGTAACACATGCTTGGTTGAAAAGAGTTTAGGCTTCCAGGCCATTTCTTAGACTAAGTGTTGTCAAATGAGCCAGAAGAGAAAAAGATGGAAGAAGATGAGAAATGAATATATATTATTAAACTATTAGAACATTTTTGTACAATTAAAATAAATAATGATTAAATTAATCTCTCTAGGCTCTTTCACAGACAACTTTTTAAAAAAACTAGGCTATTTGCCTAAAATATTTTACCACCCTTTGACAGTAAATAAATCTATAAATATTTTAGGCACAGTTAATACATTTTGATAGAGCATTACTCTTAAACAGACTCTTCAGCCACAGATTCCCATATTTTGCAGATTATTTTTTATCTTGCCAAAGATAGACGGGAGTTAAAACAACATATGGTGGTCAGACAGCACCAACAAATTATCTTCTGAATGAGATTTCTTCCTTTGATTACGCTGCAGAGATTTCTTCTGATTATCAGATAAAAGACAATCTATTCTCCTACAAATGCACACGCAATTTTCACAGCTTTGCATTAACGAAAAAAGGAGTTAGAAATCACAAGTGTCTTTTGACTAAGTGAAATGCGGATGCTACATCTGCCAAGAGATGTATATCCCTTCCCCAGATGGCAGTCACCCAGGCAGCTCCTTACTTCCCTTACGAGCACAATCCACAGGTGTATTCCTAAATACAACACAGGGACCTTTCACACCATGCATCCTCTGTTGTTCACGTGTCTGACAGATGATGTGGTAACAGCACAAGTCCTGAGAACGGGAACATAAATGCGAAGCACAGCAGGCCTTTACAGAAACTAACCAGCAGACTGCAATTTGAAGATGAAAAGTAGTCCAGGGAACACGCTGTCAAACTGTGGGGATTAAATTAACTAGCAGAATTAAAAGCCCTTATCCCAAACATGAATACACCAGTCACTAGATGCATTAACCCTTGGTAACCTGTTGAGTTCAAAGCCAGTGAGTTAAGTGTAATGCAATTTTGTATTACTCCAATGTATCAAAACAAGGCAAGTCCCAAAGCATTACAGCTGATGTAGGCAACCTACATAAAACAGATTTTTCAGGACAATCTTTTCCTACAAGGGGTGGAGTTTAAGGGTGATGGGAGTCTCCTACTTCAGAGCGAGCCTCATGCTAAACCAGAAGGAGGACACACAAGCATACTGCAGTGCTATGGACCACTCTCCAGCAGAGTAGATGCCTTCCCAAGTAAAAGCAAACCAGTCTCCACAGTCACGAGTTCCTACAGATCCTTCTCTCAGCCTGCCTGGCTTTATAAGCGAGATGAGCAAAGCTCATTAGCAAGACGGTAAGGCAACTTCAAGTCGGATTAATGATGCACCATTAATGGGACTCAGACAAAGAAGCTTGGGAGGCCAGGAAGAGACAGATGCTGCTGGATGATTACAAAGAACTAGATTTTGCATTTTCATGGTTTACGTTCTGCTGGCATCAGCTGTGCACGATATGACATAGCTGGTGAATTTGGACCACTGGTGTCAACTGGCACCAAGTCTAGGGAGGCCTCTGGCTTGTGGGGTTCCACAGGGGTCAGAGTCCTGGGGCTAGTCTTACTTAATATATTCATCAACAACCTGAATGAAGAGACAGAGTGCACCCTCAGCAAGTTTGCTGATAACAGGAAATTGGGAGGCCTGGCTGATTCACCGGAAGGCTGTGCTGCCACTCAGAAAGATCTTGACCAGCTTGAGAGCTGGACAGAGACTAACCTCACGAGGTTCAACAAGGCCAAGTGCAGAGTCTTGCACCTCGGGAGGAACAACCCCATGCACCAGTACAGGCTGAGGGTGACCTGCTGGAGAGCAGCTCTGCAGACAGAGACCTGGGAGTCCTAGTTAATAAAAAGCTAAGTGTTTTCAGACTGCAGTGTATGAGCTCAAATCTACCAGTGTGTGACCAACGTGTCATGAAAAAAAAACCCAGCCTGTTACCTCTTTCTTTGGGAAAATGTCCAAGTTCTGAGCAGAAAAATATAGCCCAGACAACTACCCTCCCCCTCCAGGATAGACAGGCTGCTGTTCTTATCACACTCCAAACAGCACAATGGTGATACCAACAGAAACAAAGTTTGAGGACTCCAGCTTCAGAAACACTTGTCCTCATCACTGAAAACTGCAAAACTCATCAAAACCAGCTGTGTTTGATCCAGAGTAAAATCTTTATACCAGTGAAAAATTCCTTGACATTTCCCTGCATGTAGGACTACACTCTATTTACCTTTAAGATAAAAGTTTTTAAACAGGATAGTATTCTAGGTATCCAAGCTGCAATACCTTAAAAAAGACTAATGTTCATTTTGTATCCTAAAAATTGAACTTGTGTGAGACGCTTCTGATTGTGTAGTCAGACAGAAAAATAATTGGGAGCACCTGAAAACTCCATAACCTTGAAAACTCTTAGTCTGTGAATCCTTCACAGCTCCTCAGACTTCTGTTAGCCATCATTATGTGCATTTCTTAAAAGGAGAAATCTTCATCCTTGTTCATCACCTCTCCCTGCTCTACCTCAGAAAGGTCATGTCACCTCTGAATTTTATTCATAACAATGTGTGATGCAACACAGGAATAAATCTTCAGAGTAGAGGTTCGTAAGTGCAGCTGACCTCCACAGGAAAGCTGATGCTCTCTCACACAGTGCCAACTGAATCACAGAAGAGCTTTGAGAGAAAACAGGTAATCTCAATTCTCCGGTATCTAGGATAGCCTGGTCAAAAACAAGGCAATCAAAACCCAGGTATGAGGGCAAAATGACTGCTCATCCAGCTCCAATGTCTTTGCCCAAGGTTAAGATTCAAGTCAAGCTTGGAAGAAGCCATAATCCACAAAGGACTTGAAACCATCAGCACACACACACTAAGAAGGGACCGTCTTGGTCTTTTAATTTGTGGCATGGTTTATCCAGGAAAATGTATTAACCACACATGCATAATGGAGACTTGTTTGTACAATGAATTAACAATGGCAAAAGGGGGCTTTATTTCATTCCTTGCCTTACAGCAATTACCTAAACCTTAATGGTTTTACAACAGCAAATACTGTGGCTAGAACCACCCATCTCTCATTTTCTTATCATCAGGTGCTGCAGTTTACAAGAGCAGCCTCTGTATAGCAAATAAATGGTACCTTAATTAAGTCTTTTGGACCTTCAATTCCTTGTTTAATGCAGAATCATACCATTTTCATTTCACTAAATGCAGTAATAATCTCAAAAACACAAACTCAAGCAAAATCACCAGTTTCACCCCTCTGCTCTGGAAATAGTTTGCTTTTATCCACTGCCAGAATTTGTGGTAGTACAGCCTTATTACATTTTCAAAACGTCCCCTTAAGTCACATAGTAAGAAGTAGCTTGGTAAAACAAGTATTTACTGGACTCATCCAAATAACTATAGCAAGGACCTTGTGATGCTGACCTGCTCTGTGCATGCCTGTCCACCCAGGCTGCCATCTTGCCAGACACATTTATGCTTCCACACAGCCTACCATTTAATTCAGCCATGTCATCATCCCAATAAAGCCACTTTTGTGTTACATCAGTGAAGACAAGCATATAGCTATAAACATTCTCTGCTAAAGTTCTCTGCTAAACTGATGCCGAGCCCCATAAGTGAGATGCTGTTCTTATGTAAGAACATACCAGATCTCTCCTGAGGATCAGTTCAGCATTGACACTATATGGAGTCCTCATTCCAAGGCATTCCTTCATACTCACCTGTCTCTAACACCAAAGGAACAGCAACCCCAGCATTCATTCAGCAGAAAATAGAGGGCACAGTGCTGATTTCATTAACAGGGAGAATGAGGCACTTTGGGAAGCCAACATAGCTGCTCCTGCTGCACAGCATGAGATCAAACTTTGCCCCGTTATAAAGTGTTCAGAGACAGTGCCTGTCTGCTAATAAAAATCCCTCATTCTTTAGACAAAATTATTTTTTTAACCTGTGTCCTTTGGCCCATTTAACAACTTATTGACTGTGGGAAATAAAGTGAGGCCACATCAATCTCTTCCTGGTTATTTGGTTCAGGCTTTCAAATTAATGCAGAAGGTAGAAAGCTCAATAAAGAACTATTTAAGAAAAGAAAGGTGAAATGCTCTAGTTCTACTATGAGATATCTCCCTCTCAGTTTGCAGTCAGGTTTCACCGTCTATGGCTGCACAGTTTCCTGGAGGAAAGATGGAAGGGCATAAACCAGCATGTTCCCCTGGATTAAGCAGAAATAGCTTGAGATTTGTATCACTCTGCGCTGAGACAGATCAGTAGTGCTCAGGTAGACAGATTTAGTGCCTCCAGCATGTGACGGCAATTCCACACAGATCCACAAAAATCATGTTGTGATCAAACTTAAAAGCTGAGCAGAATCAAGCAAATGAGCATTCATTTTTATTTGTGTAAAATTCTCTTTAATTTGCCTTCTAATCTACAAAACAGGGCTTTTTTCATCTTTTATGCTAACAGCTTGCATTACATGCAGATTTTGCAGCAAAGGGTTTCACCCACATTTATTTCCCAAAATATAAATCTAAAGTGAAAATTGAGATAAACAGAGGGTTTATGTGCTGATTGAACAAGTTGTTAGTCAAGGATATACACCCCTAACTCATGAGCTACCATTTTGTGGACTCTCTTTTCTTTCCAAGTTAGTTGTAGTGTTCAAACGGAAAAGATACTACAAATACTACAGAGCTGATCTGTAAAATGAATCAAACATCTGACTTTGCTTTGCAGTTCACCATCAGCTTTTCACCCAGGCAAGAATTTTTCTGGATATTTCTCAGCAGGAGGGTCTGGTGCTGTTTAGGGTCCAAAACTAATACTCAGTTCCTTGGTCATTTGTCTCTGGAGAATGCAATAAAGATCTTGACACAAACCCTCATATTACTAAGAGCAAGAGCACTAAGGCCTTTGGCAGCAAGAACAAAAAAGCAGAAATAGAGTTCAGATAAAGTAAATAGATAAAAATTGCCAGCAATGGTGAATACTTTGTAACCATAAAGCTATGGTAATGCAGCACAGTCTGAAAAGGCAGGAGGTCACTGTTCTTTCCTATACAACCAATTTAACCACCTAGAGGACAATGCTAAATGCCACACTCAGTAAATGTAAATGATGCTAAACCAAGAGGAGGAGAAGCAAGCAAGAATGTCTCAAAAATATTCAGCTGTCTGGCAAGCTCAGCGAAACAGGCTAAGTGAGACATTCCACTGAAGATGGATATAAGGCTATGCAGTTGGGGAGAAATAATAATCAGTGCAGGAATGAAGTGAGAGACTGCTGTTTAGAAAGCAGTAATGCAGAAAGTCTTGAGCATTAGGGTGGATAATGAATTAGATGAAAGTTCATGCTGCAATACCACTGCAGAAAAAGGCAATTGCTATCCTGGGGCGCATGCAGAGATACTGGAAGCAATAACTCAGCTTTAGACAGTCTTTGGCAAGACTGTCACTGCAGTGCCACATGCTGTTTGAGGTCCATTACTCAAAAGAAAAATAAATTTCATTTTTAACCAAAAAATCTAAGATCTGGAGCAAGGGAGACAGGGTCGACAGGGATGACACACAACACGTGCAATGCATGAAAGATTCTTTAATACGTGCCCTACTTGGCGTGGGCCTGGACACCCCAGCCACAGGCTGCTCAGCCCTGTCTGGCCTTGCCTTGGTGTGCTCACGCTGGTATCTTCTCAAGTCTCCAACTCTTCACTCTCTACCTCCCTGTTTCACATATCAATTTTCATAACAAGCCTCATAAAGACTTAGATTTTAGAGCACTCACAAGTGTTGATCTTCAGACAAGAAGTGCTCTCACAGCACAAGAGTGAAAGAGGAGATGAAGAGCTCCATATGGAACAAAAGGATGCTTTCACCTTGTGGCAGGCACAACGGGAGCTCAGATGCATGCCGTCTTTTAAAGTGAGGGGCAGGTTTGAGAGGAGACGCTCAGGCATAACACGTGCTTTGCTTGAGTGCCACTGAAAATCAGCTTGGGCTCAGCACAGAGACCATCACCCAAGTGATCATCAGGAGAGAGACATACAGCCTTCCCAATTGATTTCAACAGGTCCCACATTGCCACATTAACAAGAGAGAAGTCACCTCTGTCAGAGATAGAAGAAAGCTGGAAAGCTGCTCACTCAATGCCCAACCTTTCACTTCCTCCAGCACGCCACTTCTCAGGAAGGCTAAGGCACAGAAGCTTGCTCCATTCCTATTCCAGCCTCAACCACTCTGTAATATAGCCTAGTTTCCAGTGTCACTAATCCCAAAGTTATTACAAGCACTTAAATTATTAAAAACCACAACAAAAGCACTGTGCTGTGGAAGACAGATCTAGTGTACAGCCTGCAGCCTGACAGATGAAATTGTTTTCTTAGAGATCATGAGAATCCTCACAAAGACTTCTGCCCACCTGCAGAAAGCATGGTTGTTGACTGCTGCAGGTTTCTCTCTTCCCAAGCAGATTGGCTTGGCTATTTAATTACAACACTGCTTTGTACTCAGTCTCCACTTGACTCAGAAAGCCTCAGAATAGTCCTCAATACCCACAGAAAGTTTAATTACTCAGGAAAATAACTCCCCCCAGGTGAGTTAATTACAAAGTGTGTGTATGTGTTCCACAGTTGCCATTTCCATATTTTATTCTGCTTCTTTTATGCTTTCACTGTGAACTGCAACAATATTCCATCTCCCATACAGCCAATGTCAGTGTTAAATAACAGATTTATCCTTTCATGTCATGCTTAAAAGATTTCTTCATGGTAATATACTATGTTCTAGTTTGTCCACGAAAAGGAGATATTAATATCACAACAGATGTTCTCCCTTACTCTAAACAATTTAAAAATACATTATAATAAGGAACTGACTTTTAAAATAAGAAATGCATTAAAAATTGACAGCATGTCAGTGCTTGTTCTGTGACAGCATTTGTCCTGTGCATGACAGGGATCTGCAAAGCCACATCTTACAACTACAAACAACTTCTATCAACACTGTACAGACTATCAAAAGTGATTTTTCCTTAAAAGAAGTCATTCACCATTAAATACGCTTTTGGTGTTTTTCTTTTTGCATTCTGCATATGCATCAGAGTCTTTTGCTAGAGAAATCAAAAGTAAAACTATTCATAAGAAAACCTCATGTTGTTGCCTTTCTTTTTTTAACCCCCAATTCATATTTTGTAAACAAGAAGCTCAAAGCAATCAGTTCCAGTCAGGCTTTTCAGCTTTGCATTTAAATCCTTTCATGACTTCTTCAAAAACCCAACACATCAAAATTTCAGGGAGGGGAGGAAAGAAGACTCTGACATTGTAGCTCTCTCTGATGAACAAGCTGATGTGTAACGAAGAGGCATCTATATACTCAAGCTACTTGCCAACTGACAACCAAATCCGATTTGAACACAGGACTTTAAATAGCTACCAAAAAAGTTAACAATGATTAGTAAAATGTCATCTACTGTATGCGATTAGATTTCAAGCTGCAGGAAGAAAAAAAGATAGACATAAGACACATTTGGCAACTGATACTATCCACCTTAACACGGCCTATACAGAGGCTATCTTTGCCCACCTGGAGTATATCCCACTCATTACTGCATTGCTCTGAAAGGAACAAAGAGATGTAAACATGAGATAAGAAGTTAGTTTAAGCAGGTCTGCTGAAATACTGCAAGAAGCTTAGCTTCTGGCAGAGCTGCCTCTAGCCATTATCCTATTAATATGGATACTAGGACTTGCCAAGGTTTTGGAAGTCCAAAGCACAATCACACAACACTCACAAAAATCCTGATGTTCACTCCCAAAAATCACAGAACGCACAGAGACTGAGGCTTCACAACCAAACAGTAGCAATGAGCCAGAGTTGGCACCGCTTGGGATCAAGCCACATGGAACAAGGCTGAGACACAGGGACTATACAAGACATTGGTGCAAATGCAAAAAACAGTCAGGCTTGCTTGAAAACCAGTCTGTCCAGCAACTATCCAATGGACACAAGACCAGCATAGACCATACCAACTGCTCAGGGACAAAACCCTGGAGAGGTATCTAGCTGAGTGGTTAGAGAACTATGTCTTAGAGACGCTGTAGAAAGAACATTAAATGCCCAGACGTAGCACAGCTACCCTTAGAAAGATCTGGCTTGAAGAAAGTGTTCACATAGTAGGTCTGACAGGTCAGCAGGAGGAAAGCACTGCTTATGGCAGTCAAAAAATAAAATATTTTGAGACAGGAACACAACAGCCTCTTTTGGCCCTAGGCAGCTGGAGCAGAAGAGAAGGCACCATGAAGCCCAGACTAAAAAGAAGCACTGCCACTGCAGATTGGAGGCAGGGCAAGAAGGAGAGAGCCCAAGCACAGAAGAAATCAAATAGTAATAAGAACATCACAGGACTGGTATTCCACTTGCCAGGGACTGCCAAAATTATTGCTGAGTATCCTTCATGAATTTGTGACAGCACTGATTACTTTCTTATCAGTAACCCACTCATATAAATCTAAATATTATAACAACAAGAAGAGACACAGAGCAGGAGGCTGCTTTTGCAGTTTTCAGCCACTCCACTGCAGCAGAGCAGTGTTAACTGGAAATGAACCAAGGCCAGATTAATCTGGAAACACTTCATTTCAAAATTTTCTTGTAAGTGTAAATTTATTAGAGCCCATTAAGCAACATGTAATCAATAACTACTCGTTATTTTCTGTATGGGTAAGGAAAGGAAAAAAAAGTGCTTCTCAGGTCACAGTAAGGAATATGTGAAGTCGGGAGGAAAGAAATCCTTGAAAGAGCTGCAAGTTCTTAATTGCCACTGAGGTCTAATGCACAGCTGAGATATTCAGCACATACTACATTCCTGCCCCTTAGCATTAGATAAAGTGACAAGGTGTTACACACACACACACACACACACACACACACACACAGTGTCATTCACACTAACACAAGGCCTTGCATGCAAGATAATTTATACCATATAAAAGTGATGCTCAAACTGAGACTTAACACAATTTTGTTTCTACTCCACACTTACAATGTGGGTACAATTACAAGGGGAAAAGGGGACAGAAAACAATGTTTTTTCTTACATTTGAATAAATTTAAAACTAAAGCTTTTAAAAAATATATGGCAGTGCCAGAATGTACTAGTAAAATCTTGGCACTATCAGAAATCTAACTTCTTTTAAAAATATTTCATTTGCTTTTTTAAAAAAATTACTTACAACCTAGTAGAAATCTGCAATTTCCAGCCAGCTGCATTAATATTTCAACTTGGTAAATTACTCTTTTAAAAAAGTTTGTAACAAAGCAGCCCTTGCTGCATGTCTTTTAATAAGATTACATTTCTATTTATGATGTTATAATACATTGTATGAAAAACAAAAGAAAGATTACTATATGAGGAATAGAAATGTCTTCATTTTAAATTTAATTTGAAGGGGAGGAAAAGGATTTTTCTTTTAAATGAATATTTCCGTTGCAGTGTTATGAATCCCAGCTTCAGCTATTGAATGAGAAGAATGAGAAAAGAAACTTCACCAATTTTAAAGCAAACTCGAAAGGCAAACCTGAACTTCATTAAGCCTCGCAGACATCAGAAAACCAGAAAACTTGCATTTTTTCATTGTCTAAGGTCAAAGGTTCTAAACCAAGACCCATGTTCCTCCTGTTGAAGTAGAAGGTAACAGGCAGAGCCTCTTGCTCTGTATTATAACCTTCTTTATGCCTGGTGAAGCACAGAGCAAGGGTACAGAAGTCATCCACAAATGAGTCAAACCAGTCAAAGGAGAAGCAAAATACCTGCAGTGTCTGCTCCTCCTTCTCCCTCTTCCACCTGGAAGACAGGCACGTCTTGTCTGCAGTGACAGAGATAAACTTCCCTTATCTGTTAGATATTTACCTTTTCTGAGTGTTAGATGAGAGCAATGGAGAGATATTGGAGCTTACAGACTAGAAAATAGTAGCTTGAAGCCACAGAGTTTGTTTTACTCTACTGTTTGGCCAGCAAAGCAAAAACCAAAAAGCAGTCCCAGACCTGACCCACGGTTCTAAAATGGTTAAGCATGACTGTATTTCACAAAGCTCACAACTCTCACAAAGTGTGAAGTCCCAATCCCGTGCCCCCACTGCTCTTGGAGGTTTTCTATAACAACTAGATAAAACTACTCTTACATAGTCCTACCATAGTATTTTGCAAAGGTAGCATCAGAAAAAACAGAGGTGCAGAGGAGGAAAATCATTGTTCAGTATCATCTGATGGCTATCAGCCAAATCAGGATTAAAATGCAGGATCAGTCCTGAATGTCAGTGGAATATTCCATCCAGGCAGTTACACTGATTTGTCCTTCAAAAGTTAAACACAGGGTGATGACAGAAGTTCAGACTGCACTAGTTCAGAGAGCACAGCCAGGTGTTCATCCATAGAACAAACTGACAGATGTAGATGGAAAAGGAGAGGTTGGCTGCCAGAGGGATAACCTTAAGCTACATGTGCTTGTATAACACTTGCCTACAAATAGAAGAAGCATTTCTATGTGTATTTGCCATATTGTAAAATATCAGGCCTTTTTCTTTTTTTCCTCTCAAGGTCCCACTATAGTTCCCAGAAATCTTCCAGCCCAGACTCAAAATAAACCTTTGTTAGCCGTACAGAGACAAAAGGACACAGTAAAATCACCTATAGCCTGAAATTGGACTAAGGGCCAGAATTACTGCCTCTAGAGTAGGAAGTAAAGCAGCCCTGAAAACTCCTGAGCAATTAAGAATTCCCAGAATAAAATGAGCAAAGTGTGCTCAGGAATTTAGTTGCAGCAATATATTCTTGGTAAAAATCAATGTCCATGATATACACCATACCATGGAAATGACCTTTAAATGGCCACAATCTTGGACAGCAGACCACAACCACGCTTAATAGGGAGGGGAGAGGGTGGGGGAAGTACGAAACAAAAAAGGATGTTTTTCAGATAGGTCTTTACTGGTCCTTGACAGTCAACAAATTTATAACAGATGTGCCTCATTTTGAGCATGGAGAAATGAGTGCTGGTAACTGTTATTGTCAGGACAAATCAATTGGAGCCATATGTCTGCAGCAGCTGACAGCATCATGAAAATCTCAAGCAACACACAGACATTAGGATGCGGCTGAAAATAAGAGCTTTCCCATCGTGTAAAGGGCCTCTGGGAGATGCCTCTCTCTTCGAGATAGGTCTGTGGGAATCAGCTTATACATTTTGATTCTTTCAAATACTTGATTGTATCTGAGACTTTGCCCTCTCTTACCGATTTCCCAGACAGTAGGTTATAATTAACAGGAGGAAAAATACTACAAATTAATCATAGGACACATCTCATTAGGATTCCTATTTTATCTAGATTAAACAGGAAGCCGTCATGACGGAGAATGGGGAAGTTTCCTAACCTTCTGCACTACCCCACGCTTCCCAATCAAATGTCAGCCACTATTCCCAGTGATAGAACCCAAGAGGAATGCACAACTCACAGCAAAATCATAAATGATAATAAAAAGGAATAAAATGCTAAGATGCCTTTCTAATAAACTGAAGTTATGCTTTTATAGCATTTCCTCCTACAGTGCCTCTCCTAGATTTTTCAGAACACAAACTAGTTACTGTTTATCAAATAGTTGTACTGTCAAATAGGAACAGACATAATGGAACACATACATGGCTTTTTTTTCGGTCAGTCTGCTAGACCAAGGCAGTGTAACACGCATTACATGAAAAGGAAGTAACTAACATTGTAAAGTCAGCAGGGTCTCATGTAGGTTAAAATGTAATGCAAGATCAGTGCCATAACTACCCACACCAAGTAATTTTTTAGTTTATTGACTGTGCTGCAGTTCCTGAACTTATGTCTTGGGGTTTAAATTGCAAAATATTATTGTAACATGGCAGATATTATAATCCAGATATTGGTAGCTATGCAGGAATGCTTGATATTCCTACAAACGGCCAAGTTTCTCCACAACTACTGTCTGTCTTCTACCAATTTTCATGAGCAGATCTACCAGAACATAAGAACATGTATTTCCCTGTAAAACATATACAGAAAGCAAAAAGACTAAGATTTTTCAAGGAAGAACTAAGTTTTAAAATATTTGTAGCTAGTTCCCAGAGATCCAACACTTCTGCTTTGTACCATGATGAGAGTAGCAGCTTGCAAGTTACAAGATCTACACGCTCTGTTTTCCTGTGCCCCTTGACTATCCCTTTCTACACTGCAACTCTTTAAAGCTTTTCCCCTTTAGGTCACCATTTCCAACTTTGCCCAGGTCCTCCCAGCTGACAGCCTTTACCATGAGATGGCTGCATTACAAGATCTGCTAATGAGCAGCATCAATTAGCATCTGTTGGGCATCTCTGTGGGGAAGCCAAGCACACCTTCCACCACTTTATGCCAACGGGACCCTCACTGTTGCCTTTGCTGTCAGCAGAAAGTCTCTCTACTCCAGAAAACCTGTAAAATAAAGAATAAAGTGCATTGCAAACAATACTATCCTGCATAGATAGAGCCTGGATATAATTAGGCATATAATTTGGATCTTTCCTAAAATTTCAAAAGGAGGATGAGAAGACAGGCTGATGAGCCTCTTGATCAGACATAAGCCTGAAATTAAATGCCATCCGTAGGCAGTGAGACAGTGAAGCTTGGAGGACTTGAATCAGTACAAAAATTACTGGTAGTCACTGTTTTCCCCTCCTGGAGGAGTACCTCATTTTCCTCATGAGTGAAGTAAAACGTGAGGATAAGCAGGAGATCGCTGCACCTCCAACCCTGAAATCGTAACAACTACTCAAGAGCCCACAGAGAATAAAAAGCACCAAAGTGAAAATGCCATAACATACAGTGGATCATCTTGAAAGCAACTATAAAGATTTTTAGAACAAATTTCAGCATTTTGTTCTTGACTGTTCTCTGCAAGTAAAAAGACTGTGTTCACACGTCCCCATGGAAAGCTGGCTGTAGCTGAAGGAGGAGGCTTGGTTAGAATGCTAAATGTATTCTCAGCCTTCCAGATCTCTATCAGGGCAACTGCAACAAAATACACTGCAGTATTTTTGCCCTATCGTTAAGAAGTGATAGGGTCAGAATACTGACTGCCACATGCTGTAAAACAGCCCTGAAACTTGAGGCATCTACAACACACATCTGCTTCAAATGTCAGCCTGATAATACAGGGCTAACAGAGCAGAATTCTCTGGTCTGTACTTTGCAGGAGGTCAGATCATAATTTAAATAATCTCTCTAGTCTTAACTTTTAGTTGTTTTCTACTCAGGCAGGCATGGGGGAATCTATCATATCTCAATCTTGCCAAGAAAAAAAAGAGGGAGGAATAATCAGAACAGACTCAAGACATTTTGTGAAGAATGAATCCACACAAATAAACATTTGGCACAGGGAAAAGACCACATTACTCTTAAGAAACTCAACTGTACATCTGCTACAATCAAATCTTCCTTTCCTTGGAGGTGGAAGTTTCCAGGACTTGTGCTGAGGCTTGGTCTATTGACACAGTTATTTTTCCTCTGTTCTTACGTTGACGTGCAGTTTCAATGCTTTACCACTGTATTAATCCTATTTTGTCTCCCAGATAATAAGGATATTGTTGTTGCTAAGTGCTATGCTAATTGTTTTCGTCTAGTATTAAAAATACGCAGCACTGCCTTATTACAATTAACTTGAGATTATTATTGAAATAATGGTTTTATTATTTTACCACCGGCATTTTACTGCCTTAGAGTCTTAGCTGTACTCTAGCTATTATGCCTTTGTAGCAATTGACTAACTACAATTATTCCATTATCCAGCCTCTAACATTTAATTGGGTGAGAGCAGAAAATACTTTCCCATTACAAGATCTTTGCTTTCTGATTTATTACAATTAACCTTCAATATACAGAATCTAGATTCAGTTCATTTTTCCCTCTTAAGAAAAATCCCATGAGGATGACCATAAGTTTTGTTTGGTTTAATTAGGAGGGAAAAACTTGTAATATATTATGAGATTTATATTGATGCCCTCCAGCACATATTCCTCATTTCACACTTTATGTAAGATTTCAATAGCCAATATACTTGCCTCCTCTCCGAATGAGAGCACACTGCAGAGCAGGACTGTTTAAATGTCATTAGCATTAACTTTTTTCTTATTGATTTTTGTTGCTCTGTTTCTCCTCTGTCCATTTGATGCGTTGTAAAGTTCAGATTCAAGTTTAATTGAAATACTTGAAAGCCTTAATACCTTATTGGGTTGCATTTTTCCCTCAGTTCCAGCTACAGAAATCCATCAGGTTTCACAGTGCTGTGTAGGTACCAGCAGCAAAGTTTGGCTTAGCAGCAATTTTAAAATGTTTGCTGTTATTTTCACTAATCACAAGTACAGATATTCCGAGAGGCTCCAAATAAGACCACTCGACTTGGTGTGCTCTTACTCCCAGTGGAAAACATGTTAAGCTACCAGCTGCCTTTTAAATAAAGGAGTGATTGGCATGCTATGAGACAGCTCAATCACTGATTGCCAACAGAGGCTGGGCAAGCACTGAATTGCCAACAGGTTGGCTGAAGTAGTGGTTCAGCAAACTACATATACAGAAGGTGCCCCAAGAGCAGCTCAAATTCATGGGGGGACCTGAATATCAAAACATTTGTGCACTGGCCAGTCTAATGACATTTCTTACCCTCTGATGTGCGAATAGCTAGTTTAGAACCTGGGCACAATGTGTGCTTTTGCATATAGTCTGGTGCAAGAGTGAGGGAGTGGTCTTTCAGAAAAAAATTAAATCAGTAAGCAAACAAAAAAACCAACTAGAAAGACTGAAAGCTAAAGAGTGTTACACTTTGAACTCCTACACCCTCATTTCCTGTTTTTGCTGGCATTAAGTTAGGTCATTAACATTTTATCAATATATTATATGTGTATAATGTTACTGAGATTAATGGACATAGGCAATGCTCTTCAAGGCAACTGGTGTTCTCTAATAAGGTATACATTTGCTTTCCAATAAGCTGCTCAGTGGTAGGGATGCATGGATTTTTAAAAACCTCTAAGTTTAACACGCTACAATTAAAAGTGTGACTACGCTGCAGAAGTAACTTTAAAAAAAGAGATAGCTTAACTGAGATTTGTATGCTGCTCCTGACAACTGAAGTTTTGAAACCCAAGTAGTTCAAACTTCAGCACATGATCTAAGTCAATATGTATTGAACTCCAAGCCTCTGCTGCAGCTGATTAAGGACAAAGAAAGGACATGATACAATGCTACAGGAACCAAGACCATTCCTTTTTGTGTTCCTCAAGAAAGAACATTGTTCATTTTTATTAAGTCTTAAACCTTCTGTTATCTGGCTACCTAATGCACTTGTTCCTGGTATTAAGCTTCAAGTGCATAGCCTCAGTTGTCATTTTTTGCTCATCTACTCTCATTAGAGGCTGTTCTCAGTATATAGTCCATTACACAAGTTTTACTAAAAGACCAGACATAACCCCACTGTCTTCCTGTTCCTCCTCCTCCCCAGTCTCCATCCTGCTGGTGTAGGTACACTCTTATGAAATATTAATAAAATTTATTATTAGGATAGTTAGGATAGATATCTAGACGACACACTGCAGCTTAATATATGGACATTGAAGCAGTAGACTACAAGCCCAACAGCAGCACTTAAGATTTACATTACAGAAATGGGACATAAGTTCGCATCTCCTAGTTAGCTTCCAATCACCACTACACAGGAAAGGAACACCTCTAGTAAGTGATACAGCATGAAAGCAATCTCATGTCTCACTATAACAGGCATCATCATGATGTATTAGCTCTTTCTCAAAAGTCTTACACACTTCTCTTTTGACCACAGTACAAACTTATGGAGCAATTTTAATTCAAAACCTTAGGGGAGGAGACTCACTGTGCTATCAGAAATACTTACTTTACATAGGATTTCACGGCTGCCTTAACAGCAGGAACATCCTCCTCATTCCCACAATACTTGGTGATAGAAATGCTGAATAAAGTCCAAAACCTCACAAAGAGATGTTAATCAAAGCTTCCTAAATAGAAAACCACAAATACACAGCACAGTTCATCCAGAATTGCCTGCAAACTGCACCTGTGCTCCTCATAACCCATACAGGCCTACTGGCTCGCACTGAAGAAACACAATGATCCCATTTTCTTACAATACTTGACAGTTACACAACTGGGCACAGTCATTTCCAAGGCCCTCTCATAGCTGTCCAAATTGTCTGTCTTACAGTGCCAACTAGCTTACTCATACTTTTCATCCAATGCTATGTCCCACTACATTAGCAGGGAAGGAGAGTGAAGAACTTTCAAGTTTAAGCTGTTGCTTGGAAGATAAATTAGGATACTTTTCCCCCTCTTCAACACCCTAGCCCCATTCTGTTTCACAAGCTGCATTCCCTAAAATGAATCACATTGGATAACAAAGGTTTCCAGACTGACTCAGATAACTTGGAAGAGCTATTCTTCCCCCTCAATGTTTTTAAAGGCTGAGTTTTTAAATAGCAGTTTTCATTTTTAACTTAATCATTATCTTAAAGGTTCAAGAACAGTTCATTCAGTGAATTGACTGATTGTACTAAAGTAAACAACCTAAACCCCATCATCAGCAATCTGACTATCCTCTGAAGTTTTTCTTTGGAAAGCAGTGTGAAAATCAGGTTGAGTTTTCAAAGGCTTCTGGGAGGTATTTCTTGTATTTTTAAGAAAATTATCTCCAATAGCATCAATTTGAGATCTACACAGGGCTCTGAAGCAGCTAGTACTTAATCAGCACTCGGTAATTTTATCATCACAGTAACTCCCTGAAAAGAGATAGGTACTTTTCCTCCTCTCCCTCAGTTTCTCAAAGAATGAAACTTCACTGCCTCTCGCCATTCAGTAGTGCCTCTGACATGCAAGAGCTGCAGAGAAGGTCACTAGTATCTGAAACCACAGTAAACAGCTACGTTATTTTTTCTACCTTGTCCATCATAATCCTTGGGTTCCTTACCATGAAAGAACACGGAATAAGCAGAAGCAATCAGTCAATGACAGTGTAAATTTATGTCCCCTGTGATCATAATGACATAGTATCTAAATCTGTTCATCACAGCATAGGTACATTAAAAATATGCACAGATGTGTCTTTCGCACAACGACTAGCAAGATACTCCCCCTGTATTTGCTACATTATGAGATGATACCAATTTGCATTTATATTTTGATTACATCTGACTGAATTCCATAATGTTCAACAATTTGCAATGGATGAAATCTGACATCAAAGTGAGAGCTTTGCCACTGATTTCAACAAGGATGTGATTTCATCCTAAGTGCTCTGATCAGCAGAGCTCTACTGAAAGAGAGGACCATAGCTTTTCTAAACTGCACAAATTTGAATCAGAATAAACCCACTGAATCTACAGATTTATACAAGAGCACAATTCCCCAAATCATCGTTAGACCTCAGTTAAAGTTTATTGCATTATAGTTGAATGGTATTTTACTGCTGTACTGCCTTATTAGTGCAAATATAGCTGGGAGTTCCTTTCATACCTTTGGCCCCTTTGCCTTGGCACCTAGCAGACTTTGTAGCCATCTTGTTAAAAATCTTGGAGGATTTTGCATTCAATGCCACTTGAGGAATCAGAAGAGGACAACATGAGAGTTTTTCATTACCTAAATCTTGAGTCCCTGAGGCCACCAATATGTTACAGCCCAGAGCAATGCTGATATCCTGGTGCCTGCTTGCAAAGTTACAGGTTAATTGTAACTAATTTTTGCAACACGTTCACAGGATACTATCTTGATACACGATCAGGCACTTACTACCATGCAGGTCTCATGTGGTTTTGACTAGCTGCAGGGATCCTCTGGGAATCTGAGCCCAAGGTCAGACAGAATAAAAGCACTCTTGGAAAAACAATTGAGATGGATAATGCAGCATCTCATGTACCTTACACTTCAGTACAACAGAAGGCTGACAGACCTTTTCAGGAGCATGTTCTTCAGAGCTATGCTGGGAGCTCACCTGTTATCAGTTTACCTGTCCCACAGACAGGATGTGTTACCAGCAACCACAAGTAGCAACCTTTTCAAACTCCCCTCTGCCATCCACCACAATATTTACATATTTTTAAACATACTTATATCTATATACATGTTAATATACACATGTTCCCTCATCCTCCTTTACTGTGCTTCTCAGCAGTATCTTTGGCAAAGGACAGAAACTTGAATGGTTGAAAGTTCTATTTTGTTTTGCTTTTTTAACCTCAAAAGACTTTTTCCTTGCTCAGACAAACAGGCCATCCAGCAGCACACCATCCTAATTGCCCCAAGCAGTTAGACCCATTCAACCTTAATGCCTTGCAGCTGCTGGTCTTATGACTGAATCCATTTGTCATGGGGAAGAGCTGTAACTGTCTGCTACTCTCCAACAGCCCAACACATCACCTCTGAAATCCAATATATATGCCAGTTTCTGAGACCTGAATCAATAATTGCCATCAAGCATTCACCACCATGTTGCACTCAGCAGCTCATCTTAATGCCCAAGTCTTCTGTCCCCATGAGACTACAACTAATTCATAAGTCAGCCAGGTTCAGCCATAGGTATCATCCCTCCTACACTGAGTGCCCTGTATGGTACCCACCACCCTGCTGTCTTCCCTTCCCAAGTCTCCCTGATACTCCTTACAACACTCCTCAATCTCAGCCTAAATAATTCTGCATCATTACCCAGCCCCCTTTTCAGCTTGCACATGAGAATCAAATGCACTCTCATAAGGAGCACAGAGATCCCTGCTATTAGCCTTTCCCGAGATCTAATCTCATCTTCCATGGCTTGGACAGGTTTCAGTTCCAAGTTGTGAGGTAAAAATACTTCAAAGCTTCAAATCTCTTGGAACATTTAATAAAGTGGGAGCTAGTTATTGGGGAAGAGTTTAAAAGGTGATTAGAGGCAGAAACTGGACATCTACTGACACAGCAGTGCCTAAGTACAGGTGAAACAACTTTTCAACATAGTTTGGCAATATCATAGGGAAAGTTATTTTCATTAATAAAAATGAAGTCAGAGACTCTTCACCTGGGCAGCTTTTAGCCATGCTCATGTTGAAGTCACAGGAAGTAAGCAGCATTCTCCTGTAAATCATGGTGCCAATTCCATTCCTGCAAGACTTTACATGAAGAAAGACTAGGCAGAAAAGCTACCCTGTAACAGACCAGGAAATCAGCATCTTCCCAGAAAGCTGCACTACATTAATTTCTGTTAGAACAGCTCCTGGAATAGCTACTAGGGCTGACTGTTACCTCCTTGTGGATTTTAACTCTCGAATAAAACCATTTAAATGGGATACTGATACAACAGCAGCAACATAAATAAACCAGTACAATTGTATTGTTTCATTTTCTTGAGAGGCCTTTAAAATGATAAAAGCCTTCTTGTCCTCCAGAAGACAAGTTAGTGTCATTTTTTTAATACTTTATTGTAAACAGAATATTTCTGTTTGGACACTTAGATGTGTAGAGAATGACAACTTGAAAAAAGCTTCATCAGCTCAAACTCAATACACAGAACAGCTGTATTCTATTAAGTATGGAATATAAATATGTTTTTCTAGTTAGGAGAATACCATGTCAAACAGAGTCTTCTCACAAGTAACAAGCACATGGAAACCAAGGTATCTAACAGGGCTGAGACATTTGGGTAAAGCGTTTCTGGAGAATAAGCTTGTTTCTGAGAATAAAATCCTCAGTGAGTATCTCAACTAAGTTAGTGAGAAAATTAGGACAGTGGGGAAAAAAACCACTGGGATATTTTTTTTTTCCCCCTAAACAAATGGCTTCATTTTTCAAACAAGCACAGGAGATGCCAGGGGGGCTGGTGACAATCATCACTGATGCGAATGATGGGATATGTCAAGGACAGAGAAATGTCATGTGGGAAATGTAATTAACTGCTATAGAAGGAGTGGGGCCAACACCTCCCCACCTACTCACATGCTAAGCAGAAAAGCCCCAAATTTACTAGTAGAGCCCCTATTCACTCATTTACCATTTGATACTCCTGTGCCAGATACATTTATAAGCATTATTAGCTTTCCTTGGAACATTGCAGCATTCCACTTAATTCCAAACCCAGGTACAGTCACTGTCCATCTTACCTGAAGACAATTAACTTAATGGGAAAGGCACAGAAGCTGTGGTGCTTGTTTGGGTAAATCAGTTTCTTTCATCAGGGTAGGTAAAAAGCTGAAGTGTGTCCATGGCCATGAAATTTAAGGTATTCTTCCTGTGCAATTTAAACTTAGATGATGTTACCCATTCATTAACATTGTCAGATAATAAAGCATCTTCAAGAGCAACATCAGAGTGATAGCTGCATTTTGTGCCTTAAAATCCCAGCCAATTTTTCTTGTGAAGATTCAACAGGTTTACAGATCTGGCATCCTTTGTATCTGTTCAAAATTATCTGATGTTCACAAGGTACAGTTGAGTGTGACATATTCATGTTTCCATTCCAGGGTGAAATGGGGGAGGACACATACAGGGTGATGTGCACAGAGGAGAAGAGGAAGAAAGTGCAGATACTGGCATTTCAGAGTTAAGCTGGAGTCATGGGGAGAACTTTTCCCCAAGATGCTTAGGAGCTATCCTGGAATCAATGTATGCACATAAGGCAGACATGTGCTAACATGACCTAAGAAGCAGCTAAAGTGAAGACCCAATGTCAGTCCATTGCAACTTGGCACCTGATAGGTGTTACAAGCTCTGTAATCCCTTGCCCTGAGTCAGTTTCCAAGCAAACCCACAGAAATTTAACAGATTTAGTAAAGTCATCATCTCCAGCATCACAAGAGGATTAGTTGCCATCATCCTCTCTCTGTCTCCCCTTGCTGATATACTGCAAGAAAATAAGGTTTGAGCAATCTCCTGAATTCCTCAGCAGGTGAGCAAGCCCTCAAGTCACTGTTAAAATCTGTGCACTAAAATACCCACTGACTTCCTCAGTATCAGCTTTGTCAGCCCACTATGTCCCCAATGCTGATCAGATTTCTCTGCAGAAGATGCCACACATCTTTCCCACGCCTCGTTTCTTTCAGCAGGAGTAAACTTGCAGAAAACTGTCCTTTTTTACTATATGCTGTTGTATATACAGAAGGAGATATGCTACACCTTCCACATGTTTACAGTCTAAACAAGCTCTAAAGCAAGATGCTTGCTCAGAGTCACCCAAACCTGACCCAGATTAATTGATTTCTACTGAGGTAATCGAGCCATATTTTCACCCCTGAAACTCCTTCTTTCTCAAGAGCAGCCTATGCTCTGTAGGCACGAGAACAACACATCACTTCTCCCACTGAGTCCAGGTCAGATTCACCTGTCAGTCACTTCCTGGGTAGTCCAACAAAAAAACAACTTAAATGACAGTGAAACAGGTATTGTACAGACACAGCAGAAGCGATGAACCAACACAGAGCAGCTCAAACCCCTGAATGCTGTGGGTCTTAGTGTAGAACTGCTGCTGCCATGACGCCTAATGAAGGCTACGAGAAAGGGGAAATTGTGCATAGCCACTTCCAAATGCCATGCAAGTAGGCTCCAGCAGCACAAGGGAGAGATAATTCAGACAAAATGTGTTCTAAAATGGTGCCTGTAGTTTTCATCTCTGCAGAAAAGCCTGTGTGGAAATTATCTAAAAAATTCTTAATGCTTTAATGCTCATGTAAGTGGAGTAAAGGTGCACTGGTTAGCAACACCAAAACATTGCTATTTAATCACTTTTCCCTTTCTTTAAAAACAGACCTTTGACTATTGTTTCCATAATCTCTCTCCTCCTTCCCTTACTGCATCTTTATCAACCTTAGTTGATTTCTTCAAGTTCCTTTATGGTCATACTAATTTTTAAATAATACAAGGGGAAAATAACTGCAAATAATGTCCTTATAAATACATTTGCCAAGAAACTGATTACATGCATCCATGAAACATGCATCCAGCCATAAAAACTAGTTGTAGAAAATGACCTAAGCAGCTTGAAAAGATATATTCAATCTAGAGTTCTTACTTTTTATTTTTCATGTATAAACTGAATTGCTTCAAGTTCTGCACAATTATGTTACTACAGTGTCTTTTGGGCAACTTGTTATTCAGTGGGCACAAACATGAGAAATTGCCTATCAAAATGCTGCATGTTCTGACAAGACCACAAGCAAATATATAGTCCCCAAAGATTCAGGGACCTTTGCATACAACCCTATTAATTGCTAGAGGACTGCAACCATATGGCAAGACAGTAGCATGCTCTATGAATGCACAGTGGGAAATATGTAGCTTCCTGGGAACTTTTTATGAAGGACAAGAAGCTGCTTAATCTATAGATTATTTGTTAGAAATTGAGTTACAGACTAGTGCATTTCTATTACTGAGGTTCACTAAAGGAAAGGCTTTTTCTATCTAAATCAGAAAACTTCTATTCTTATCATTATAAGAATAATTGAAAATTTATTTCCATTAATGTTCAGATGCTTTGAACATCTTTCTTCAAAACTGTAAAAGCTTGCAATCTAATACATACTAACAGAATGCAAGTTACATGGCCTGCTCTTAACAGACAATATATCTGCATGTTACATACAGCTTCTATGGCACATCTGAAGTCAGCAGCTTCCAAAATTGTTTCATGTGAGACATTTGCCCTGGGTGTGGGGGCACTTGGGCTGTAGCAAGGCATGCTTTTTCTGGCCTAAGTAAACACTCAGGCATCCCCCAGGCCCTCCCATTCCATACATTCCTCTCCACTCAAAAAACCCACTTGGGCTGCTACAGCTGTCTGTGAGTTCAAGTGGGGAACCACACTTAGGACAAAAAAAGCCTTCAGCAAAATAGTAGTTTTCTTTAATGGTTAAGTCTACTTTAGCTCATTTTGTTGCCTCAGGTCACAATATGGACCTAGAAACATCACATAGTGCCTGAAGTGGTGCACAACTGAAGACAAGACAGCAGCAGAAGTGAACACACACTGCCAAAATATCAGAGGCAGCAAACCTTGACCTGAACAGGTAGGTGATTGACTCCTGCATTTGCTCTTGGCATGTTTTCCTGGAGTAGACAAGAGTTCTCTCCTACATCTAGCACTAATCCCTGCCATGACAAGTTTGCAAGAGAAGAGCTGGCCTCACAGAAGTAAATGCACCCACCTCTGCACTCCCAATAAGCAGGCAGAGTCTCACTGTGATGACCTTGGATACACAAAGCAGTGGAAGCAGACAGACACAGATTTTACGAAGTCTTTGAACACAACTGTTTGTATTGGGATAGGACAAAAGTATGGGTATAGATAAATAAATCATGTATCCTCTCATTTGCCCAACGTTCACAGTGTCACTCCTTGAGTTCCCAGCGGAGGAGGTTTACTGAGCACTTGTCTAGGAGGCATATGACGCACTAAGCACTGCTAAGGGCTGGCTTTCATTCACAGCAAGGCAGTGATTCAGCAAGGCTGTAGCACCAACTGGAATTCACAGGAAACAGAAGGCACCAAGTATACCACACAGCAAACAGACCTCACCTACCTGTTGTTAATAGTGTCAATCAGACCCATTGGCCTTACCCAGTCCAAATTTTCCCATTCTTACCATTTGGCTTTTCCTTGTAGCTGATAATTAGATTTAAGCTTCTTGCACCAGGAACTCAGAGAAAGATTTCCCTCTTGAAGCCTGTTATCACACCTCCTGGTAAACTTATTCAGGGTAAGCAGACTGAAGTGAACTCAGTCACCTCACTTTTTCTCTTAAAGCTCAGTGCCCCAAACAAACTGCAATACCTTAACATGAGTCTCAGGAACAGCGTGCAGGAGGAAGATGACACCAGATGACCTGCAGGCAGCACAGCCAACGGGACTGCTGCATTTCTCACAATAAGGAGTTTAGATTTCCGTGAAAAGTGTTCTCACAGCAATGGCATTGCTGACTCATGTTCAGCTTGTGACATACCACAGCTCCAGATCTTTTTTTTGCAAGCCTTCTGCAGAAATTCTAGTGATTGTTCCTACATTTGTCCTCAATGAATCACATCCTTTTTTTTTTTTTTAAGATTATTTACATTATGTATTTATAGCCCATCCCAGCTTCACATAATCTGCAAGCTTACTAAGTACACTCCCTTCTCATCACCCAAATCATTATGGAAACAGAAAAAATGAATGAACTGGTGCCAGGAAAGACCTTTTTCAAGCCATGCTCAGTATGTTATCCCATACATTTCTGAAACTAAAACATGGGCAAATAAACTCTCATCACCATTACCCAGCCAGGTTTGCAGTCACAATGTCTAACAGTCGCCTCTCCTTTATCCACAAAGGATATTATCCTACTGCCAAAAAAAAATTAAGATTGGCTTGACAAACGTGTACTAGCAAGTCACAATGACTGTATTACAAATAAAAGTTGGTTATGAAGTTACAATGAAAATTCAGATGGCCAAAGCACGGCAGCTCACAGAAATGTCTCTCAAACAGCCTGGGGTCACAGGCCCTTCAGATCACACCACTGCTTCACTGTATGGAGGTGCCACATGGTCATCCCTTTTATCTCTGTCTTTCATGCAGCTACTGGAGAAGGGCAGTATCAGCAGGCTTACTATCACTGGAGTAGATGTTGGGGATCCCTTTTCAAGGAAAGGGATAATTATAGAAGTCTTAACATGAGATTCAACCATTCAGTCCCCTTACCTGCAGCATCCCCATTGACTCCAAAGGGCAGTGCAGGCAGTAATGCATGATATGAGCTTTAGTCATTTGCCATTTTGCTCATCATTTTTCTGTATCTATTTTGTAAACTTAAAAATAAAGCAACAAAAAGCCTACCACAAACACAAGTAAAGAGAACAAGTAGTGTTACTTCTAAGGCTTTGTAAAATATATTCTTTCCTGCTTTCACAGGGAAAGTGGAGCTCACAGGGTGTTTCCGGGAACACTGCAGTGAAGTCCTGGCAAGTCTTTCCACATTTCATCATAATATCATAACATGCAGATTCATGTCCTATGTTCAAGCCTAGACACATCAATATTCACCACAGGAAGCCTAAATGCCTAAGCATATGCAGGATCAGGGCCGAATTTCCAGAAACTGAAATAGCTTGATATGTCCAAATAGACAGTATGTCTTACACTCCTGGGAGCTATTCACTTGGTTGATATTCATTCATTTAACATCCAGTAATGAATATCTATAAACAATTTAATAAATGAAAACAAAATAGGAGTCTTAAAGAATGCAGTGGCTAGACAGAAACTCCATGTCATGTTTCAAGACCAGTAGTGAGCATTGCCTTCCTAACAATGTTAGTGCCTTGTAACTGCTTATCTCCTTTCTTGAAGAGAAGATCGTTTCTAACACTATCGCTTTACCTAGACACCACTTTCTCGTCTTCCATCTTCTTTTGGTCATGCCTCTAGTGCCAACTGAAAACAGAGAAGTGCAAGATTCACCGAACAATCCAGTTTCCAGCAGAGGAACAAAAATAGCAAGAAATGAAATAGTCTGCATCACTTTGTGTTTCCTCCCACTTAGGAATCTCTTCTCTACCCAGCAAGACTTCTGGATGGGCATGTGGCCCCAGACGCTGCCTTCAGAACTCCTGCTTGGAGAACTGGCTTTGCTCTAGAGCTCACAAACCAGTTCCCTCATGCTTGTTACCAAAGTATCTGAGCCCTGTTGCAGAAAGGAAACACCTCTGCATCTGTTCAGTGTGTTAACCTTATTCTAGAGGACCTTTTGAAGCTGTTACTTGCATGGAAATCACTGCGTTCTCTTGTCATAAATGAGACTCTTCGCTTTGTTCTCTTTGTTTGCGTGAGTTAAGCTTATCTTTTGCTTTTGTTTTCCTACAGTAGTAAAACTCTATTATGATGCTTGGCAGACAATTTAAGCTACTGTGACAATCATTTTTGAAAAAGGAATCTGCTTTCATAAACCCTTTCTACATGACTAAATATTCCTTTCTGAGCTAGAAGCAGGCAAAGATTCTGCCCTCCTCACTATGTAGCTCATGATTTTAAAGCTACTTAAAAATAGAAGGAGCAGCAGCTGTTTGCAGAGGAATGTTTCCATTTTTAAGATGTGCACGGTATCCCCCTAGACAACACTTCACCTCAAAGGTTTCTTTCTTATTTCTTCCTCCTTCTTTTGTCTTTTTAGAATAGGAGTAAAGCAATACAAGAAGATACAAATCTGCAGAGTCTGCTCCACAGTTATTTCCCAGAGTACACTGTAGGCCAGACCTTTCACAAACACAACTTTCAACAGTCACAAGGGTATCTTTTTTTCTTGTATGTTTTTATGCAGAAATAACACATTATTTTTTAATTTCCCCTTCAGGTTTTGAACCTTACTGGGTGACATTTTCTAAGTTTTTTCTCTAAAGCTCTAAGGACCAACGGATCTAGTTCTACTAAAAGACAAACAACTTGCACACAAACACAAAAAGATCCACAGACAGGCTTCTCATGTAATCCCACGTCTCCAGAAAATACAGCTTTCAGGGAAACAGCACTGTAGGCTTCTAATAAATATCACGAGAATTGGTAGAACCAATACAAAGTCAAATCCTGAAACAGCTTCCTACACATCTCTCTCTCCTGTTCATCTATGATGATTTGTTCTGCACTAACACACAGGAAAAGTGCTGTGTAGCATCATAAACACCACACTGGGGACTGCCCAGGAGAACATGCAACAATTCTGGCACCAAGGGTGGCCCAAACTTGCCTCCATGACTTCAAAAGAAGCAGCAGTAACATATGGCAAATAAAACTGAACAGAGAACCAGCAGAAAATTAGCTGGATGTAGTGGGGTGCAGGGAGAATAGAAATGTGTTGAATCCCTGCTGGTAGCTCATACTAGAAAAGACGAAAAGCTTTGCTTAGTGCTACACACAACTGGCTGCTTGCACACCAGGCCTTCTTCTCAAACCGAGAGAGAGACAGTTGTGGGAGTACCAATTGGATGGACAAAAAGAGAGAAGCAAAACCAACAAATAGAGCTTTTACTAAGCCAGCAACCTATGGCAGCACATAAGGATGTATCAGAGTGATGAGAGGGGAGGGAAAACATCCTAAATTTGAGAGTCCCACACAGCTTAACTTAGGTCACATATGAATCAAAAAGGAAACAAAACCAAACCAAGCAAACCAACAAAAAACAGCCCCACCAGGCTAACTCTACATTAAAATGCACAAACAAAAAAAGGTCATTGAAAAGTAACACTTCATTATACATCTGTCAAGAATTCCTCATTATGAGGAAAAGCACCAAAACCTGTTTATATTGAAATATTACATTGCCAAGGAAAAAAAACACAGACGGATTTTCTCTCCTAGTAGCATTTTACTAATACTTTGAGACTTGTTTTAGTTCTGTCATTTTTTTTTTCCTGTTACTTATTTCATTATTATTAATCAAAGCTGCAGGCCCAGTCCACTGCCAGAAACCCAGCAGGTTTGGTTTTGCATGACCACAGAGACACTCAGGTACCCTCTCAAGGAGCTACTAGTCTACTTTAAAAGGAAAGATAATAGGCAAGGATGACAAAGGAACAGGAACACAGGACCACATGGTGCATTTAGGTAAGTGCTCAGTTTAGGCCACCAAAACAGTGGAGAAAGGCTTGAAGGACTTGCTGAAAATGTCTCCCAGCATTGGCTGGAAGTTAAGATTCAGCAGAGGAGTTAGAGTCATGGATCAGTTGAAGAGTAACTATCAAACAGGCTCAACAAATTCGGTATAAACCTGTCAGAGACACCTGCCTCTGAAAAAAAAAAAAAAAACCCAAAACCATCCAGCTCCATAATTACAGTGTAGGTTAATTCTATGCTGACTAAATTTACAGAGCTGTTTCATAGAATTTCAGTAGATGTTACCGGACACAGCACACCAATTACTCAAAACCTCAGTACCTTTAAGTTTCTACATATTTATTCAGCCATTCTTTCTCCCTGGAGTGAATATTATCCTGCCTTAAAGGTTTGATGTGAAAAATCAAACAGCATGTTCTTTGGCTAGGCTTTGGTCTTCCTTTCAAGACAGCTATTTCTCAAAAAGCCGTTTCAAAACACAAATATACCAGGGCAACTAAATATAACTGGCCCTACTTGGACAAAAGTTCTCCTCACATCTGTCATCTCTCTCTCAGATCTTTTTAAATTGCACCTACTGGGTAATAAACTATGCTCTCCCGCTGTACAAAGGCACTGCCACTTTCTTTCTAAGTTTGGCAAGAGGATCAGCCATAAGCTGTACAAAGACTATCTGCTGCGTCTATGCTATGTAATCGCTCCAGCGAACCCTTGGCTTCATCAAACTCAAAATTATGTTTAAATTCCCTTCAAAAAGCTCCCTCAGTGTCATGGTTTTCTAGGCTAATTCTAACCAGCAGCACAGAGCGCTAAGCAACCAGAAGCACAGACCTGCCAAAGCTGCTGGCTCAGGGAGAAATTAGCAACTGGAAGCAGCCCTGCACCCTGAGCTGGCTGTGCCACAGGACAGGCAAAGCCTTCGGTCTGAAGGGCAAAGTTTGTGCAGCAGGTAAGATCCTGAGCAAAGATGAATCCTCTCCAGGTGACCTGACGTCTTAGTAACTAGCTTTCTCGTGAGTTTAAGCATATTAACCTCCAAAGCATCAAAACAATGCACAAAACCACGTGATTTCTGCTGAATGAGGTTTCTCAAGATAGTAACATGCAATGAAACGCAATGAAAGAAACCTGGAAGCATTTGAACTCTGCTGGCTCTAGAAAGCTGTTTCTGATGCACCAGATGTTAATACAAAATCAAGATAAAAACTGCAGCATGAAATACCCTGTTCTTCCTCTGTACCACTAGACTTTTCGTAGTCCAGTTATCACACTGACATGGATTTGAGCCAACAGCTTCAAGGCTTTTACCAGAGATGAGAAAGTTAAGCTTTCTTATTTGCAGAGCCATTTTATCAACTGATTTGTGAGATTATATCACATACTGGTGAATATTAATTTAATACCTCAAAATTGTTTCTGTAATAATCTCATCTTTTGTATGAGTGCTAAAGGCATCCGAAAGCAGTCTCGGTGAACTGTTCTTAACACACACTAAGTTCTCTGTGCCAAAGAAGTTTTCCTACAAGCATGGACCTAAAAATTCTTCAGTTTTGTTAATCTAAGAGAAAAAAACAAAACACCCAAAACAGTTTTGTCATTATTTTTTATTCAAGTGAAGACACTCTATCACATGAAGTTGCTCCACCTTTACAGATACTCAAAAGTTCTTCACTAAGTTCCCTTTAATAAACTCATTAAGGTCTATCAACTCTACTTAGGATAAGAACAGAAATCCAATTCTTCCCACTTCAATGAGGGAGGCCTACTTATTATTCTCTGAAGAACCACCATTGTTTATCACATACAATCAACTACTTACCGGATAGTCTTGACTCTTAATTGGTGAGCTACAGGGTTAAGATATGATGAATGTTCTGTGTTATTTTTTTCTGGAGGATAGTCAGAGGAGAAAAAGGACAAAATCCCTGATCCTTTACCATGACAGTTGCTTCAGCTCTGTACAAGAGTGTGACTGGAATTCTTCTGGCTAAAAGCAAGGTTTAACTTGGGATTGGGGATCAGCTTTAGAAGAAAAGCATTAAGCTTCAAAATACTATGATTCAAAACTTTCCAGTTCTGGTGTCTCTTCTATGTTAACCAAATGATTTATTTTGCAAAAAGTTTTGGTTGAACCTGTCATTTCCCACTCCCACCTTGGCAAACCATTTCAGTATTACTGTTAGTTTCAGCCAAGATAAACAGATAGTCTTTAGAAGAAAATGTTGAAGTCTTAATCTAATAGAAGACATACATGTTATATCAGCACCTTCTTTCAGTGACTGTTGAGTCTGAACCACTGATTTCAATTCAACCATATACAGGAAGAAAAATACACACACTGGTATGTTTTATTGTTTCCTGCAGCATTGCTAGCAAGATGATTGCCAGATTTGCTTGTTTATGGAGGTGCGAGCTTGTTTGCTGAGCAATGTCTATGTTCATTGCTATTAACAGGAATAATTAACTGACAATTACAGGTTTCCATTTGGAAAATCTAATACAAGAGTGAAAAATTAGAAGACTTTATTCTACTGTCCAATGAAGAATAACTATGTTTGGCAACAAAGACAAGTAAATTTC
Source organism: Urocolius indicus (assembly GCA_013401255.1). NCBI lineage: Eukaryota > Metazoa > Chordata > Aves > Coliiformes > Coliidae > Urocolius > Urocolius indicus. Next base: position 424,297 of record WBNH01006076.1, read on the forward strand.
TTATATTATCAAGATATTTTCCAAGACAAAAAGCCCCATGGCCTACTGCAGTGTGCTCTGCCGTGCTCTCACTCTCATTAGGTATTGCTCTATAGAACCAAGTACAAAAAATCCCACGCAAAAGAGAACTTTGCTCTGTTACTTTTTCCTCTCAAGTCTTTTTGCTCACTCTAACTTATCAGTTCAGTACTAGCCAGAAGTCGTTGCTTGACAAGAGACTGACATTTAAACACACCTACATACTGACACATGAAGCAGTAACATTAATTAATTATTCCTTTTGCAACAGCTAAGGATATAAAACAAAAGAAAAAGATTAGCCACTCCTTTTTAATCTAGTTTCTTTTATTTCCCTCTTACTACTTAATACTTCAGAAATAATGGGGTTATAGCAAAGAAATTAATGGCTACAATGGCATTTGACTCTGTACAGGTTCTTCTAGTACATCACAGATGCCAAGTCATGAATTAAGCAATAGAATTTAAATGATCATATACAGTGAATTCTAACGTTCATGCTCTTAAAAAGAAGTGCTTGGAATATATTGGAGCATTTCAGTCTTATAGGTTTTTGCATTAGCACTTACCTGTTCTTCCAGGCTTACACAGAAGTAAGGAAGACCTTAGAAGTACAGATAACTCTTGTAGCATATGCTTATGAGGTCCAAAATGGTCCTTTCCAATACTAATGTCACTCTTTCTCCTCCATCCAAGAATTAAGATGACCAAAAAATGTAGTTTTAAGGAACAAAAATTGTGCATGAACTTCACTCAGTTTCCAATAAGCAATTACAACATTCACCTGAAGAGCAGGTTTAAGCCTTCATTCTGAGAAATCTAGATCTACCCACCAAGAGCCCTTACACTACAGACCTACAGGATATTTGAAGGACAGACCATCACAAAGCTACCTGCTCTGCCTAATAACAACTTTCAGAAGCAGGGGCTGGAGCTCCAGCATCATCCTATCTTCCCATTATCAGTATAGTAAGCATCAGCATATGGAGTTATTCTCATTTGCTCACTTGTTCTCAACTAATGTATAAAAAACATTTGTATTAAATACTTAAATATTCATTGGATCAAAGAAAAGCTCAACTGCCTGCTACTTAGAGAATTTGTCAGGGGCAGAAGAAAGAGAAGAGGAAAGAACTCAAGTTCCAGGTTTTTCTAAAGTAAGTATTTATCTTAAGCAGAGTAGAACAGCACCAGTAGAAAGTAACTAGCAGACCTAACCTGGAAGAACAGAAGATGTCTTTGGTAAGCTTGAAACACTTCATGTCCCTGGAACAGTACTGTAATAATCTACATTTTGTAAGGGTGTTCTAACTTATGCCACCTTCATCTTGACAAGTTTTGACTTCATCTCAATAAGTAAATTTTAAAACAAACGACAGACACCTGCCAAAATAGAGAGCGTTTCTTGTCCCTCTAACAGAGAGACCTGGAAAACACACATAAACCAAATGGAAATTGTGCCAAATAATCAGAGACAGTGTAATTTGCTGATGCTAAAGTGTTATTCTATATATCTATATACAGCCTTTACACAATCTGATCAGAGACCATATGTCTAACAGAATGCTACAGTGAAAATGCAGAAGGAATAAGAGATGAGCAAAAGGGTGAGTTTTAGTGTCCAAACTGATTCGTAGTGTCTTCCAGAATAAGAAGGGAAACACCCTTCAAACTCTTGATTTTGACAGCAGATATAAAAAGAGAGCAAAGATTTAAAAAAGATGACTAGTCAAATAGTAATTTTTTTTAGAAAACAGAGCTAAATTATTTAACTTAGGCAGATCATATGGGGGAGGAGAGAACTTCCTTTGGAACCGAGGAGAATAAAAATGCCTCACTCTTCAAAGTAAGGCTAAATTGCATTTTGTATTTGCTTTTGAGCCCCTGCTTGTGGTGCAGCTGTTCACTGCCCCATAAACTTTCAGGCAGCTATAAGGCTTCTGCATGATGAAGCAGAACTGATCCAATGGACACTATTTGTGAGTATAAAGAACTGGTCTTTGTTATCTTTCCATCACCAGAGCCATGTTCAGGTGACAGTCCGTATCCCCACAGCACACCAGCTGCTGCAGCGTACATCTCCTGTATTCAAACCATTGGGAGCAGCTGCACTTACTGATCTGGTTACTCTCACTCCAATTTACACAGTAGAAAACTTTCTTCTAAGAGATCACTAGCACTGAAGACATGAGGGTGGATTTCTCTTGCTATGAGACAGTCTCAATGCAGATACATATTTAGAGGAAAAACCAAGATGCAAAACCTGTCAGAAGACAAGTTCAGTATCTCTTTCAATCTCCAAATTCTTGTTCTTCTATCAGGAGAAGGCATCCATTAACGTTGCATGGAACAGTCATTGCTGCCCCTAGGAAGACTTTGAGAAAACATTCTATTTAAAGACAAGCCTGTTAGTGTGTCATCTACAATATGCCTCTCTTACTCCTGTGAAATTTGCATGAAAACAGGATTGTTATTGCTCTGACATTCTTGTGTTCTCAGTACTTATTCTCACTGGAAAAGGCACACTGCCTACCCTGCCATCCCTGCATACCCAGGCTCCCACCAAAAAAAAATGCAATCTCACTGCAGTTTCAGCTCATGTTCCCAAAATCCCAGTTTTTGTAGCAGGGAAGCTCACATGCCAAAGGAAACAGATGCTATAAAAGCCAATAAAAAACAAATTAACATAAATAAATAACATTTTGTCACCCTTACTGAAGGTTTGTGATTATGCAAGTATTCAATAGGAACAAATACATTTCCAATGAGAAAAAAGCACCAACACAAAATACATCAATTAAATTAACTAGAAGGGCAGATGAAATGCCAGCTCAGACAAGAGGGTAACAGACTGCCATTTAAAGCTAATATTTCCCAGATACATTATTTCTTTACTACCAATGTGTTTTCATACCTAAAGTCCTTCTCTTCATAGGGGCAGAGGTGGAGAAGGAAAGCACCAAGTAGAGGACTAAAGGGCAGTTAATTACAAGCATGATGACAATTTACTTAAGTTTCACAGGTCAGCACCATCTGGAAGCTTCCATAGATATTCCATCACATATCCATCTCATTTTTACTGTTATGCATTAACATCTCTGCATTTTCAAAGACATATATTCACAACAAAAAGAAACACAGAAGGGTTTATTGTTTAAGTCTGAAACAGACTGATCTGAAACGTCAGTGCAGCTGCCTTACATGCAGCATCGCATTCTAAAAATCCTTATGACATTTCTCTTCAGACATGAATCAGGAGACTAACAGATGTCTCATTCACACCATGTTTGAGTTTCAGTTTCACTAATGAAATTAATTTAGGGCCAAATTGCATCTTGAGTCACACAGAACTCTTGTTGACTTGCATGTCAGCCAAACACGTGCATAGGAGAAAGAAAATCTGACCTTATTTTTAATTTGATCTTTGTAACAGATTGCTAATTTAGAGAGACAGATTGTCATGTCCCTTCCTTGCATCACATACTACCTTACATCACAAATAATTTCCTGAATATTGCAAGATTTCTGGAGTTTCATACAGTCTGAGGAGAGTCAAGACCTCACAACCTGCACATTACCACTGCAGACTACCTCCCATTTTTAAGAAAGCAGCCTTCTGAGCTCTTCGCTCTTCATGCAAACAAGCATGCAGTTCTGGGAAGACCTGATGTGTTGTTGCTGGGTTTCATCATGCAGTGCTCAGTACAGGCAGTAGTTCTCAGAAAGGGAGATAAAGAAGCAGCAGGGAAGTGCGCTCTTCCCCACAGGTCGTTCACCAAGTTTTCTGCAGGCAGCTGTAAGTTTGCCTGGACCAGATTGTGTGGAGCCACACTGGCCAAACTGGACTCACTTTGTCCAATAAGCTACTGTTTTGGCCACATGATCACAGCTACCTGTTACACATCCTACTTCAGATCCTCAACCACATTACATTTCATGGTGTTCCAGGACCACATGCACATTTGTAAATCTCATACTGTCTCTGGTAGTGACATGTGTTTATTTGGAATTCAGAGAAGTGTTTTCACTGTATTTTTTTAAAAAATAATTAATTTTTTGACTTCACAGTTAACTCTAAGGATCCAATCATACAAAAAGCTGGTAATGATCCAAAAAAGTGAAAAGATCTCTTAGCAGGGAAGAAGAGATGAGGACAGTTTCTTTCCTGAAAAATAAGCACTTAGAGGGCAGTAGGTTGTAACTACTGATAGGGCTAAAGATAGTAAGTAGATAGTGCAAGATCAGTGAACTCCATGCATTCAGCATCTTAAGTCTCTAAATTCCCCAGTAGGGTTTTTTGCTTAACCTTGGCAACCAGATGTTATTTCTATAATTTCACAGCAGGTTTACCCTTCCTGGTTTTGCTGCCCATCTAGCAAATAGCCAGTGTTTATTCAGAGAAGAGATACCCATTCCTTGTTCTGGCAGAAAAACCTGTAACAAATATCTAATACTAATATTAGCAACTTTCAGAGATTCTCGATTCCCTTACCCATCCATTTAGGCTGTTTTGCCAGGCTCTGCTGCCATTCAGCGATATTTCGACCAGCTTGAGAGCTGAGCCAAGAGGAACGTAATGAGGTTCAACAAGGACAAGTATAGAATCCTGCATCTCATGAGGAGCAACTCCATGCACCAGTATAGGCTGGGGGCTGACCTACTGAAGAGCAGCTCTGCAGAGAGAGACCTGGGAGTCCTGGTTGATAATAAACTAACAATGAGCCAGCAAAGTGCCCTCATGACCAAGAAGACAAATGGCATCCTGAGATGCATCAAAAAGAGGCGGCCAATAGGTCAAGGGAGGTTCTGCTCCTCCTCTACTCAGTCCTCTTATGATGCTGCATAAGAAGGGACTGTTCGGCCTGGAGAAGAGGACACTAAAGGGGGAACCTCATTAATACTTAAAAGTATTTGAAAGGTGTATGCCAAGAGGATGAGGCAACACTTTTTTTCCCCCCCCGTAGTGCCCAGTGATAAGGGATAATGGACAAAATCTGGAACACTAAAAGTTCCACTTAAACTTGAAGAAAAGCTTCTTTCCTTTAAGGGTGATGGAGCATTGGCACAGGCTGCTCAGGGAGGGTGTGGAATCTCCTTCTCTGGAGGTTTTCAAAACCCACCTGGAAACATTCCTGTGTGACCCAATTGAGAGGAACCTGCTTTAGCAGGTAGGTTGGATGAGATGATCTTTAGAGGTCCCTTCCAAGCCCTATCATTTTATTATTCTATGATACCTTCAGCTGCTCTCTCCACCTGCAGAGATCACCAAGCCATATCATTGCTGCTTTTCTGTAACATTCTGAGGTTGAACTAAACCATGACATAATGATAGACAGCTAGAAGCCAACAGCACCTTGAATTGGGTGGGTTGTCTATTTCATCAGCAGATGCATTCCTGATATGATTACACAGAATATACAGTAAAGCATTTGCCTTCCAGTTACTTTGTGATTGGTTATTTCCATAAGCATATGGTTTTTACCATATTAAAAACTATTCATGATGGTATGCCACAAAATGGGCTTATAGTAGACTATAAGCTGTTCTTCTACGCTGTGCAATTTAAGAATACCACACCAGAAGAAGAAAAATATACAAGAAATCCCAGGAACAGAAAGTCTACACAATCTGGCACAAAAACTGTTACAGACTCTCCTGCGTGTCCAGGTTTCCTAGTGTTTTTATTACACCCCTTCTTCCCTAAACTGTCTTTCACACACTGTAACCTTCACTTGGGTTTCATGTCCAATTTCCCATTACATTTTGAATTGTTACATTTATATTTAAAAAAATCAGTCTTACTTCCAACATATATTAATGACTTCTTAATAATTCAGAAGGCATTCACAGTTTAAGGTGCACCTCTACTAGATACTAAGAACTCTAACAGAAGGTCAACACTTTAGATGGTCTAAGCAGATACTGTCTCAATACCCTCTTTTCCTTGGCCTGTGTTAGTGCATATGTGGGTCAAGATTTATCTTTGGTTGCAAATAAGATGAAATAGTTTTCATGTAATTTTGAACAAAAAGAGCTGAGAGTATTATTTTCTCAGCTGCACCTGGGCAGTCTCAAAGATCCAATCCACTGTCGAGATCCAAACATCCAATGTCAGTATGTTAAGTGATATGGTGTATATTTAACTTGCATGGACTTTACACAACACTTCTGACATTATGGACACATCACAGAAATGCAAAGCATAAACACAGTCTTCTTGAAAAAATACACAGCTGCACATATATGCCTACATGTGCCTAGAGACAGTAGAATCCATTCAGCGTTCACACTAAAGCCTCAGCTATTTCTTCAGGACTTCCAGGAGAAGCAAAGACTGTATTTTTTGACTTTAGTCAATTTCAGGGACATCAGAAGGAAAAGTAGTAAGTTAGACAAAATATTAACAAGTGATCTATTTGAAATGACTCCTCAGTAGCTGCATTAAACCTTCACCCAAGCCTATCCTGCCAGGAACACCTAACTTCTCAAAGTAGGCTTCAGGCTAAAAGCTCATAGTTGGGTAGAGGGGAGTTGTAATCATATAGAACAGCTCCAAGTCTTAAGTCTAACCCTGAGTCCAACACAACTACACAGACACTTAAGACAAAGTTTTTGCCAAGTTTCGTAACAATCAATGAATTACTCCTCTCACCTATTTTTAAACACGTGCAGCACATATCTAAAAATGCCTCAGTCCAATAACTGCTGTTCATTATTGCTGATTTCTAACACATAAGCTTGGTCTTCATCATCAGCAAAAGAGCAGTTTGCTGGAAGATGGCTTCCTCTCAATATTACACACATAGAACTGCTTCAGAGGGGTTTATAGGGGAGGAGAAAAGTAGTTGTGACTGCTTTAAGCTGCTAAGCCCCCAGTGGAAGCAGATGGATGTTATGCCACAGGATTACAAAACTAACAGGCTGGTTTGTATTTAATAAATATTTGAGACATAGCCTTGGTTCCTGACGTTGTTCCATATGCATAAAAAATAGCATTTATAAGATGGCATTGGGATTGTTAGCCACATTGCTTCCCCAAGCCAACAGCAGGGAACATGTTCCCATTTTATTATCTATCCATAATCAAGCTGTAAAAGCCAGAAGAGATGTTGCTGCATTACAAGCTCTAAGCTGTAACACATCAGATTTGTCTGTGAAGTTCCATGCTTATCCTGTAAACTGTTTCAGAATGTGCCCAATAAAAGTTAAATTTTCCATTTACAGTTAAATTGTGTCAACAAAGTGTAATTTACAATACCTATCTGTCAAACACTACACTACTCCCTTTCAAATATTACAGGAATTAAAACACAAGTTTCTAATTAACTTTGTCATACGAGTAAGAGTTGTTCTAAAACTTCTGTCTTCAAAGTACTGAGATTTAAAGTAATAAATATTCCTTCAGAAGTAGGCCAGTTTGAATTTAATATGCACCAAATAAATATTCCTTCAATTAGATGTGTGCAAGTAAAAAGCTTTATGTTATGGCTTATAGCAATTTCAGATAAAGAGCTTGTGTGATGGAGTGAATCCAGCTAGGAAATGATTGCAGTAGTGTGACATATTTTTAGCACAGGATAGCACTCATCTCAAAAATAATTCAGAGAATTTTTGCAATTTTGAGATCACACTATGTTTTCAGCAAGATCAGCATGCTTAATAGATTTCACAAATTACTCCTAAAAAATTAATAAGGGAAATTAAGGGTCCTTGTAATGAATCATGTAACTTCTCATTTGGCAGAATTATGCCGTTTTTCTCTTTCTGCAGGAACCATCATTTAAGTTGTTCTATTAGCCACCAGGCTGACTAAAGAGAAATAAAATAAAATCACCCGTTTCTGTGATAAAACTTCTACATTATCATCACTTTGATATTCCAAACAAAATTTCTGCTCATCCATTTGACTGACATCTAAGTCAGTCTTCATGACTAATGAGGAGTACTGCAGAACAGCCTTACCACTGACTTGTTTGATTAAAGGGTACGAGTTCAAAGAATACTTATGAAATTATCTTTTAAAGAAGTGTATCATTCACAGCTGGATCTAAGACTTTCCACATATCAACTACTATGAAACTCCCTTCTGTATTACATCTTAAAACTGAACACTGACTATAGCATATCACATGCTACTTGGATTAAGTTGGCTTCTACCAAATATTACCACTTATTTTCTCTGTTCAATGTTTTGGCTCTGTAAGAACACAGTTGTTAATGCAGTTACACATACCCAAAGGTCAGCAAAGCTGCAGTTACTTAGGACAAATGCAGGTATCTATACACAGCATGGCTTGTCTGGGTAGGCTGTGCTACGTGGCACTGAATTAAGCAATATTTCCACTAAGTCTTGACATTAGATCCATAGGCATTGCCAAAACTGAAATTTTAGCTGGAAGATGCATCTGCATCAAGAGAAAAGCAGTGGCAGAATCCTCCAAAGGTCAATAAGGGTCTTTCTAGAACAGGGAATTAATCAAAAGAGCGATTATGACTTCAAGCCATAAAAGTAAATATTCAGCCTAACATCAGCAAAGATACACTCATTTTTACATAGAAAGATATCAGACAGTCTTAAGGCATCACAGTCTCTGATAGACAGTTGCTGCAAGGAGCAACTGGGCAGCTATTCCCAACCTATACCTTAATTGCTGTGGAAGATGCAAAACATCTAGAGAGACTTGACTGAACAAGACAAAACATTGTATGTTTTTATTGTCCTTTATTTTTCTCCAGGATCCGTCATGTTGGTCAGTTTTGTATGCTGAAAATAAAGCACTGAGACAAGGTATCCTTCAACTGGTTATTTGTAAACATGCATTTCTGACTGTCAAAGCGTCCCTTCATTTTTATCCTGGTTCTGCTTTCCAAGCAATCACATGAAGACCAAAAGATAATTAGTGCTCAGTATATACTGGAGCACAACATGGAACGAGTACTAAAGTGTTCTGTTTCCCATAAAACAGTTTAGAAAGAACCACAGTTCTGTAAACCAGAAGAATGGGAGGGGAGGGACTAACAAAAAAATTGAACTCGGGTCTACAAGGTCAACTAATAAACTGAGGAATAACATCATTTAGTACTTCCAAGTCTTTTACAACAGGAACAAGTTTGTAACTCGCCCAGAAGCTGCAAAGCCCTGCATTTCTCTTGAATGGTGGGGCAGGTACAGTGGTCTCGGACAGTGGGACTACTCTCCAATTCACCCCATATTCACAAAAGTATCAATGCTAGTAAATTTTCCTAAAATACACTTACCAGTATGGCTCCTTACTTGTATAGCATTCAATTTATTCCTTTTGCAGTATCTTCCTGAATTCACAGTTAATGCTATTTCTTCAAACATCAAGAAACTTTTTGACACAACATCTAGTGCTGGGTTTGAACGTGTCAGTGAAACGGCTGAAGTGAAAATGACAAGTGGCTTTGGCATTACTTTGGACTAGGGCTTCTGGGTAGAGGCAGATGATGAATTTCTGGCAATGCCTTTCAGTCTCTTCAGAGCCCTTCTTTCTGGAGGATCATTACCTGTTATTAGCCTAATTCAAGAAATTCAGCTTTGTCTCATTTACTCTTAAATGATTTAAAATTCATCTTATAAATGGAGTATAGTCTGCTGCGATTCAGAGCTGCAAGTCTACATCTATGACAGTAAGAGATGACACCAAGTTCAGTCTTAGGCCTGCTCACAGCTTCACTTTTCATAAATTATTTACCATCTGTTCACAGTACTGTCTGTTTAGACAAAGATGATTCAGCCATCCATGCCAGGAGTTACAAGTGGAGAAGTTGTACCAAGAAGTCAGACTGATTTCCACTTCACGTATTGTTTCTTTGTCGGTGCTGCCAGTAAACATAGATGCAAGACATTTTCCAAATACTTTTCTGAACCTTGATTCAGAGAACAGTCAGCAATTTGTACATATGTCAGCTCAGTTCACTGAGCAGCTTGGTACATGCAGGTCTTCAAGTGGGACTTAGAAAGTAGACAGGATAAGGACCTGTGCAGGTAAATGCAGGAGGTCAGAAATTAACATACAGGGAGCCACAGAGACAGTGGCACTAAGACAGATCACAAAACATCTGACAAGCAAGTACCAGAGCAGAAGTGACAAGAGACCTTGGAAAGTCTAGCAAGTGAAGCTAAATGGAGAGTGTCACAGTTACATATAGCTTTCAAGACTGACAAAATGTATCAATCAGATACAATAACTGTTTGAGAAGTTTACAGGGAGTTTCTATGAAAGGAGTTTTGAGAATAAGTAGGTTAGTAGGGGTGTTTTGGCTGGACCATCAGGAGCAGGGAGGGTAACTGAGAACACAAATTTAATATATATTAATCAGAAGGAGGTGGCAGAGAAATGCCTGAACAAGAAAACACTCTGGAGAGATTGATGAAACTGAGAATAACCTGCCTGGTGTGGTCCTGAGCCTAAGGAGATATTGAAGCTTTTGTTATATTCTGTTTGCTCTACGAAGGCATTTGTAAAGCATTTTACAGAAACAAGCAAATAGACACGATTAGAAAGCTTAGCAGAAGACCGAGACACACATCTACATCAGAGATCTGGTAGCATCAGCTATCATTGATTCTGATATGAATTGGAGAAATTACCTGAAGATCTAGGTGAAGAGCAAAATGTCCAAGCACAAAGCCTCAAGGAACAACCTCTTCCCTCCCAAAACCATTGGGGTAAGTTGCAATTGAAATAACACTGAGATGCACAGTATCCCATAGGAAATGAAAAGTGTCAAGGATCAAACACTTGGCAATTCAAAACAAACTTATTACAATTTTTATTACAATACATTGAAGTGGGAGAATTAGATGCCTAGTACTGTCAATGGCAACAGAACATATGACTACAGCTGTCCCTTCTCTCCTCCAAAAAATCCCCACACCCAATATAGCATAAAAGGTGAACTCTGAACACTAAAAACACTCTTCCTCTTGGATGCACTATGCAGCTTGATCAGATGGCATCTCCTTTGCCTTTCCCCAGTTATAGTATGTTATTAATAATCCCACTATTACTAATCCCATGTAGGAAGCACAACAGCAACAGCTCAGAGGGCTGATAAAAGGAGATAACACACATCCCCTCAAATGCAGCAGGGATTTGGGTTATTTATTAGGCATCCCTATGCTACTTGGGAGATGGCTACATCTGCTGTGTATTACAGAGCTGACTTCTGTGCTAAAGTGCATCTATTGATCGTTGTGAACTTTTACATTTAAGTAAACACAGTTTAGAAGCTTCCTTCCATCTAATAGCTATTGAGCAGACAACTGAGAACAACTTTAAACAAATGCACATTATCCTGTCCACACAGGAAGGCAGTTGTCACCACCATTCCAGGTTTTCAACAGGCAAAGGATCATACTAATGCAATATAATAGTTTCTTACAGCTTTTGTATATTCCTACTGCCAAATACAAATACACGTGCATACTCTCTTCTCTCAAAACACCAACACAAAAGTGTCTTGAGAGTCTACATGTGCAAAATTGGCAAGATGTAATTGCACAGAAAAATAGGACATGATTAACTACTGCATATTCTGAATTCCATGGGGGAAAAAAATCCAGCAAGGAAAGATATATATGAGAACAAGGACTCATACCTTGGCAGAGAGCAAGAAGTTCCCTACCAGCAAAAAATTAAGCTCTCAGTCTCATTTTAACAATCCTGCCAGAAACAAAGTGCAAAGAATATTCCTTCCCCATAATAAAAAACTATCAAAAAAAAAAAAGTTAAGAGACAGTGGAAGTACAGATACTTGAGAAAATTCTTAGAGCAACCTGCCACAGGCAAGAAACAAGTGCTAATGTAAACAGAAAAGGCCAGTAAAAACATGTATTTATTGACAGTACTTCCTGAATAGGGAAAAATAAAGCTGGAGCATTAACAAAAATTATGCCTTGAGTTAGTGGCCCATTGCCACTCTGATCCCATCGACTGAGCAGCAGAAAAGCAAGCTGGCTTGATATAAGATGTTCTCATTTATGAAATGCTGATACCAGTATCAAAGTTAATAAAAATGAGCTATGGATGATGAGATCCAGCTTTGCTAATGTGGTGCCCAAGCTGTGCCACTAGTATACAGATGAAGATATTTCCCATCTCCATCAGCAAACAATACAGAAGCTGCATGTTTAATGTGGGCAGAAAACACATGAAAGAAACAGTGTAGCTTCTCGCTCATGTGTCATCTCAGCTTCTCTAAGATAACTCAGCAGAGCTTTAGAGACCGCTTCAGAAGGACCTGGGTATTCCATAGGTTCTGTGTCACACCTGCTGACCCTGCAGTGCCAACTCTACAGCATTTCACAAAGTGCGACATACATACATATGCTTATGCAGCAGAGTTGTACCCAGACTACTGAATTAATAGTATACACAGGGATTAAGACTAGCTTTCCAGAACAGACCAAAAGAAATTTGAGAGCAGACTCTTTCCTTTTTTCTTCCAGCCAAAAGAAGTTGAGAGTCAAATCATCACTCTGGCAACAGCACCTAAGAAAGTCCAGGTGATGTGAAAGTTTCAGAGGTTACACACAGACTCCCAGCTGAGAGTGCACCCTCCACACCTCTTGGATGCTGTGGATAGTGTTAACTACAGCATCGCTCTTTTAGAAAATTTCTGACCTAAACTGGTTACATCAGTGTTTAGTAAGGAAGATGCAAAAGTATTTCCTACTTCCAGTGTTTGGTTTTCTTTTTCTTTTAAGCTAGAGTCATCTTTAAAAGATAAGAAATACACTAGAAGAGCAGGCAGGATTATTTACCATTACATTAGAGCAATGCCCCAGAGCATACTTGCAAGCTGAGTCCTGCTGTGCAAGGTGCAGGAGGAACCACTTCCCTTCCAAGAATTCACTGGTGCCTGGCCAACACAGGTCATAACCCATAAGGCAGACAGGACAAGCTGGAGACTAAACATGCAGTATAGGCAAGAGGCATTGGGAAGAGGAGGAAACAATAAGGTGAACAGCATCTAAGAAAAGAATAAATACCACAAAAATACAACTTAGTAGCGCATAGAGTATTGAGTAGTAGCTCAAATCTATTTCCGACTTTATTCAAAGGATGACAAATATTCTCAAGGGAAATAACAGCTCCTGACACCACACCCACACATTGTTATGCTAAAGCTTTAGCATTTTCTAGCTGCTCAAAGTCACACCAGTTTTAAAGGAACACAACCTGGAAAATCCAAACCAAGTTGGAAAATTTTGGCCCTATTTGTGCTTCCACAGCCCCAGACAGTTCTCACATTTCATAGTCATTCAAATGTCTTTCTCCACTATCATACAAGACAAATACCACTCTAAGAGGACAGGCTACAATGAACATTAAGTGAAACAGGCTACCTAAACTGTAAATAGGTATTGGGCTTCTGCATTTTTTAGTGCTCTGAAACTATAATATTGACAATTACAATAAAACCTAATGGTTAAGGAATCATCTAATGTCAATGGCACCCTCTGGTAGCAAACCAGACACGCTTCAAAACTCATCCCTGTAATTCTCTAAGCCTTACTTTATTTGCAATAACTAGTCAGCAACCACTTGCAGTACAAATTGACCCTCCAGCCCGGTCTATTTTACAGATCATAGGACACCAGAACTTTTCAGTATTACATCTCACATCAGTCTGCCAAAGCACAGCACTTTCAGAAGTAGTAACAGAAGACAGCAAGACCCAAATCTATCCACAATATCTAAAACTTCCCATACACAGAATTTCCTTTTCCATACAAAAAACTCAAGCTCCTCCACCACCTTTAACCAGTGGCTCCCTTCTATACTCAATGGAGTGCTGTACCCTATCCACGCTGGGATGAGAGGAAGAAGTGAAAGGAAGTAGGTGAGAACACATTCATGGGAGTCATATTCCTTGTCCTGTCAAGGTCACCAACTGCTTCCCAGCATGAAGCCAATGACTTCTGCCACAAAGCAGGGCTTCCTCTGTTCACCTTCACCAGCCACTCCACTAGATCCAGCAGTCTGGTCTATAGAACCACACTACACAGTTTTTGCTGTTGTACTTCACATACATTGCATTTCCAATGAAAAATATGTACAAGGAGAGTCTGAAGAGAATTCAGAGTTGATATGCTGGAAAGTATTGCACAGAAAAATTCAGAACTGTTAATCAGAGGCATATAGCACCGGTTTCAGCATTGTTACATATGCACAGATGAAGCAGACTAAGTGCTCGTTTCCAGTTCCACCTTTTCTCTACCATCTGAAAGGCAGAAGTGAATTTCCAGCCTAAAGAAACAAAAATAGTCTTTCATCCTAAAGAGGAGGGAGAGAAGTTAATGCAGCAAAACAGTATGAATTAACTTGAATTTTATACCCTGTAACTTGCATGTAAATAAAGCTAACTTTATTATAGCTCTTGTGTTAGCATACAGTCTCTGAATACTTCATCATGCATGGAAATGGAAACAACTTAGAAATCCAATGCACATGATAATAAGTCTTCAGAACGTACTGAAAAAAACATTCACAGACTTAAATTCCACATTGAAAAATTGGATATAGAGCTGGCACAACTTGGAACTAAGCAATAAGTTTTAAGGCAGAAAGAAAACCATCATTCTTGTTGAGGTTTTTTGTTTGGTTTTGAGTTCAGCTTCTGGTTTTTTAACGGTGCTAAAGAATACAAAACTAAAGACTATGAGTTCATAGCAATGCAGTTATTTACTCATCTAAACTGCTCTAACATCTATTGCCCCAAAAACCATGCTGAGGTAGTCTGCTGACATCCAAAAGTAGAATTACAGTAAAAACTGTAATTAGGGCAGTAATTATACTTCAGATGGGACAGAATTCCCTTACATTCCCACTGTTGCCAGGCAGAGTACCATCTCAAATGGGTCATTTTTGCTCCACTGAGTCACAACATCAAGTTTCCCATTTTAGTTCATATTAAAAATATAAGTAAAACCTGCAGAAAAATAACTCAAAACTAGATCTGGAGTGTTTCCCACTCTTGTCACATGTCTTTTTGCAGCAATTAACTGTAGTCAACAGTATACCTTTAAAAGAAAGAGAAAACCTAAGCATGTCTTTTTTTTTTCCATTCATATAGGCAAAGTCCAAGACAAACATATACCAGCTACTGAACAGCGGATGTGTCTTTCCCCTACATTCTTAATTCCCATGCACACACTGCTTATTACATCAACCTAAAAATTGGTGTGTATGTGATCAGTCACTAGCAGCACAGAAACAGATTTCTAGCTCCATGCTGAATAGCTACTTACACAGCTAAATGAGAAGGTCAGATTTCTCAAACACACTCCATCTACCCTGAAAACAATAATTTTTTTACTTTGGGAAAATCTACTTAAAAGGTGTAATCAGATTCCCTGCTAGGCCAATATATTCCACATGGAAGCCCTTACTACCAAAGTTCACACTTCCTGGCACCTGCACTAGCTGAGTTAGAGCTACGTTGTAAATGCCTGCATATACTGCAATCCAGTTTTCAAGTGCAGTGTAACCACAGCTTTTTTAAGAGGCTACAGGATTCTCAGCACATTTGCAGAACAGTCCTTGAATATTTCAGAAAGCGTCTGTATTAACATTGCAATGCATTTGTGGTTTTGGAACTCACACAGTTTTTTATTCCATCTTAAGTTTCAACTCAAGAACTGGAAGAAAATGTCTTTCTTTTTTTTTTTAAGCAAGAAATTTGTTGCTGCTGGCGCTTAGCTGGAATCTCTGCTCAATGCTGGCTTTAGCCAACACCAACCGAGATTCCAGATGGGCCGCTGAGTGTTTTTGGTTTTAAAAAAAAACATGGCAGCCAATGCACCCATCTGGCTGCATAGAGAAGTGATGTAGGAAAAGAGATCAAGCTCTACCCCTATAATTGAGGTTGATAAATCAGGCGCTAAAATTGTGCACAGCGGGGAAGAAATATAAATGTATATACAGAGAGAAGAGCAAGCACAATTTATCTGCATCATTAGAGTGTTACCATTGAGTGACTGCCACCGTGTTCCTCACACACACAAGAAGAAACTTTAGACTGCAGAATCACTGTTCTTAAATGAATGAGTTTAAGACATTTTTACCGGTATTTTAATATAGTTTACAGCTAATATATATTAGAAACTTAGACGTGCATGAGTTCCTACTCAAACAAAGAGCAAAGCAGCAGACAATACACGTGTCTGAATTTATGCTCCAAAGGAAATCAGAGGTTAAATCATCTTTGCACATTGCATTATATTCAACAGTGCAAAGTTAATTTTGTTTTTAGCCAGTTTACATTTACTTGCAGGAATAAGCAATTTCAGAAACCAC
Organism: Urocolius indicus; assembly: GCA_013401255.1. Taxonomy (NCBI): domain Eukaryota; kingdom Metazoa; phylum Chordata; class Aves; order Coliiformes; family Coliidae; genus Urocolius; species Urocolius indicus. The sequence goes on from WBNH01006076.1 coordinate 440,643, forward strand.
ACAACAGTAGAAAGCCCAGAAGGCCCAGCCAGGAGTACATTAACTCAATGGTATAACTGATGAAATCAAACTATTTACCTTTGTATCCATAGTAGTAATTCTCGAGAGTGGTCAGATACTTCACATGTGACCACCGTGAAAAAAAAAAAACCAACACTGTGCATATCTCATCATTAACACAGCCTCTATGTACTCTCTATTGACACATATTGCAAAGCTGTTTTTAGGTTTCCTGGTGGAAACCCACTCATGGTATATTTAACAATGCCACCAATGCAGTTAAAATGCTCACTAAAAAGTCTCTTTCAAAATATGACCCTGTCCTCCCTGAACCAAGATAATCTTCTAACATTTTTTTTTTTTATCAGGAAATGCTGAGCTACAACAAAATCCCAAAACCCCATACCAGAAAATATCACTGGTGTTTGACCTTCAGTTTTGATAATACTTCATAGTCATAAAGGGAGGTGAAGTTAAGTCTGTCATTAAGTTTGACAGAACAGGGTCTGTTCTCAGTTGCAAATTACTGGACCTGTTATTTTTCAAAGACCCTTGTCAAATAATGCTAAGGTTTTATTATTTCCATTTGTTTAAAATCAAGAGGCACAAGCCTAATTCTCTTCTCAATGCTGATTTAGTTACTTCAACTTCAGTACAGCAATTTCTAATTTATAGTGGCATAAGCAAGAAGCAAGTGAGAAGGACAAAACTCTCTGGAGGAACACTGATTGAGCTTGCTCTTGGAGAAGTCTCTATGGGTCCAAGTTGACCGTCAAGGCAGATGACCACCAGTGTCACATTCCTTCAGCTGCTGTGGAGGACAATTGTCGAGTGACAGCTTAAATTACGTGGAGTTTGTCTGATCTTCTCCTTTCCTTGAACACCTCATTTCAACATCTATTACAGGGAAAAAAAGTTATAGCAACCACGACACAGAAGCAAGAAGCCCAAGCATGTTGAAATCAGTGGCAGTTCTGCCATCCAGTTTGCCGAGGCCAGGATTTCATGCGTTGTCTCATTCTATTAATATTAAAGAAATAATGAGAACAGATTTACTTGAAAGGACATCTCATTCAAACTCTAAGATCCCTGGCATCTTCTAACCTGGCATCTTCTTAATCCTAAGGAACAGGATCATTTTGTGCAGCACTCACTGAAGCATTAGCATTGAAAGATATTGGCCATACTTCTACAAAGAACCAAACAGTTTTGTCTCATTAAAATGGCAGCTTGCTATGAGGCTTCATATGCACCAATACGAGGAAGATATACAGCTATCAGTAGAGACTATTCTCTTTTTCTTTACAGCTTTTTAACTAAGCACCAAGAAACAAATGAAACCCTGGATTCATTGAAGCTAGTAACAAGAACTCCTTTTTGTATTATAATTCCATATAGCTAACACTTCATATCCAAAAGCAATAGGTTACCTTCCCAGAAGTACTAAAATTAAAAGCTGCACAATAATTGAGTGATATGTAAAAGTCTGTTCACCCATAGCTGTGGATCTTGTTTTAGAATTCAGAGTCTTGAGGGCACTACTTCATTTCTACCTGAACCAGTACACTAATTGCCAGGTCTGACTGCTGCAGCTGCACCTGCCTGATCCCAGAGTTCCACATGGCACTAGCAGATTACAGTCTATCCCTTTTGTCAAACTTCCTCTTTTTATTTCAAAACGGTATTGCTTGTTAACTAGGATTCAAGACTACTAAATATACACTGTTGCTGTATAAATACAGACAATGAACTGTTGAGTCTACAGTCATGCTGACAACTGAAAACATCCTGCTCAGTTTGGACTGTCAGACCTAGAACTGTATCAGTAGCAGTATTTAAGTTGCATTAGCAGCTTCCTCAGTGCTTATCTAGACAAAGAGATGACATTGGAACTCATGGTACTCAGAGTTAATTTTTTTCTTTGTTAATAGTATTTTAATCAGCTTTCCCTTCTGCTACATCATCAGGGCACTAACAATTTGTTGTAGGTAAATGCTATTTCTAGGAATTTCAGTAGATTTTTGCAAAACACTTGACTATCAATATTTATCCAACATGAAAATGGACTCTGTCTGGCATCTGTGTGCATTTTCCACTTTGAGGTTACAAATGGACATAGAGAGGCAGGATTTTTTTTTTTTTTAATTGATTTTTAAGTTTCAGTAAGCCTAAGCTGGTCCTTCATAAAGTCAGCAGACAACGATCAGTAATTTAAAGGTGAACTACTAACTTCAAATGAAGTTGGTTCAGAAAAAATTGACCTAATCATTCCTTTCACTGCAAGGGTATGGTACTGTGTATATATAACATAACTAAATATTTCTGCTGCACCAACATCATCCAAGAAATGTGCTGGCACTAGCAACTCATTGCAGCATCTGTAAATGTAAGATGTTTCTACATTAAACAAAATCAATAAAATATATCATGAGGTACAATCGTTACACTTGTCACCCTGCTCACCTCCCTGATGTTCATGGCAGGAGGAGGTCAGAACCCTCATGGCAGGAGAAGCACTTCACTATCTTCTGTGACCGCTTCTTATCACTCAGAACACTAGTCAGATGGGTGATACTTGTAGGACCTTATATCACATGAAAAAAGTGCTATTATCATTGAAAACAAATCTTAGAAATCCAAGTAGCAAAAAAGTAAAATGTTAAAAAAAAAAAAAAAATCACAAAACAGAGGCAAATAAACCTATGCAGGCTCAGATATTGTGAATGCACAAGGAAGATTCTGATTCAATTGAGAATTTGGATTTGGAAGTTCTGGGATTCCCTTGGAAGGAGAGTCAAATTTTCCCCTGATCTATTTACACACACATGCATAAGTGCAAAAACCTTGTTTTTAAGTATATTAACATTTCTTTCTAAAGCTCAGAATCAAGGTCATTGATTTCATTTTCATTACACAACACATCCACTAAATCCTGAAGTTACAGAATAAGTCATACACTACTTATCAGCATAAAAAAATATTTTCCACAATATCCTGCAGACTTTAGACATATTTATGTGCATGGAAGATGATCAAATATATTAGCAGCTAGACTCCTCAGGCTTTCATGAAACATCTACGCAACATGATGCAAAGAAACAGTAAGTCATCTCTTTAAATATCCATTTCTTAACTGTTAATTTTCTGGGAGAAATATGAAGCATTACCAGCAGCAAGCTGAGGAACAGCTGGGCTCTTGGGCTGTTCTTAGTTACTCATCCTCAGTACATCTCCAGTACTCATTTTTCTAGCAGCTAAACCCTGATTTAATATCCAGAGTGTTAAAAGCACACTCCTATACCAGCACTATCCTATACTCCTATACCAGCACTATCACAACCACCCATTTGCATTGCTTTTGTCCCAGTACTGGCATGACAGAGGCATTGAGTGGGGAAGAAAAATTTCAAGTGAGATAAGAGTTAGTTCAGTTCCCAGGTATGGAAGAGTTCCCAGTTCTTCGCTATGGAAATAAAGCAACTGTTTGAATTCACTACTGTGTTTTTATTGGGGAGTAACAACACTAAATATAACCAATAAGTAGCCAAAAGAAGCGTTCTAAATATTATGCATGGTTTATTTCACCTCCCTTGAGCACAAGGCTAACTCTGGTAAAACAGTTTCTCACTCAGCGCAGATGCAGAAGAACTGCCATTCAGCTACTGAATAACAGTCTGCCATGAAAAACAAGGGCTTTGTACTCCAGGTGCTCCACAGCAGCACTCTCAGTTCTGGTGCACTGATTGAGAGACGCTCCTCTGCCTGGCCTTTTACTGCTAGACAATCCCAACACAATCCCCAAAAGGCATCTGTGGAAAACATACAGCCTCCCTTGGGGTAAGCTGAGAAAGGTCCTTACACGAGGGCAGCAAGTACAGAACTGACAAACTGCACAATGCCAGAAATGGAATGAACAGTGTGAGCTCGATTTAACAATGCTTTTACAAATTGAAGGCTGAAGAGCCAGAGGCAAAAAAGGCACATTTAAGATGACTGGGTCAACGCTAGGCTGATAGTGGGCAATTTCACTGTAAGAACAAGAAATAAGGAGAAGTATTTTGGAGGTAAGATTTAGTAACATACAGTTCCTGCACTTAAAAAGAATAAAATCCATCCAAAGTGTGTAAGCACATAAAATTTGTCCACCAGCCATACAGGAGGACTTAACACATATCAAGTTCTTTAAGTGATTTATCTTCAGCTGAGGCTACTCAAGTCATATATCAAACCATTCATTCACAACTATCAATATGCTCCTATATGAAGGGGACTTACTGACACATTAAATACAGTTAGAAGCCAGATAAAAACCTATCACTTTTGCAGCACAGCTCTTGCTCACAGTAAAGAGTTTATTCATGCATACACGCACAAAAACCTGAACAATTAGAGCTACCGACATCACTTATAAATCCTGCTATTCATCATCCCAAATGTTACATTTGGGAGCTGGGGGAGGAAGGAGCCTACAACCAGTCAGATTTAATCATAAAGTCTGCTAAGAACTCCCAACCTTCAATTTCATTCCAACAAGAAGTAACCTTTAAGAAGAACACACACACACAAAAAAAAAACTAAACTGTTCAACAAAACCCACTTGAAATATTTAATGTCAGGCCCTGATAAATTTAAGAGGAAAGGTTGGGATGTTTCAGTATCTGCATAATGCAGTTGGAGCAGGTTGCAGATTTACAGTGTCTGGTCAGAGCTGGGCAATGTAGCATTAAGGATAAAGAAGCTCAATCAAACATGCTGCTTAAATCCAAGCAAGCTTTGGTTTATATTAATTCCTTCTGATTTTAAAGATTCTGTGCCCCTTTAATATCTGTCAGTACACTAACTGGCTAACTCACCAGGGAGACACAACAAGTTGTGAGAATGTCATGGTATGGACAGTTATTCTCAACCTACATAAACCTTGGGAAATCTATCAATAGTACCCAAGCTGCATCTGGGATGGATTATCAAGTAAATCAATGAAGGGGCAGAAAGTAATGAGTACAACAGAAGTACAGAACAAAGATTACCCAGGTGGCTACAGCCCTTGGCTTGCACTGACACATCACAGGTTTTACCTCCACCCATCCTGTAACTAGGAAGGAAAAAAAGTTCCGCACATTGGATTGTTCATGACGAAAAGGGGAGGAAATGGGTTTAAAATTACAGAGGAAGGAAAGGTCTGCAGACCAAGTACAGGGTTCCCCCCCCAACCCTTTCCAAAACACACACATAGTGAAAAGTATACAGTTCAAAAGCTTCCTAACAGCTTGAATCCCACTGGAAAGAGATATTCCTTTAACTGAAGCCTCTAGAAACAAGGCACTGCCATAAACTAGTCAAATTGCCAGAAATAAAATCAGGGTACACTATGGATGAACAAGAAAATCCAATATAGTAACTTAGATAGCAACATTTAGTCTTGTCTTCAGCTAGTTCAAATCAGATGAGGTCTCCTGCAGCTACCAACAGAATCAAGGTCAAACAACAACTTCAATCCAGGCACACACAAATGTAATGCCACCAACATTTGGTGGCTTATGAAGAACATCTAATGAAGTTAATCCAGATTCATCTCCAAAAGATGTCATGGAGTTTTTCCCCCTACCATCACCACATTACATTGCCAGTTTTAATTTTGTTTCAACAATATGCTTCACCGATGAAAATACCACACTTAACATTTGACACTAATGTGTTCTAACAAAGTTGACACATTAAAAGGATTACACATTTACAGATTACTGAGCAGGTTCTTCCTGGATGCCTGCCAAAAAATCCTGCAAAGACTCTGACTCTAGGCTCTCCCAGTTACACCCAGTATTCATCTTGATGGGTTAGTGTAATCAAGGTTGCATGCCACAGAATTATATGAAAGAAGCAATTGGGCTGCTTTTACTAGAGCCAAGCAAAGCTATAGAACCTGGATAAATTAAAAAGGAGGTTAAACATCAGCTAATTCTACTCTCAGCACATCACTGTTTATTCTGGTGCTTAGTCGCTTTAGTAATCCAGGAAAACCATATATGTGACTTATCTTGTATGCACAAGCAAGAGATTATTAGGAAGGAAAGGAATTTAAGTTGTCTTTAATAACAAACCTTGAACTTCAGAAAGTGAGAAAGGAAAAAAGGAAAAAGTTACCAGATAAATCGGGGTTGCAAAACTGAAATAAAGGTTTCACATTCAATTCTTTTTAAGCAGTAGGTATTCACATGTTCTGAAGCCAGTTTACTTCCTCAAATTTAAGTATTGAAAATGTGAAGAGAGGTAAGGAAAGTCATGCAGAAGGGCCTGCATACATGCTTCACAAGCTTCTGACTGAAGGGTCTCTTAGAGGTAAGGACATGTCTGAAGTTCTGAACTAGGTTAACACATGTAACAACTCTCCTGAGGGCTTTCTGCATTTCCGTACTTGCCATTTCAAACTTTAAGTGTTAATTTGAACTTCTGCTTGCTTGGAGGGAAAAACATGAATTTTTAAGCAAGTCTTTAATCAGATCGAGATAGAAATCCATGCTCCATCAAGTGTGTGTTTCTTTCAAACCTGTTAAGTGGCAGGGGAAAGAGGAGGAAGTATTGTTTTTTGTGTCAGTAACTCATCAGAAAAAGAATTATTAAATAGTTAATCTCACACACACCCTTCCTGCCTCTCTGGGAAAGGAAGAGTGCATTTATTTATATATTCCATTCAGAAAGCTATATTTGAAAGTTATTTTAGGGCTGCAGATTGAAATGTTCAAGTGGCAACATTGAATCAATTTGGACAAAAGGTACTTCTCAGCCTGCTATATTTGCATGATACTGTAATTTTTAGAGGAATAATCAAATGATATATGTTCTAAAGTTTCAAGCCACAATCAGGGCACAAGTGGAATGGTAGCACTGAAGAACACGCTGTCACACTCTAAACAACCTACAAGTTTTATACCTATGACAACAAAACATTCTAGCAGAGCACTCCAATACTGTTTCAAATTCTGCTGCACTTCATAAACCTCATTCTTGACAGAACTCAAGTTTGTTTCTTTACAAATAGTTTTATGACCCCATTTGCATTTTGCTATATTTACATATATGGGGGGGGAAGTGGGGTGGGGAGGTGAGGAAGGTATGAAAGAAGAACTTAAATCTTCAGTGCTTGATAAAAATGTGAATAGTGAGAAAACAATTGCTTTGTACAATCCAATGCAGGGAATCAGTCTCTTCAAACACTAAATATTTCCTTTGACAGCACATGGAGTGATCTTGGCAAATCCAACGATCTCGAGTAACCAAATTACTTTCTTTTCCTTCTAAAAGATGTAACAAGTTCTCATTTGACAACTTACAAGCTCTTGCTGTTAACTTCCGTTCACAAAAATACTCCAAGCTCTGCTTTCCTTCACTCATTCATTCTACCACTAACCTTCTACTACATCCTTCAATTTTCTGTGTACTGCAGCGACCAAATTAAAAGTAGTGTTCAGAACTCAGACTGCTAATCACCTGCTTGTACTATTGATCAGCAGCTTTTACAACCTACCACAGCTGAATAAGAAACAACCATCGAAATTTAACAGCATACTACATTTAGACTTTTGGAAGCACATATCGATCGTCCCATGCCTTTCTAGTAGTTAATTCCCCCACTGTTTTAGCACAGCAGTTTGAACAGCTGTACAACACATCAGACAGAAATAGATCCCGTTGGAAAATGAGGCCTTTCTAGAGGTTTTGGCATTTTCTCCCAGGATCTGATCACTGCCTGGACATGGAGAATCCCTGTGCCAACACAGCATGGAAGACTTCACACAGAACTGAGAGTGGATAGCCAGCATGAGTCAGAGCAGCAAAGTCTCCAGCTAAAACTGCACAGAACTAAAGGCTGATAGACACTCAAGAAAGACCCTCCACCCACTCCTCTCCTTCAAGACACAAACCAATAAATTTGCACTAACAACTACTAGAGTTGGTGTTGATTAGTTACCAGGTAATCAAACTTCAAGGCTCCTGGACAGTCAACATCTATGGGTGTCTGGTGCGTTCTCAATTTTTTTTCTTGTTTTTTTTGTCTCTACTATAACTAAGACTTAAGCAGAAGATTTAATGACTACATTATTTTTCTCTCACAGACTGCTGTTACCTGTCACTGGCTCAAGAACATAAAGCTTTCAAGTGTGCAGTGTTTACTCACTACCTCCAGAATGAAAAGTTTAAAAAAAAAAAGTCATCCCTCACAAAAGAAATTGCAGGTGGGAAAGGGAGGACAAGCACCCTTGCTTGAATACCTCTCCATGAAGTAGAATAGAGTCCTCCCTATCCAAAGTCCTCTCCTCTGTAAAGTAGCTTTAAAAAAAAAAACACAAACAATTGGATAAGCATCTTACAAACTCATAAATAAAAGATGATGCAAAGAAAACTTTTTTGAAACATACACTCTTTTTCTAGAGTCTCTCAATCAGCCAATATATTTCTACCCAATTTCTCAGCAATGTTATTCTGCATTAAGCACACATTAGTAAAATTGGTACCCAAAAGAAGATATAATGCCCTAAGAGGGGCTATTTAGAATGAAACTATTTACAGAGCCTCAACTGCAGTAGTCACATTGTACCTGGGCTATTATGTATTGAAAGCAAACAGTTTATCAACGAGGAACAGACTACATGCATTTGTTCTCTGAACTCATTACCTTGCCAAAACCTGTGAAGGAATGCTTGTTGGATACAGATAACAACACATTAAAAAGTCACAAAAAATTCAACCATCTAATAAAAGTTACTTAAAAAAAAATTCTCTTCATGTATCTCATTGCTCTCTCCTCCAATAATGACAAAATTCCTGTTTTACTTCTATACAGCAAGTATACACCAGCACATAATATCAGCATAAAACTAAGTAGTTACCTGCCAACAACAGGCATAGTTTTCACATATCATTAAGTAATTGAAGCCAAGTGTCCAAAGTATTTTTATAAACACGTGGTTTGACAAGTTTCAGGAAGCAGAACTCAATATTTCACTGCATATTCAAAAAAGAGCTCGTGTGTTTTACAAGGTCTCTGTACTCCTGTGAACCTTGTCCATTATAAATACAGGCTTTAGATATATTCTCACTTTGAGATAACTCACACAGTTGACTATTTGCAGGGCAAACGAATGCAATCAAACACTAAAGCTTCAAGGAGATTAGAGAGCTGCCAAGGTCTGAACTATATCAACAGCTTGAAGTCAGCTCATTCAGTAAAGCTTTGACAGTATTACACTGGCAAAACAAACAAACCCATGGCATTCACAATGGACATTAGCTTGCTGTTGCACTAGCACTCTCTGTTCATGCAAGATGCGGGGAGAGAGGGACAGGGAAAGCATCTGTTAATTGTTATTTCTAGAGAAAAAATACCATCCTACTATCACAGGATTACTACAAGAGGGGCTATGGGGCCAGCACTCAAACTCACTTTTAGCCCCATAAGAATAAATACACTGAGAATTCGTTTAATTTCAAGACTTAATTTGCCTAATTTTAGTTATTGCTGCCCTTCTACCATACCCTCTTTTGTAAGTTAGCTATCATTTGGAACAAAATCAAATGTCTTGTAGAAATCAAAGTATATCATATCAGTTTTTAAGTAAACTAGAAGCTTTTTTGCAGAAAGCCTGACTGGCTCCCATAAAGCAGCAATGATCAGCAGGAATTACATTAGTGTCTTTTATTCACACTATTTATTGTTTCCCACATCCACCTTTCCTTCTTTTGCCTGGAACGGATCCTAGGCCAAGACATTGTCTTGGGTTCATCCATATTTTAGCTACCTGAAAACAACAGTTGTTCTCTAAAAAACTCATGCTTCTCGGTATCTTAAAATGTACTAGAATTCTTTAATATTTCGGGGGTGCCAATGCCATTTTAAAAATGTTTATCCTTAACACCCTCCTCATTTAACTGGAGAAAAGTTATGTTGTTATTCTTGCAATATGGGAACACAGCATCTGGCTTCCCTCTCATATTTGGTTTATCTCACTTCAGTAAAAATACTTACGAAACAAATCAGTTGACCAGTAAATTCTTCATTGACACCTTCCTTTATCAGCTACTTTTACTGCTACTGCCTTGGATTATTTTTTCTTAATGTAAGTTTTGCTTTTTTACTGTTTATACTTTCTAGCCTCTCTATTCAACACTTTGAAAACATACATTATTGTTTCTCTGAAAAGAAGGTTTAGTTTTGAATGATGTATAACAAACCATTTTAAATGGCTTCCAACTATTTTTGCTTGCATTTGGTTCTCTTCCCGTTCAGTAAATTCTTCACGGCTCTTTTTAAGTACAGAAATAACAACCCTTCTAAAGCATACGCACATTACTATGGGCATGTGTGCATACAAACACATATTCAATATTTCTACCTTGGGTTAACATTTTATTTGAACATAAACTTACCAGTTTCAAGCTCACGACACTTGAAATTCATATATAGAACTGGAGGTGCTCTTACCTAATTTCTTTTGAAAGGTCTTCTGAATCTCCAGCAGATTTGCAAACATCTGGAGAAACCTGCATTCTACCTCCTTCCACAGATTTCACAGAGTCTGTCTCCCTACAGCTTTTGTCTTCAAGCACCGAAAAAAGAAACTGTACATTAGAGTACCCTAGCTGTTCTCTCACACCATACGGCACACAGGGATCAGAATATAGAATTCCATGTTTAAAAATGCAGCATTTCTAGGCAAACCAAAACCATAGAATCATAAAATGGTTTGGGCTAGAAGAGACCTTTTAAAGCTCATCTTGTTTGAAACCCCCTGCCATGGGTGAGGATGCCTTCCATAAGATCAGGTTGCTCAAAGCCCCATCTAACACGTGACCACTTTGAGAGATGGGGCACCCATCTCTGTAAGTAAACCATCCTAGTGCCTCACCACTATTCAGACTGAAGAATTTCTTGCTTAGTTCTAATCCAAATCTATCCTCTTCAGTTTAAAGCCATTATCCCTTGTCTTGTATCCAGTTGCCCTTGTACAAAGTTCCTCTGCAGCTGTCCTGTAGGCCCCTTTAGGAACTGGAAGGCTGCTCTCACATCTGGCCAGTCTTCCCTTCTCCAGGCTGAAAATCCCCAATTCTCTCAGCCTGTCTTCACAGGAAAAATGTTTCAGTCCTCTTATCTGTGGCTGACTATAACAGCTCCATGACTTTCTCACGTTGGTAGTCCCAGAACTGAACGCAGTACTGCAGGGGAACAGAATCCCCTCCCTCAACTTGCTGGCCACACTTCTATTGATCCAGCCCAAGGCAGGGTAAGCTTTCTGGGCTGCAGACATACATTACTGGGTCATGCTGAGCATCTCATCAACCAACACTCTGAAGTCCTTGATCACCTAAGCTTAGCTCCGATTCACTATCTCTCAGCTTATTATTTCTATATGCAAGAATCTGCTTAGAGTGCCACAGATTTATACATTGATAGCAAACAGTTTAATTTTCAGAAGAATTAGAGAAAAACTGCAGGCAGCAATAGCAAAGTTGGGAGCTGATGAAGCTTTGGCCCCATAGAACAAAGTAATAGGCTGAACAGCCATATTCTTCACAGCATATAGCAAGTCATTTTACTTTATGTGCAGAGAACACTTTCATACTTGGGAGAAGGCAGAATCTCCATTTCTATAGCTCATTAGTAAGCTATTTCCATAGTTCATTAGTAAGCAAAAGGAATGTAAACCGACACCTTGAAAAATTTTTCTGTGCCTAGTAATAAACTTCTGCTCCTTTCCAGGGTTAAGGTAAATATGCACAGTACGTACACATCAGATTTGCATTTCATGAATTTAACACCAGTGTGGCAGAACAAAAATAGAATAGCTTTATTCGTCCATGGAAGATAATATACTAAGTCGTAGCTTTCCCTAGAAAACCAATCACATCTCTATCAGATTTTGGACATTTTAAGTGCTTGGGTACTCACAAAATTGTCATTCCTTCCTCTGGAAACTACAGAGCCTAGCAAAACACATTAACCTACTTTGCACACCATACTTTTTATTAAAACAACCTTTCATTCAGGCCTCTCTGAGTAACTGCCAGGACAGTAAGATTAAACCTTTAAGCATTCCTGTGAAAAAGTGCTAGAAACAGATACTGAGGTAATAGTAGCACCAAGCATTACTATTAGATCATGTCCTATGGTCCACACATTTATAAGAAACTAAAAATGAAAACAAACTGAGAAAACCTGTGTTTAGATGTCCTCTAAACACATTTCTCCCTTTTAGTATGTGTGGGTTCATGGAACTCCACAGTGCAGTTAAGTGCTATTTCAGCAGCAGAAAACACCAAGAATGTTCCCCCCATACTCTCCATACAGCACCAGAAATTTAGTTCAGTTCTTACCTGAACACCAAAAGCAAACCACATGCCAATTTAAGTAACATCAACAGGCACAACTTCACTGGCTTCAGCAGAAATGTGCTTATTTTGGCTGATGGTAAATTTGACCAAGGCTCTGTGTGCAGGCTCTGTATTCAAACAGCTGCTGATTTTAGGTCTATCACCATGCTCATCTAGCAGTTTAAGCCAGTTATCCACCACTGTAAAAGAACACACGGACATATTTCTCCCTTTCTTCGATTGAAAGGCACTCACAGCAACAGAATCATCCCTGCTAACAACACACCAAACAATTCATTACTTTGAGGAAGTGAATCATGGCATACTGTGGTTTTAAAACTGCTCATCCATACCAGCTGAACCAGACAGTTTTTCTTCTACCACTTCCTAGCAGCATTAATTATTATTTTCACATTTGAATAATAAATTCTCATCTCCCCTTCATGTAGAAATAATATTTCTGCTTTTAATGTTCCTCTGAATCCTTAATCTTGTCTTCAAGAACATTATCTCTCCCATTAAAATGATGTGTGTATATACAAACACAAATAGTCATTCAATCATTCATTATAGTTTTAAGCTTACTGTTCTACAGATAGCCAAGAAAGGCTCTTTCCATAGCTGAACTTTTCAGGCAAAGCAGCTTCTTGACAGCACAACACAACATGATCTGTTTGATGAAGCAGCTAAAAACGCAGAAGCCATTTACTTCCATAACACTGGTTAACATTGAAGTCTCACCGAGATCAATTTTAATCTGCCATTTATTACCACTTCAAGAACTCTACATGCCTTCAAGAGAATCTACAGTAAACCCTTGCCCTTTTTATCTCCTTCATACCTGAGATCACAAAACTAATACAAGTCACAAGCTTTAAGAAGATATTGCTTTCCTGTTGACTCAGATTGCTTCCAAGCAGCTTTGCACACAAAGGTATCATTGCATTACATCACATGGACCTTTTAAACTTTCAGTAAGAGACAGCAATAACGCATATAAAACAGCTGGAGAATAGGTTTTATTTCAGCAAGACGTTTGGACGATTCTCTTCAGAGGAAAACCTTTGTCTTCCTGTTAATGGATTGCTACCATAAATGTTTCATGAGCATGATGTTTTATGCGGGTGCTAAGTAAGGAAAAGACAAAAAAATAATACTTGCTATTTCCAGTAAAACAACTGAACTCTCAGCCATTGAGTTAAAGTATTTAGAACAAATGCCTACACATGCATAGATACATTATAAAAATATCTTCACTGATCAACCAGAACGTTACTGGATTATGCTTGACAATTCCATCTTACTAATACAGTATCAGGAAAATGCTTCATAATGGAGCTGTAGCAGCACAAATCTCTACTGAATTGCAGGAGACAGAAGACAACCCACCTCAGAATAAAACAGAGACTTCACAAGAGTTCTATCTGAGCAAATGTACTTGCAATGGCATATTCTTTTCTCTTTGCAGAGCTTGAAAGCACATTTGAGGTGTGCATGCAACAAAGGATTTTTTAAAAAATAAGTATTTATTTTGCCAAAACAGGAGACAAACACCAACCAGTAATATCACCCACACAGCTTCAGAAAGAACTTACTTACAGTTCTTGTAAAAAATATTTGAAGAACAATAATCTACTTGTTTAGTGAGAAACTTCTCACTTTTACTATTTTGGCTCCAATTCAGTAACACTTGAATTCAAGGGTTAAACGCACATTTAAGTATGCTCCTGAGTTAGAGCGAGAAGACAAAAATGCACTATTGAGCCAGTGTGGGGGAAACATAGCACTAAATCAAATGTTCTAATGATTGCAGGACAACACACCTATACACAGAGTATGCAACAATATCATCAAGTATGAGGCTTTCCTATATTAGCTAAGAGCCCCTGCTTGAACAGTCAACACCACAATGGTTCCATTCATCTTCATTTTGCTATGTCTTAAGCTTAAAGACAAAACGTCACATAGACTACTTGTAGCCTTGTGTTACTTGCAGGCATTCATGGAAGCCATGAGATCTCACACCTATGCTGCTCCTGAAGAGACACTGACAAACTCCGTGGCAGTTAAGCTTTACAGCTTCTGGCATCTGACTTTTCTCAGCACTCGTTTCACTGGGGTGAAACTGCAAAATAAATGTTTAGTGGTCTACCTCTACCAAAGATTATGTTCATTAAACGTTCAAATTACATCAGTTCTAGACCACTGCTTCAACAAAAGTGAAATACTATATAGTAAGAAGGAATTCATTCATCCTGAATAGAAAATTATTAGACAAAAAAACTAAATCTCTTGTAGAAAATACACTCTATTACAAGCAATACAAGAAATCAAAAATACTATTGTACGTTTTTAAAGGGAAGTTCTGCTCCAATATTTGAAAATTTAGAGGAGAAACGTTCAGCAAATTTCATAGTCAAAACAAAATTATTGGATTCTTTCAGCACTCATCCTTTCAGGAGTCTTAGGACTGACCCAGCACAGGTTTCCCACATTCAAAAGCGACCATTAATGAGTGACATGCACATCTCAGTATCTGTAGCTTTTTATCATTGTGCGAGATGGACCAAAACAATGGACCAGGAGAGGAAAACTCCCATCCTTCACAAAGGAAGGACACAGGGAAAAGTACAGTCTCTTAATGCTATTTATACTCCTGCATAACTTGAGCTCTGAAGAGGTCTGCAGTGCATTGCACACTGCACAGAGAGGAAAACAGTCTCTGCCCCAAAGGGTTCACACAAACGGGATGTCAGACTAACCAGCCCACATGAGTCTTGCTCAGTTATAAAACAAACCAGCAGTTTCCAAATGCTGATATTTGAACACGTGAAACCCCCTACACAGCCCTCGAAGCTCTTTCTGCCTTGAGCTTATCAGGATAGCAAAGCCAATTAAAATAAACAGACTTATGATGCTCACAGACTTTCTGCACCAGGACCATTCATGGAATGCTTACCAAAAAAAAAATTTACAAAAGCAGTAAGGCCTGTAGCCAAAATAGCTGAAGTTACACGGCAGGAAATACTACAGGGATCCTGCTCACAACAGGCGGTTTCCTGCCTATCGATGCTCTCCCCCAGGAAGGCCCCAAAGGATTGCATCACAGTTTGGCTTCAGAGCATTAAGCCAAGCTCTTCTTCAGAAAGCTCAGGCTTTAATCAGCGTCAAGAGGAAAATAGGCGCAATATTATCTACAGGTAAATAAGTGCCAGGTTCTCCCCACACACTCCTTTTGTCTTCTACAGCTTGGGAGCAGATGGGCATGTGTTTCAGCCTTTGCATTCAAACCACTGGCTGTATTGATTTTAAAAGGCAAAATTCATAATAGGAAATATATTTCTAAAACTGGAAGCCCTTTTCCCATACTCCATAATTACTTCTATTCATACTTTCAAATTACACGGCGTTTAGCAAGGACTATAGTCAAAATGGAAGGCAGCTTACAAGTGTGATGTTCACTGGTTCAAAAAGAGAAAAGAGAAGCAAGAGGAAAATAAAGCCAAAAAAAAAAAATCCATCCACATCATTAAATTATTTTCCTGTCAGCACCAGTTCGTTCTGACCACATGAACACTGGCGTGTCATTCTCCCCTCACTGTCACAAGAGTAAAGACTTGAACTCCACTGAAATCAGAAGGACATGGAAGTTATGAACAGGCACACAAAATTGCATCCAGGATATACAGAAGATTCTGCAGCCTCCTGGCAGCCCAAATTCAGACTGCAGACTGTAGAAGGTTTGTCACATAGGTACAGCTACAGCTTACAGGGACACAAATATCTAACAGCACCTCCATGTAATGCACGTAAGTCTGATCATAGTTAGACTGGAAATTCTCCAGGGCAAAGTCTTTGCTTCTCTTGACGGTGTGTGAAGTGTGTTGTACGTTTGCTGTGCCGCACAGAGCACTCACTAGGTTGATACTACAAACAAATACTTCTTAAGAATTCCTGCCAAGGTACATTTTCTTTTTATTATTTCTTAAATCTCACAAAGAAGCACTACCCCAACCATTT
Organism: Urocolius indicus; assembly: GCA_013401255.1. NCBI lineage: Eukaryota > Metazoa > Chordata > Aves > Coliiformes > Coliidae > Urocolius > Urocolius indicus. The sequence continues at coordinate 457,026 of WBNH01006076.1, forward strand.
TTCCCCCCTCTTAGGAAAATAAATCACAGCATCCTTTCCTTCACCTAATGAAGTCTGTGGGAACAGGCTCAAGCTCAGACTTTGCATACTTATTATTTGCCATCAGCTATTAACTCCTACTCAGAGCAAACCCACACTACTTTCATAGTTACCTGCATAAATATGTTTTGTCAAACCACAAAATTGCAGAAAAAAAAAAATGAATGAATGACCATTACAAATCCATTTGGGCTACATCATTATCATTTCAGACTACAAGTAAATCCCATTTTCCCTTTGCAAATTCAATTCCCATCAATAGCCACATACATCAGTGGCTGCTTGTGTTTGTGGCCTCATTTTTTACATTAAAAAAATGGAAAGATTACTGCCAGTGTATAATAGGCAAACTGCATTTTCAATTCCCAACACATGTGCTTCAGGGAAAAAATGAAACAAGGTAAGGGGAAGAAATGCAAATGAATGCACTGCTATCAGCTGCATATTACCCTAGTGACATTACCATACTTCATATCTCTGGTCCTGGTTTTCGGGGGGGCAGGGGGAGGAGGGAAACTAACTCCACTCCGTTGCAATTCAACTGAATTCTTTTATCATTTCACTGAATATTAGTTTACTACTTATATTTCTATTTTATTTACCCAGTGGCAACAAAACCAAGAAATGATGTGTCTTTCTGCATGTATGGTTTTTAGCTACTTGGGTAGAATTTTTTCCCCATGACCAATATGGATAACACAACTTAGACTGCAGCTGAAGCACTGCTTTCCACCTGACAAGACAAAAATTCAACACACAAAAAAACCCACAAATCCAACACAAAAACAAACAAAAAAACTCCCACAAAACACCACAGACATATTGAAAAGGTTATATAGCTCCTTGGTATGCCTTTCCACACATTCTGCAGAGGATCACAGAGCAATCTGCAGGATCAAAACTCTAGATTTCCCAGAAAAAAACAAACCAAAACTGTAGTGCATTTTTATTACAGCAATGAGTACCCAGCACACTGTGTAACTTGCATTAACTCCCAGCATCTGTGCTGCATGGATAATTTGGGTATGCTAGCAGGTCGCTTCTGGTAAACACGCGTTTCATTTCAGATGTGCTGCAATGCAACAGAGCGGCTCTTTAGGGAATTAGAGCAGTCAGGTAGTTCCTGCCAATCACTTTGAGAGTCCATTCTCATACCAACAGAGAGTCGATTCAGACACAACTCCAATTAGTGCTAATTGTAGTTCTCTCCAAGTCCCTCTGCAGCCGGACATGACAGAGACTTCATACACAGTTCTTAACATAAGTGGCAACAATAATTTTGTTCACTTGAAAATCCATTCTGGATGTAAGGCTGTAAGCTCGGTAAATAAGTTTACCAAGCTTTCAAATGGTCTGTTATAAAGAGCTCTATACAAATATTTCTCCTTACTTCAGGTACCACAGCTGCCTGATGAGGAAATGGTTGTTTTATCAGTTTTCATGCTACATTTCCCTCAATTTCTGGAGGCTGACAAAGTTTTAACAGTAAAAAAAAAAAAACCAAAAAATGAAGTGTACAGTAGGAAGTTAGGTGCCACCCAACAGCTCCTCACTCTCCAAGCCCACACACAGCATCCACTGGGGCCTTCACTGATGCTTTATGCAGGACCAAAGGACCTTCTCTAACAGTAGCAGCATCCAGTGCTCCTCAGAACAGGCTGCATCCAAAATACCCTTGAGGAATAACAACAGATCAGGGCTGCTTCTGCACAGACCTGGACTTGCCCTCCAGTATCACCATCTTCTTCCCCAGCAGACCCTTTCTGGACAGGCTGTTCTGTGGAGCTTTTGGAACTCTGACATATGTAGAGATTCTGATAATAGGAGCTGCACATCACAGCCCCTTCGTCCCTTCTCTGCAGACACAGAACTGCCCACAGCTTCCTGAAGGGCCACGATAGTTAGTTACAGACAGATCACAACAGATAAACAAAATCTTGCAGAGTTAAACTCAGGTTAGTACAGTATTATCATATTAATCAGTGAAGAACTTGATAGGCAGTAAATCATTTTTCTCCAGCAAAGTATCTCCACCATCTGTGTAACACAGTGAAAGACAATATGGTTTAAAAAGGACATTTTGGGAATAGAGTTTTTACACTGCAATTTCACATCAAACCTGCAAACAGATAGGTCTGTCTACCAAAGATGCTCAGGTCCATCCATACAAACTGTCCCTCTCAAGCAACTGATGCACTTCAGAGTAAAACAGTGCCGCTGTTGCTGCCAACGTTCCCTGCCTTAATCACTGTATGTTGGAATATGCACATCTACAAAACAAATGTCAGTGTCCACAGACTACGTGCTTATAAACAAAGAAAGAAAAATGTTAAGTTTTAACAATTAATTAAACCAGTTCCCATTACCTCAATTTCCATCTGCAATTATAATCACTTCCCATTTAAAATATCTACCACATTTTATTCTTAATTAAAAATTACATCCTCGCAATGAAGTGCAATATGAATTAACAATTCAAATGTTATCTATGTAAATTTGTTAGTCCTTTGATTTTTTTCCCCCCTCTTTATGCAAAGTCATGTGTAGGTTTATTTTTATTAAGCTTGTATAACTTCAGTCAACATCATCTGCTCTGAACTCTATACAGAATATTTCAATCCAAGGACACAGAAATAACTTGTAAATGGTGCAATTTCTTTTCAAGTCTCATACCACTGATTTAAGAATCACTACATAGGTGAAGAGGTATCTTGCCTAAATATTTGTTTTAATTCTGTGCAATTTTAAGATTTAAAGACACTTTACATTTCCAATGGTTTTAACAGCAGCCATTTCTTCAGGCCCTGCTGTGTAAATCAAATGCAGAAGTTGCTGCAATACAATAAACCTTCATCTTTACATCAGCTTTGCCTGCACCTAGAGATCCGGTGACTTGACTCCTCAACATGACTCTTTGCCCTCAACCCTCCCATGGGCATCTCTTAACCAATTTGATTTTACTTCCCTCTGTAGTCTTCTGAGCTTTCATCCCAGATGTAAAATTTCTCCCTACTTTATCAGTCAAGAACAGATTAATTTCAGATTGTCTAGGTGAAAACAACTCAACAAGCAGCACTAATGCCTTTAGAATGTAAATTGTTTGCCCACATTTTCTGTGTATTTCAAAGGCGTTCAGCAACAATGTAGCACTAAAATGGTAAGTTTGTTGCAAGTCTATCTAGATGTTTTGTACTGAGCAAACTCAAGAGAGTTAAAAAACAAGTAAGTAAGACAAGAGACTTCAGAATGATGTCATTACATATAGATCTTACCAACACTGATTACTGCCTTGACCAAAGCTACTCTATCCCATTCCATTAAGAAAGACGCTTTAAGTGAAGGACCAGCTGAAACAGTGTCCTACAAGTACAAAACTGGGGGATTTCCTCAGTGGGGATCAGCCAGCCCCTGACAGAGGATTCCTGCAACTGCTGCATTCTGGCTTCCTTGCCAAAAGAAGGTATTCCGAAGGAGGGAAAAAACTAAGGCCTCATACACTAAGTTTTCTCCAGCTGTATGACAGCAAAATGAGGTTATTCAGAAGAGTAATTAGCTGTGCATAGTTTAGTAAGGAAGTAAGCAAAGGTGGCCAGCTGCTTCACAGATAAGATCCATACAGATATTATCATTATAAACCGCAAGGTGAATTTCTCAAGGTCCAGAGGGCAGTGCAATGGCTTTCAACTGAGTATATACTTATGAGGCAATTAGATGTGTCAATATGAGGCACAAGAAAAATGCAATAGATTGGAGAGAGATCTGCAGTTTACCAAATTACAAGGACATATCTTGAAGTCAAATTACACAAACACAATTACATAAATTACACTGCAACCTTCAAAGAATAGGTCTTCGTTGTATTCCAAAACCTCATTGCGTTGTATTAATATATGCTGGCAAGACAAAGTTTGAAGTCATACATTTATTTCATTGGCTAGTTTAAAAAACTCTTTATTCAATGATCTTCTTCTGTCAATCTCCTAATCTAATTTAAACGGAGTACATTCTCTTGCTATGACTGTAATTTTCATTTAAGTCCCTATAACTTGTGCACAAAGGAATATGTCAATTCAACTCACTAGCTAATACATTCTTCTGTGCTATATGACAGACAAAAAGTAAACTGTTTATACATCCCAATATGAGGGTTGGGTTTTTTTACCTTTTTCTTACTAAAAGGCCAGATGACATCAAGCCCCATATAGCACACCCGAGAGAAGTCACAGGAAGCTTTTACACGAACACTCCTTTCTCAACTTGCAAAGACTGACTGAGATTAAGGCAAGCAGAGAGGACTAAGATGTCTGAAGGCAGTTCAATGGCATTGTATTCTCCTTAACCCTCCTTTTAGAAAGAAGCACGTATGAGGTCTCTCTCTCCCCCTCCAATTATGTCATTTGTCCTCTGCTAACTCTTATCCACATTAAAAAAAAAAAAACACCAACTTTCTATCCAACATTGTAATTGGAGGAGCTTTAAATAGATAATTTAACCTTGGGAGGATGTTCACTTTCACTGAGCATATCTGTCCAATCTATGAAACAGACAAACCCTTTCACCTGAGCGTGCCATTCTTTAATTGTGACAGCACTGTGAGATAATTCCTTCCCAATCGTTGATCAACCCAGAGGGAGTATGAACGTCCAAATATCTAACAGATAATGACGCCTTTTTAAACAAAAACTCAGGCTTGCAAAGATGGTTGTTGCATGCAACAGCACACCAATATCATCACTCAGAGACTATTTTACACCTTTTTTTAAAAAAATATTTTTACACCAAAAAGAGTTGCATTTTCAGAAACTATTCAGTAATTCGTGGATGTATCATTTTTTAATGTGTCTCAGCCACTGCATTTACCAGCTCCTAGCCTCTCTCGAAAGAGAAGTACTGGAGTCAAGAGAAAGTGGAAAGACTACTGCTGTCATCTTTGAAAAAAAACCACACTACCTCAATATTGATGCTTACTTCACAAAGCAAGAGCAAACCAGACTTATCCTGAAGCCAGACTTACAGAAGCTCAAAGGGTGAAGGTATAGCTGAATATCCTCTAGGTCAACATTAACCAAGTTTTTCTGAGGAAAGGCCTACTTTTTCTAAAGAGTAAGGTAGTCTGACAGACGCTTCCAAAAAGAATTCAAGCTATTATAAGAAAAACAAACCAATTTCTCTAGGGAATATATACCATCGCTCTCTCATTGTCAAAGTATTCAGCACCGTCAGATGTTAAGACTCTTAAGACTGTCTCCTAGCCTGATACCCAGGGCCCACACAGATAGAGTCCTCAGAACCGTCTTGGATGCACTCAAACACACACTTTTCCTTGTCTTCATTCCCAAGGAGAGTAGTCATCAAGGCTGATACCTGCATGGTAACTCCCAGACTAAGAAGGCTTTCTGGTAGCCTAACTTCACTGATGGTATAAACAGCACACATCTTGAATTCCACAGCAGAAAGATGTTCCTCTCTCCCTGGCTGCTCTCTTGCTCTTTGTCTCCAGAGGCATTAAAGCAAGAGGAAGTCTTGCTATTTGATATCTAAATTCAGCTAAATCGAGCCAACTGTGGCACAGGAGTTCTCCTTCTCCTTTACCACAACAGTAACAGAAGCTATCTTGGTTTCAAGCCAGGTGGTTCAGCCAGCCTTTGCTGCATATGCCTGGTCATACAACTCTGTCCCTGTGCAGCAAGTCTTGAAAGCACCACCAATACCTTTCCCAGCGTCCTGCTCAGTCAGAGTCTAACAAGGAGAAAGCATAGCTACCTCCTCAGAGCTTCTCATCCACACATACATCTTCAGCGATCCAAGCTTCCACTAACTAAACCAGAACCCTCAAGGCACACTCACACATCTGGGAGAATGCAATGAGGAATCTCACTGTTTCTCTGATGAAAATAATCCCTGTATGCATGCAAGGAAAAATATGGATTCCTTCCTTAGCACCTCTTCTCAATGTTATTTGAAGCATCACACAATACATAGGAACACAAGGAGACAAGACAGACTGTGCATACATGTATGTTATGGTCAACTGTTCAAGCCTAAATGTAAATGTTTCCCAATCTGGAGTGACTTGGGTCTAAGGAGAACAAAAGGTGTTCAGTTTGCCAGTCACAGGTGTGATGTGTTCACACTGGTCTTCATTGCAAGGAAGACCGAGTATCAGATTCAGCTTTTCTTTAGCTGTCAGATTCAACGCCAGTAACAAAAGCTAGAGCAATTCAACCTGGTTCAACATCCTGGAAGTGACAAAAATGCAGGCTGGCATCTGGGAAGTGCTGGTTACACACAAGCCAACTTAAGAAGGTATTTTTAGCATGTTTGTCCAGCTTTGTCATTTCAAAATAGCCAATATCCTTCTCAGGGATAATGGAACATCAGGAGACATCGAGGTCTTTATGGGCAACACACACATAGCTCTTAAAAGTCTACATTTCTTCACAGTAAGGTTCAAGCGAGGACACTAGAAACTATCAAGTTTAAGATCACAGAACCACACAGTCCCTCAGAACCAAGGTGGGTTTTTTTCCCCTCAAAATTATCATCAGATCCCGTCAATTACTTTATGCCTTGAGCAAATCACCTATTATCTGGTATATTATACCATGTCATTTCCTTATAATTGTCACTTGCAGAATTCTCATGTGTTGCACAGTGAGAATTTATGGCTTCACAAACACTTCTGGCACAGAACAGAAAACAGCTGAACTGGGGAAGAAGTGGGAAAGAAAAATATAGCTGAAGTTTATATTAAAATAAGTGCTAAAATTAAACTGACTCTTAGAACACCAATATGTATTTTCAGACTCTGTTGCCACTGTTTCTATTGCTTTTTCACTTTTTTTTCTTGAAACACTAAAGAGGATATACAGTCGGTAAAATGGAACATAGATGGGAAAAGGGAGCAATCTGACTGCAAACATGATTGTACAAATAGCTTGCTTCTTCACTCTTTTTCCTCATTGGAAAAAAAAGTGTCTATAGGCATTAGTATTGAAAACGAGCCATCCCTAGACATTTCACCTCTATGACACAAACTGTCCAAACTGATGAAGCAACATGTAAACAATAAAATATCAATGCCACTGTAGCTTTTCAGGGAAGAAACTGCAATGAAGTATCATTGTCTGCTATCAACATATCCTGTACAAGATAGGGTTTTGTTGTTGTCAGCATTGCAGTAAATCAGTCACTAGTCAGATTTCACCTGACATTGCACCATCACACTCTAGGTGGAAATCTCCACTGAACTGAACAGGGAGGGTCTCTTCCCGACTGAAACCAGTAGTTCTGTATAACTAATTACCTGTTACAATGTAATAAAGCGTTTCTCCATTCCACTTCAACTCTAGTGCAAAATTAAGCAGTGCTATCAGTTTTTCTATGCATACGTACAACTTTGTCTTCAAAGTTTACAAACAAGCATTAGCTTCAGCCGAAGAAATCACAAGGCCATCTGACTTAAGGATCACCTGCCAAAGAAGTTTCCTACCCTCTAAAGTAGCCTCAACTGTTCCCTGGTTAAGACTATTCTTTAAAATGAGATTTTTATTTCAGCATTTTGTCTATCATGATGGATTCATATACACATTATCAATCCTCAAGATTAAGTCAGTTGTTCTCTACTACAGCTGTATTACTGAATATTATTCTAATCCACCTGCTAACTGCCTTACTAATGGAAGAAACCTATGCAGATATATAATTTCTAAGCTTAATTATTACTATGCCAGGTTTTAAAAATACTGCATGGTATCTTGGATGCCAAACAGCACCTCAGAAGTGCTCAGCAGACTACACAGAGCAGAAGATTAATCCTAGAGCATCCTCCTTACTAGTAAGGGTGACACACAAAATATTTGAGAAACCAGGTCACAATATCCAGAAGACTATTCCAGCTCCTCAGCAATAAGGGGATGAGTGACATAGCCAGTTGCATCTTATCCATTGATGTACTGACAGCTCCTGCTTGAAGCCCTCATAACGTCTAGATAGGCAACACTGCATAAACAGGGCCCAGTTACACCAGAGAACAATGGGGCAAACAATGGAGCCCCCAGGCCAAATGTGAGTGGTCATACAGACAGATGAGAAGCAAGAATAATTCAGTGCTCATGAAGGCAGCGCTGCAGTTCTTGTTGGCTTTTGGTTTTGTAGCAAGGAGGATGGCTCAGAGACCAACACAACAAAGATTACCACAACAACGACAAAGGCCAGAGAGCATAGGAACAAATCCTCAGTGGAAGACAGTCAAGATGAAAGGGCAAAGGAATGATAAAGCAGCTTTAAAAAGTATCAATAGTTCTGAGTAACAGGTTATCACTTCATCCTTTTTGAGAGGCTCCAAATACTAAAGACAGTGTATTAACAGTGCATTATCCTTACAATCCAGATGAAAGACATCTGGAACACAAATGTATAGGCACACACAAACCACAGCACTAGCTCCTTCACAATCAGCTTCATATTCCTGCAGTGTCATCCTAGAAAGTAAAACACATAATAAAATGCAACCAGGTAAGCAGGCCTCTCATACACCACATACATGAGGACAGCAAGGACTTGCACAGCAAAACAAATCAAGCTTTCTCCACTTATAAGCATGAGAGCTTGCAGAAGAGTCCCAGTTTTGTTGATGCTGCATGTATTGATCAAAGCAGAAGTCACTGAACAGCACCAATGAACAATTCATCAGCTTTCCAGGGCAGACAGGTTAAGCATTGTAAGGCCCAGACAGTCAATGAGAGCAAAAATGTTGTTCACTAAAATACCGTATTTCATTTCCAGCTCATCAAGAAACAATACTCTCAGTAAGACCCCATGTGCTTCAATATTATTTCCAAGGAATACAATCAAATGGAGCAAACTCCAGGATGGCCTCTATTTCAGAAATAGAAGCAAAAAGGCAAATTAAACTGCACACCCTGTCTCTCACACTCAACCTATGTACTTAAGAAATATCCAGTTTTGCTAAGAGTAATGCTTTACCACAGTGAGTGCTCATAGTAGTCCGAGTTCAACAGAACTCAACTGTCAGGTAAATTAAAAACTGAAGATCAGAACAGAATTATTTAGCAAGTGAATTGGTTACTAATAGAGTGCAAATGAGACAAGCTAGAGCTGTTATCCATTGACAGCACACATCTTACAAGACTCGTCTGGCTCTGCAGACACAGTCTGCACCCAAAATGCCTCATGATGCTTCCCAAATACAGAAGCAAATAGGGGAATGCAATTTCAAACTACACATATGAGGAGTCATTGATCAAGACAGCAATCAAAACTGCAAAGCATGAAGGTCTAATCAAGACTACTGCAAAGCCATAAGACTCCTCAAATCCAAAGAGAAAAAAAAAGTTAATTTTCTTCCTAAGTTGGTTTTCACCTTGAAAGCTAATTGCAGAAAGAGAAAAGGTCATCCTAGTTAATAACATGAAATAAAGAAAGCAGTACATGCAGATAGTGTTTGACATGAGGTATTAATTACGTTTTTGTCAGAGATTCTGTTTGTGCTGTAATGGATTACTCCTTGCATTGAACTACGGCTTGGGATCCGGTTATGATAGGTGTCACTAGCATGTGGACAAATCACTTCTACCTTACATTCCTGAATCACTGCATACCACGTCTGCTCATATTTTTAAAAACAGATGGTTTCTTGGCACAAACAGATTCCCATGTGGTTTTAAGTGACTAGTTAAAAAGGAATGGTTTGCTGTTTTGATATCATTAAAAAAATTCACACACAGCTCCTAAGTTGCCTTCAAGGATGAAAAAAATATCCTCCTCATCAGTGTCATCTAGTTACTAATTACACTTTGTTCCCACTAAACACTATTTTAGCAGTTTACTTATGGGAACAGACCATTTCTTTGATTACCAGGGAAGTCAGATATGCTTCCTTTTGCCCTTGGTTTCCCCTCTTCCTTGATTCACTAACATATCTGAAACAATGCGAGTGGAAGCAAAAAAAAAAAAAACCCAAACCCAAGAGGAAACTAAACCCAGGAGATTAAAGTAACAGGTAGCTCAAAATACTCAGGAACCTACAAGGAAAGTTACGTAAGAAATGAGATTTAGACCATCCAAAAAGTTCTTGTGTTCAGAATTAAAAATTTAAGGAATTATTAAACATTGCTGAAAATGCACTGGGCAAGATCACAGCAGCCCAGATAACCGCCTGATAAAAGTGTTGGCATTCATTTCTCCAGGGACTAAAGGTGAAGAAATTTTACCAGAAATTAGCATGCACAAGCCAGGTTATCCACCACAGCAGCTGGTCAACTCTGTCTGGAAATACTGTTCCTTAAGACACAAACTATTTCTTCCAGCGGGACAACCTACATCACTGAGACATGACTGTTTGGTTTTCATCAGCAAGGCTTCTTAAAATTCATAAACATAGAGTGCAAACATTACACAGTAACATGTCCATCTCTGCCCATTTGGATTGCCTGTACTACAAACTAAAGATCATTTCCTGTACCCTGTCATCAACTCTCCAGAACACTGGACACTTCCAGTGGACAATTTTGGACACTTCCTTTAGATATTTACTCTAATATTATGGTTCACCATTGCCTTTTCTAAGAAGTACCAACTTTGCTTCAATCTGAATTCCAGGTTGAATTTGACCCAGTTAACTGTGTGGTAAAAGCCAGCTGACAATGTGACAAACCTTCTTACATGAATTGGTGAGATGTAGAAATACTCAAAGACTGAAGGCATAGAGACCTAGTCTCTACTGCTTCTCCCACTAGAAGTCATCCCTGCAGACCACTGCCTAAATGAGCAAGGGGAAGCCTATGCTACCCTGCCATCACAGTACACCTGTGTCAGCCCCATTCACCACAGCCCCCAAGAATGTTTTCCCTCAAGCATATGTTTTTAAACTACCTCTAACTGCCAAGTACTCTATTGCATTTATTTCTCAGTGAAGATATAAAATAAATATTTATTTTTAAGTCATATTTGACATTTTGTTAGGTACACTAGAAAATAAAACCATTCCTACACACACAAAACTTAGGAATGACTGAGGTCTGGCAATTACCTTGATGGAAAGAACCAAGAGACTTAGTTGAACGTACAGAGGTTGACTGAAAAAAAAAAAGCGTCCTCTAGTAGTTAAAAAACTAACGAAATTGCTTCCTATTGATTTTAATTTAGGTTGAAACACTAGCTGTCTCTCCAACAAAGCCAGAAATGGAAACAACTATAAATGAGTACAAGATGTGATAAGATAGACAGATTCTTAAGCAATTTAGTATAGAGATGACCTCCAGTTTAGACAGTACTTAAAATATGAAATCATATGTATGGATCAATAAGTAAGTTGGCATTTGTCTCTGTTCCAAAAGCTGGAAAGCTATGTGTCTTTTTTTTTTTTTTTAGTTATTCCAAAATGTAGTCCAATTAAGCTCTACTAATTTTTTTATTACACATCCTCTAGATTCTAATTTACAAATAAAATCAAGAGAAACAATTAAATGTTAAGTACTATCAGCATGTTTCCCCAAGTGGCGCACATGTGCAACAGAAGTAGTTCAACCTTGATACACAAGGCCAGGTTACAAATGAAAATATATTTGTATTACCACTATTTGTAGGCTTCACACTTCAGCAAGTAACATCATGGGCCATCACACTCCCCTTCTGTGCATGAGCCTCTCATAGACCGCAGCAGCTGCAGATGCATGTTGCTCTTCCAGCCTCCAGGGCAAGCACTGACAAAGCAGGGGCAACCAGGGCCTTAGGGTGCAAAATAAGAGTATATGCAGCACAGAAAAATGCTGGAAAGGTGATGGACAGTTCATTACTTAAAAGTTTAGTTAAAATCCTCCTGGCAGACTGCCTGGTGACTCCTCTCCAGGCAGCATCTACTATGTGTGCCTACATAGCTCATACTGCACTGTCCTCCTGAGGCACATGAGAAGTATTGGTATTGATCAAGTACAGTTAAGTTTATGGCCTTTTCAGCACACCAGAATTTGATCCAGTATGAGCTAATAGGTACAGATCAGGTCTTCTCCATGGCTTTTGGTGAAGGCTCTCATATTTAGAAGACTGGACTCCTCTACTCACAAGGATCTCTCCACCTTCTCACCTACCTCTGCAGATACCAGCCTCTCTCTAGACAAAATAATGCTAGGTGGAGAAAGAACTGGTTTTCTTCATTTGATGCATAGTGCAAGTTTGGCCAAAACAAACACAATCAAGTTGGAAGGATAAAAGTATCCAAGGGAAGCCACCCTAATGGAAACGGGCACAGTAACAGAGCAAATCTAAATTCTTGCAACTAGCCCAATATCCAGTCCCCTCATCTGCACCTAGCAGCAAAAGAAAATGAGGACACTAAAGAAACACTTTTCTACCAAACACAGCAGCATGAGTAATAGTAATGGGAAGGGACAGAGAAAAACAACTAATTTCTCAGTAATTCATTGCTTCCTTGGGATTACATCCAAATGTAATCCCCACTTCAAGAAGGTCACAGTCACGTTCTGGGGCTATTTACAATGCTTAACCAAAGTCAAACCCTAAGATACCCATTTTAGATAACTCCTTAACAGGCACCTAGACTATTACGGGAAGCACTGACTGCTACACCCTTAAAATCTGTGGCTACAAAAAGGAAACAAAGAAAGAACAAGCAATGTATCCAAGACATTAAGATTGTAGCCAAAGAGGTCTGCCTTTCTATTGCTAAGGTGGCCCTTATAGCCGTATTCATGTCACATCAAGAAAAAGGAGATAAGAGTCAAGAGTTTATTTTAATAAAGTTAAAAACTCTAAGAATTAGTGACCCAGGACACATTCACTGAATAACAGATTATTCAGGACTGATGCTAACAATGATCTAGGAGTCATACCAGGCAAACAATCAACATAAGCTTTCTTGTTGTGGTAGAGAAGTAGGCCATTGAAAATCCTTGGGAAAACAGAAAGAGCAATAGTATCACACATATGTGATTAAGACCAGTGTTCAGTTCTGGTGTGCATCTTTTTAAAAAAGATTGAAGAAAAAGCAAAAGAAATTGGCTACAAAAGTTATTCAAGGATTGGATAGAACCTGATAGCAAAGTGCTTGTGGAGCTCAGGTCATTGAGTTAATCAGGACATTGAGGCATTGTTTATTGTAATGTGTAAGTACTTTCAGGGTAACAAATCTTTAAAGTAGCAGAGGAAAGTGGAACAGATGCAAGACAGTTGTTAAAATGCCTGTATATTTGCAGTTTGAGCTCTACAGCTACAGTAAATAATTCAATCAACCAAGATTTTGGTGGCTTGTTTTGTTAACTAGCTTATTCAAGGAAAAGGAGAGCATCACTTCCAAATGGGCATCAAACAATTAATTGGTTTTTTAAAAAGTGACAGCTGTTGACAGAAAAACCTCAAACACCTTTGCAACAGTCCCAGCTTTCGTCAGCAATCTAGCTACAACCAACAGAACAATCCCAAGGACTGATGCACATGACAAGCATTCTCCAGAAAGCCAGAATTTTAACAGAAGGCTTGGACAGGTCTGCTCCACAGCAAGTACAATCCTACGAAGAGGTGGTCTTGCATTTCACTGCACAGTAAAAGAAAAACTCTCCAAGAAGTATAAAGACAGCATAAAAACTGTGCACCTTCGACACAAAGGCAGCATAAGGAAATATTTAAAAGAACACACAGAGTCTTTTTTTTTAGATTGTCATGGTAAGGGTTGTGGTGCAAATCCTCACCTGATAAAAGCTGTCACAGAAACAGCAGCATCATGGTGCCATGGACATTTAAGGCAGCTGAGGACCAGCCATTATGCTGAAATATAACATTATAAACGTGCACATTTTGCACCCCAGGGTTTACAAAGACAGCAATGAATTAATTCACAGTAAACAAAAACAGATGCACTTTACAATGCATAAACAAGGTAGTAATAAACAATTTAAAGTCACAGTTTCTGAAACTGCTGTCACTGAGGCTACACTTTCAACACTTAGTTAAATAACTAAAACTGCACAAAGGTGTTGCTTTGGAACAAACAGCTATAGAGAAGCTATGTAATCTGATGCAAAACCCTTGGGCAAAGAAGAAAGGAAAAATAAACAACTAATTTTAGAACCTGAACACTCCATTAGCAATTCTCACCAATTAAAATATGATGCAACTGCTGTCAACAGGTAAATTGTAGTTGTATTTTAAGCATGGATTTAAATACAAAATACACAAGCTATCGCACCATAAGAATAATAAGTAAACTAGTTACAAGTAGCATGGAGTCCAACAAGAAGAAACATTCATCTGGTTCCCTCTGCCTACCTACTGGATTAAAGGTTTAAGAGACAGTCAGGCTGTACAAACCCTTATTTCTACTTTGACTGCAGCAAATCTATACCATAATCTCCAGAAGTCTGAAAGCACCTTATGAATCTAAATACCAATGAAAGTCTATTGAAAGCTTAATCCTTAAACTCACTTGTGATAGCAATGAAGATGTGCACTTAATTATTTGAAAGCTACTAAGTATCTTTATTGTCTCAAGTAGCAGTTTGGGGGAAGCGGTAGGGGAGGAGCAGGCACACAGTCACAACAGTCTCAAGCTGAGGACCACTAAATTCAGGCTTAGGTAAAAATACAAATAATTTTAAAAAATAATCACTAAACTTGCTCTAAAAAACTTGGCTGAGACTAACTCATTTTGAGGCATGTATCCCTAAATTCACTCCCTCCTAAGACCTAAAATAAGTTGTTTTAAAATCCAGAAGAGGAAGAGAAAAACAAGTGGGGGGGGAAGAAAAGAGATTTTGCAGGAGAGCACATCTAAGCACACCAAAATGATACAAAGACAGGCACTGGACATCCTTATTATAAAGGAATGGAATTAGGCTCAAAGACAGTATTACGGTTTAGTACCAGCAAGGGTCAGGACAATAGTGTTTCCATTCATTTCTGCAGTGGAAAAATGGCTCATCCAGCACACTGGCACAAGTGATTCCACCTTCATATCCTGCTTACTCAGTGTTTACCACCTATTCCAGTGAAGTACTCTTCTACTCTGGGACAACTGACACTTTTCAACCACTCTGACAGACTGACCAAGGAACTCCAGGTCTAACATTTCAGGCTGCTCAAAAACAATAATCCAAACTGCAGATGCTTTTGAAGGAGTATGGAAAGGGCAAGGCATTGCTTTGATTAAAGGAAGTATTATGGCACTCTGTATATCTCTTAGAAGTCTTGTGAAAGGATAGAACATGGAAACAGTGAAGAGTGGGAAAACTGCTTTGCCTATGAGGAGCTATCAGATAGCTTTCCTTTACTGTCAGCAGAATAAACTGACTTCCAGCAGAAGAATTTAACAGCACTCTGTCAGGGAGACAGGCATCTTTTATTTCTAAAAAAAGAGAACAAAACAGCTGCCACAAGACCAAATAACATCACACATTTTGCTCCTAAATACCAATGCAGCAGCTCTTCAGGGCTTGGGGTCTCATTCATTACATACCTGCAAGCAGAGAAAAGGATTTTTCAAAGCAGCTTTCCTAAGCTAAGCATCCAAGTCTCAAAACACCTAGATTTTCTTTAAAGGCCTCCATGCTATGAATGCAAAGTCCCTCAAAGCAGTCACTGGCAGAGGATAAATATATTCATTCGGGCATCACTGCAGCTTTCACACACACAAAAACTGCAATAGCCCTGTCAATTGAGATTTTGTGTGTCAGTACTGCTGGCAGGTGCAGGATGTGGTCAAGTTTAAAGTTCTAGAAAACAGTTCATCGTTATTCACATGACTTGATAATTAAGAACACTAATACTCCAACTCTCTAGCAGACTTAAGAGATGCGTAACAAAACCACATGAAAAAAACAAGGCGATAATAACTGATTTTATTTAAACCATAGTTCACTTGAAGACTAATTCAAATTGCCATAAGGTGATCCCATTCGGCTTCATAAAAAGACTTTTTACAGTGATCACAAGTTTCCTTACTGAGCTATGTCCTCCTTTCTCTTCCAGTCAGCTGGCGAGTTCATCCTCCACCACCTCCTTCAGCTTCCTATTAAAATTGCTAGCAATCAGAGAAATAGAAAAATGAAACAACAGCAGCAACACTCAAGGAGTATTGCAGTATCTTCACTGCTGTGCTTGCAATCTGCACCCTCATTCATCTGTTCACTTCCTGGGTGGGAAGAGCCTTTGCTTAGGCTACAAATACATGACAGCTCAAGGCATAAACCAGGCATCCAATGTGTCCTGGCAGCTGTGCATCAACAGGATGACTCTATGCTGAAAGGCAGCATTTGAAAACATGACCAATGCAGCCCTAATTCATTTAAGAATACAGCTGTCCCCACTGAAGCGGGACAACATCACTTTAGAGATATGTCCCATGTGCTAGCAGCAAAAGAAAGAAGACAGCTTGATTTGCCTCAGGGCAAGAAATGTGGATGGATCTCTGTAGTCTACAACATCAATAACATGATCATAATAATAATTAATATAATTAATAGCAACTAAGGATCGTTTTTCCAGGATTTTTTCTTCTCTATAGGTTTCTTGACACCTTAATGTGAAAATTAGTTGTTTCCATCACTGTTCTCTAGTTGGGCATCTCCAATCAGCCACACCTCAAGTTCCTCTGCTTGGCATGAAAGTGTGTATTAATTTACATTGTCTTTGTCTGCTTTGCTTCCAATCCCTGCATATCTCCACAAATCTGATACAGGCAAATTATTCCTGGGAGTAACCCTGGCAAACAATGAGGTCACATTCCTCTCAACCTGGTGCAAGAAGATGCAGGTCCACAATTTCCCCTTGGAAGCATGGACAGGAGTTTACCTCCTGAAGAGGGGGAAAATTTGTAAAAATATTTAGACACCTAGAGCAGCAACCAGTCTCCAGAAGGGATATTTAAAACCATAATTAACCCATTTGGTGTATATACATCTCCTCAGATAACTCCATATCTTCTAAGAACATTTGTCTGATGAGATCCCGTTTCCTAAAATACTTCACAATTGTTTAGAATTAAGCTTTAAGTAGCATGTCATGTATGTATGAAACACAATTGTGTAAGTAATTGATATAAAAGTATATATATACTTCTATATAAGTACAATTTTCTCAACAGACAGGAGCACTCTGATCTTTAAAAACTGAGACACAGTAACTTAGGCAAACAGAAATTAGTCTCATTTTTCCATAATTTCTCAGATTAAAGTTACATATTAGCTAAAGCACAGCGTTATTACTGTACCCTTAGGGTTCAGAGCACATCATGCCACATGTTCATTTGGTTGCTAAAAAGCAGGAACTAAATGATTAGCATTTTTTCCAAGGACAGCTGAGATTAATAGTTGGAAGTCATTTCTTTAATTTAACCATGAAACTTGAGCACTGAAATTAGAGTCAACATTAATAATGTTTTATTTCAGAAAACTTGAAGTATGTTAATCTTTGAGCACTGATCACAAGACGGACACAGTCTCCTCACTGTTATCAGTTTTGTAACACTACCGCTTTAACTGACTGAATGTACCTAACTTCAGACAACGCTCGGCCCTGCAAGGACCCAACAACTGGCAGTGAAACCATGGCTCTACTGAAGTCAAAAGGGGAGTTTCAGCAATTTTTCTGGTACAAAGTACAACCTATTTGTTCAGCAGAGATTCCCAGAGCAGATGCGAGATGGACGAGTGAACAATATAACGTCCCTGTGCTAGGCTCACGGAAGTTCCTCACTGCTCTAATCAAGACATTCATCTTCTGTACCAGATCAAAAACCCTTTCATCCCCATGAAAAGGAGACAGGGGATGAGACAGCAGTTACAGAAGTTCTCCTACACACAGGCAAAAATCTTCCTCAAGTCTTCCAAGAAGAGCAACATCCTCAATCTGAATAAAGGCTCTGTAGACACCCCAACATGACTGCAGGAATTCCAGTTACCCTAAAACTATGTTCCTTTTTTTTTTTGTTGAACATACTGAAACCCGTTGCTTCCATGATTCAATTTCCTCAGGAAGCCTCCCACTCCAATCACTAGTGCGGACAGCTCCTGTGACCACCTGAAGGCTTTCAAAAGCTATGTCCAGGCTCTGTTAACCATGACTCAACTCCTATAAACCTGTTAATGGATAGGAAAGCTCTCCCTTGAGTTTTTCCACCAGAAGCGTACCAGCAAGCTCAGCTCTTACAGACTGGGAAAGCTCACTTGACATTCTTTATCTGTAAGGACTCCATTAGCAGCTTCCCGTAACATTAAGCATATTTTAAAAAGACACTGAAAATAAGGGATAATTAAAATGTAAGAAGTGTCATCTTCATAAAAGCCACAGGAATAAGAAAAGTCTTGGAGGGCCCTCTCCTGTACATTCCGTATTTCTCTATGTGCACAATGTACCTTCCTCTATAAAATCTTTACTGAGCAAAACCTGTCTTCTCTGTATCTTTAAAAATATCTGAAGTACTCACATTTGATTAGTTCACTGGGAAAAGCTCCCAGTATATTTTTTCCTGCAAGCAGAGGACCGTTACATGCAAAATTAAAACTTTCAGTTCAGAACTATGAAGACTCAAAATCCAAAACCCATTTACAGGCAGTTACCAGGTCAGTAACAACTTGATTCATTAGAGCTAATCTAGACTCAAGAAAATTACTTTCATTTATGCATCTAGCCTAAGAGAACGCTAACAATTGTCACTCCTTAGATGACAGGATTGTCACAGCAACAGCTAAGAACCACAAAATGTGTACTTTTTCCTTTTACAAAAAAAAATATTTGTCCTTTCTTGGCAATACACTGAGAAATTACATAGTAAGGATTTCACAGAAGTGTAAATATTTATTTCTTACTGATTTTTGGTACTGTGAATTCAGATGAATGAGCAAACAGACCCCACGGAAACAACCTCTCTTACCTTATCTTAGTTTGATTTATTAAGCAATGCAATTACCAGTGACAAGCCCACAGAGAAATGCACTAAACTTAACACTTCACAAAGAGCAAAACCTTACCCACCTATTTTTTTTTTGTGCAAGAACGACTCCTTCCTCCTATTGTGACCAAAGGAATAGCAACAAAAACACTCTCTTAAACACTGAAAACCTATTACAACCCTCCTGACAAAGGAATACTACAAAGACTTATTTTCCACGTGGTTCATTTATTGTTGCTGAACAAAGAAAAAAAAATAGCCTTTATGTTTCCTCACAAAGTGATTTGCAGGGAAGAACATAAGTAGTGACCTCTCATTTAAAAAGAGACAGATACGAAGCAGAGCGAAGAAAGATGCTTGTAATTCGACACATAAAACAGCAAAAACCATAGTTTTCTAATCCTCTCTAGAAAATACTGTGAAATGCACTGAAACATTTGTGGTAGATACTAAACGGTTAATATCTGGCTGGGATTCCCCGCCAACACAAATTCCGATGATTTGCCATTGGATGTTGTCAGCACCAATGTCCTGTTACAGTCCACTGAGATCCTCCCTGCAGCTTTCCTGCCTCGGGCATTTCTGCTGTACCGGATCAGAGTCTGGATCGTCCCCGTTTATCACGACGCTTCACTTACCCCCTCTTGCACGCACGCACACCCGCCAGATACTACAGCTTTTCAGAAGAAGGCATAAAAGAGTAAGCAAGGCATTGAGGTCTAACACGGCACCTCTGTACAAAAACCAAATGCATAAAAAAGCCTTTCTAGAAAATTGTTTCCTTTCCAAACAAGCCTTTTGCAACTAACAGCCCTGAAATAGACGTAAATATTACACAGCCGGTTTCCAGCTTCCAGCATTAAAGAGTTTACCTACACATAGCAAGCGTCTGTAACCTACTACTCTCTGCCTGCATTCATCTTCGTATTCAAACCATAACGCAAATATTATCTGGTTCAAACGCCACTGATTTAAATCAGCAAGTCATACAATACTGTCACATTAAACCTACATCACAGCTTGTCTTCCTGAAGCGTTCTGGAGCCTGCCTTCTAGATGTAATTACTGTACAATATATATCAGAACCAGAGAGAAAGGCTTCACTCTGAGGGCTGAAATTGAGGAGAAATCAATACAAAGAAGATAAATGTTTCTTCAAGAGCTGCAGAGGTATTAACCTTCTCTCCAACTTATTTTCTTTCGGCTTCAAATCATTTCACCATGTGATAACGACTGGGATACAATGAGTCTATGTGCTTATTTCTGTGTTTGGGGTTAGGGGAAAAAAAAGTGTATTTTAAGAAAAAGAAAAAGGGGAGAGGGGAAGGAAAAAGAAGTTGCTATGAAGCTTCTAGAATGTACTTCCTTCTTTTCACACTTTAGGATGCAGCCAATGACCCGTGGCTGCATCAGGAACCCCCAAAAGGGACACGAGTCGCTGCGGGGTGAAGACCTCACAAAGGCAGGGGAGCTCACACTGCCCAAGGCCCCCTCACAGCGCACCCACCGCAGGGAAGCGGCATCCCAGCGTGGAGCCCACCGCACGCGCCCTGCCCAGCCGCAGCACTGCCAGGAGAGGAGAAGCTCGCGGGGAGAAACACAAAAAAGTTAAATAAAGAAACCACTTCGGGGGCGTACGGGGGTGCTAAGTCGTTTTTAGGAATATCCTTTCAGCTGCAGATGCGGGGAGGATGAATGACAAAACGCAAAAACGAGCCCGCCGCGCCTCACGGCTGCCTCGCGGGGGGCTGCGCGCAGGCGGAGGGGCGCGGAGAGGCGCGCGCGGCCCCGCGGAGGAGCCGGCGGGGCCAGAGCGCCCCTGGCGGACGACCGAGAGCACTGCGGAGGCGGCGGGAGCCGGAGCC